>JASPKZ010003075.1:0-472125 GCA_030220185.1 Diploptera punctata | reverse complement strand
ATAAAGTGATTAATAGCCTAGATAAAACGCTAATCGCGAGAGGAAAGTTCCACAATGACTGCAACAAATACAGTAAATGTCATTTGATATTAATCGATATACCCCCATATTGATGAATATATAATTAATTGAATTAGGGTGAATACATAACACATGCATGTCCACTTTCACTAAAGTGAGGCGTTAAAATTTGATTTGAACTTATCGATAGAGAATGGATCTAATTTTTAAATGTTTTAACCCAGCGCTCGAGCAGGAGCTGCAGTACTACTAATCCAGTAATGTTAAAATGAGCCAATGGCCATTGTCATTGTTAAATCAGACGTATTGAAAAACTGACAACAATCTGAATCGAATAATATCATGATGATATATCTTTTGTCTAAATAACAATCAGACAGCGTAAACTAGGAGCTATGAACAGGGTGAACTCAATGCACCGTATTGAGGCGAGTGACGGGTGACCTATAAGAGTGAGAATTTTTTGTTGATTTTTTACAATTTAATTGTAACGTGGCCAAGCGCACGTCACTGTGTTTGTATAACCGTGCTATTTTGTTGAAAATATTTGAGGGCAAGGGATCCCGATTTCGAATAATGAGATGAATGAAGTCTGGGGCTGGTGGAACGAATGTACTACTATACGATTCTGCATCGAAGGAAATGAGTTTGCACGCTAGAAAAACCTCTTTGCTGAGCATGATAAGCCAGCTATGCTTTGCAAAGTAAATGGCCGAAATTTTAAATAAATATTGAATCATGAATATTTATGGATTAACCAATATGATGATGAATTCCGTACGTAGGCAATACCCTATGGGGAAAATATGATAAGGGTGTAATACTATCAATACTAATGTCTTACATAACGATAGACACAGCTGCTTAAACGCGATATTTAGTATTTTGGTCGCAAAGATATGATCCATGTAATAAGTCTTATTGACTCAATTTAAATTAAATTTAGCAAGACTGAAGTGTTATTCGACATATGGTTTGAAGTAGACAAAACTGGTTCATCGCAAATGAATTCCCAAGCTGTAAACGCACATTATAATGTAGGTAGATATTAAGGTGTAAATTAAATTGAAAATAAACAGTTACACATGAAGAAGCAATTTATGCTATACTGGTATTCAACTAAATAGTTTTGAATGGTAATTGTATAAGCATGAATGGTTTGAGTAGACCACCAAAATATTTAAGGGTGTATCTTTTTTTTCTTTATGAATATTTATGTATGTCTATATTGCAGAAAGTGAGTCTATTTAACCTCAAAGAACGATCCCAGGTAAAAGGGATACATATCAGTGTTTACAATCTGAACATAATTGACGTGCTGGCAACACCTCTCAGGGTTAACGTGCTCTAACCAAAATATTATAGCCATTTTTTCTTTAAAGGCCACTATAGCTGATACTAGCATTATATTACGCGAGAGGATTATAAACAAATAAAAAAAATCCCTTGATTTTTCCATTTGTTTATAGGGCATTTTGTGGCAATTCATTCATCCAGCCTCCTGTGTAAAATCTAAATAAATCCCTATCGGCAATAATAACCAGATGATATTATAACATCATTAAATGAAGCAGTTACTGGACTTAGGTCATATTATATTCAAATTGATCAGGGAAGAGAGTGGAACCTGATTATGTAAGAGCAAAGGCCGTATAAAATGATCCAAAGAAGTCAGCATCAATGTAATCAAATTATTAGTTATTAAAGAATACTGACAACTCAGGTAATGTAAACCTTCTTTTGTGAAGACGGAAGTGGCTGACACATGATAATAACTTCTAATGACAATGAATCCTTTGCTCGACAGATTTGAGTAGAGATATCTTCTAAGCCTCCAGTTAACTGATTTAGCGTGATAACCATAACCCATTAGCTAATGTACAAGCGGGGGTTTTACCCGGACACAAACATCGTTAGCAAAAGTGTGGGAACATGGCAAGTTTCTAGCGTCGGAAGCCTAGGAAAAACCCAAGCCTAAGAGAAAAAAACCCAAGCTAGCTAATGTTTGTGACTAGACTGTACGTGAAGCCAGCACGGGGAAAAAAGGTCCAACCTCTGAAGGCGTAAATCGCCAATAATAAATTTGTAACACCCCCGGGATCAAAATAGGAGGGCGCATAACCAATTATATGTTTCGTTATTGTGCCTAAGCACAGACCTTAGGTCCACGTGATCGAGGTAGTGGGAGTAACTAATTTACCTATAGGCGAGAGAGGCTTCTCCTCGTCACTTACTTCTCGTGTATAATTTCATCAAGTCACTTCAAAACACTACGTTCTAAAAAAGTTGGATAAATTCACTTCATATATATACAATTACTTGCAGTTTATAAAAGTCAAGAATAAACTACTTTTACCAGATATTCTTTGTACATTAATTCTGCCCGACGAAGTCCTCGTGGAATCCCGAGATAAGAACCTCAACTCTACCGAATACCAACCGAGCAACCTAAGTTCTCACACATGGAGAACTCCTTCAGTATTCCTAGTGTCACTAAATCCAATCTTTACCTCTTGGCCCAACAATAAACCCTTCCCCAGATTGGTTGTTTCACAAAGGACTACAGTTTCTATCAATAACAAATTTGTCAAAAATATGATAGCAAATTTGAGATGATATAATTATGTTAAAAACATATAAACATTCAAATTTGTTTTATCTGCATTATGTTAGTTCAAATTGTGAAAGAAAGCAATCATAAAATACAAATGAAAAAACGTATAGTGGTGGTCTTTAAGTCGACCATCAAAAATTTACTTTAAAAGCAGTCTTCTAATAGGGGATATCTCCTCATCCTGAATACAATCTGGACCTTTACACCATAATTGGAAAATGTTAACATTCTTCTTCTTTATTAGGAATTTCTTTATAATACAGTAGTTTTTCTACAACCCATTGTAAATTTTACTCCTCCATAAATCCCTATTCTCTGCATCACACTCTGTTATCCTCTCGACACTATACTCCTATTATGCACTCCTTGAATTCACTTTCTTTTGATCTCCCTTTTCTTCTGTTGCCCTCCGCTTCAAGATTTAATATCATCATAGGATCCTGTCATCTGACATTCTCTTTGTGACCAAACCATTTCAGTCTTCTTCAATAACTTGTGGAATGTCTTTTTGAACATCCATTACTTCTGTGATTTTAGCATTTCTAATTTTGTCTCTTTTTGAATTTCTAGAAATCCTCCTCCAAAATTGCATCTGTCGCCTATAGTTTATGTGCTTGCTCTCTGCTTAATACCCAATATAGTATAGGGATTTCCAGCCAACCTAGACTCTGCCTGTCACAAGCCAGGAGAAATGGGGAGTGATGGAGGAATAACACCTCTTTAAAAAACCAGCGTTCATTCTGGCCTGGATGATAGTACTTTGTGACAGCTCCTTGCTAGGATACGGCAACTGCTGCCTTGTAAGGATATGTTGGTTCGTCAAAGCCTAGAGGAAGGAAACCTTGAACAAAAATCATCTGGTCCTCCAGGTTGAGGATTATAACAATGGCCCAGCTCCCCATTTTATGGAAAAAAATTAACTATGCTAAAGAATTGATGTGAAGAAAATATCAACATCTGAATATAATTTATTGCAAGCACATTAATACTACTGAGTTCAGGTAAGATAATTTATTTGAGCAGAGGTTGCTGTTACTAATTTAACTATCATTTAAATATGTACAAATTGAAGACTAAACTCATATATCAATAGCTATCATAGAAAGATTCTGAATTTACAAACCAAATGTCTTGCATAGTTGCCTAAATAGGAAAAAAAAATGTTAATATTTTTATTCTCAATTGTTGTATTATTAGATTTCAATGGGATACAGGATTTAAATAACTACTATTCTACCCCTCTGGCACACAGTGACAAGAATATAGCCTTCATTAGGTTTATTACATAATATGAGCAAATACAGGCAGTAAGACATTTATAAACTTATCAAAAGCATCGGCATTGGTTGGGAAGAGAGAGAGAGAGTCATCTTACAGAGGATCAGAATATATAGTCATAGGAATAATCCTTTCCAAGTAATTGTGATTGGTTTCAAAAAGTAGTTGTATGCAGAAATTTCACTATTTTATAATACAGTAAAGAGATCTCAACACAGAATGGACAAAAATTTAATAAAGCAACTTCATTTTGGAAAAATGCAATAATACAAAAAAACATACTAACTTAAATTAACAGAATTCACACTGGGCTATTTTTATGCAGTTTATTTCTAGTGTGCCTACATGTAAAAAAAAATTGAGATTCTTATAATTGGTCAATTTCCAACAAAATAGACATAGATTACATAGAAAAAAAATAACAAAATAACCAAATAGGTTTATATATAACATAAGACAATTTACTTGCCTTCAGTCATCTGATGACTATCTTAAATTAAAAATTCAGTTAATCAAAAAACAAATCTTGGTACTTATAATAGCTATTTATAGCTAGAGCGAGGAATTATATGAAGAAAATTATAAGAAAATATGAAATCATAAAGACAAAATATGAAAATTATGACACAAAAAAATATAATGAAGCTACTATTTTCTAAACTTTTTACATATTTATATTTATATGCATAGATGCACTACGACTTATAAGTGTACATACAGCACAAACAGAACTTATTTATAGCACAAGAAATCAAAATGTTCACTGTATTTTGATTATAATTTTTCATTATTTTTGACCCAATATAAAATATCATATTCATGATCTGAAACAATTTTAATGGATCATACCATAGCGTAGTTGTATAAGGAAACGTGGTACAAACAGGGAAGTCGTGAGTTCGAGTCTTGATATGGTCAAGATTTTTAGCTGGACCAGACCTTCTGATGGCATTGTAGACCTGGGATCGACTCAGATCCTAATGGAAGTGAGTACTATATGCATGTTCTGGGCACAAATGTAGCCATCAGGCAGATCTGACAACCCGGCAGACATCTAGTGCCTTTTGTCTAGAAAGATGGAAATTCAACATGCCACTACCCCAAAGGCCTCCCAAGACTGTAGTGGAATTATTTCATAAATCAAATCTGAGAGTTTATATATAATACAATTAATTAATGTATTGAATGATTTTAATTATGAAATTTAAACATATGCAAGAAACAAAACATTGCAACCCAAACTAACAAGTTTCCATGAAATATAGCACTGACAAAGTTTAGAGTAGGTACCGGTATAGTTTGGGTTATTGCTATCTTTACATTGCATGAAGATATTAAATTCATGTAGATGCAAATGTAACAATAACATTAAATTGGACGATTTAGAATACAAGTAAACCATTCCAGTATGTCATATTTGGAGAGACAAGATGTTAAAAGTTATTAGTCCATAATGAATCTAGGGATTGTTTCAGAACTCTTTGCAATTACAGTTACATTTAATATTGAACTATAAACATGGTGAAATGTAGTTAGAATTATTTTAACGTTAGTTTTTTTGTATATATGAAATAGGTCTTGCATAGTGTCTAGTCTGGGTCTACTTGTGCTATGAACAATCAAATTGTCAATTATTAATTTTGTTCATAACACATAGATAGGATTTTTTTTTAATATTTTGTGATAGTAAACTATACAGCCTATCTGTCAGAATTGTTTTGCAGAATGAAAAATTATGCTCAACATCACATGATGTTATGGGAGCATACTCGTATCATGCTATATTTGATACTTTGATGTAAGTGAGAAAAATGCTGGCCTAACCTACATCAACGTTACTAATTTCACAAAGCACTGCTTCAAGTTTCTTACATTTCAATTCTGTAATCTGTTCACAGAGTAAAGACTGTCCTCAGGTAGCAAGAACGAACTGACAGCTACCTGACTACAGAAAATTCCAATATTGTTATTCTACTTATTCATTTAGGCTCATGATCTTGTTCTGGGGGACAAAAAACTCCATCGAACTTGACACTCTGTGACTCATCATCCAATTATTTGCTTTTATAAAGATACTGATAAATTTTCACTTGTCTACCACATTACATTGTCAAAAATTACACAAATACATTCATTTCAAAAATATTTTAATGAATTCCTAGAACTTTTATTGAAAAAAAAATATCGGAATTTGAAAGTTGAAAAATATGGAGGAGTATGAAATTTTCACTAAAATATGAACATTTTGTTAAAATATTATGAAATATGAAGTTTTTTGTTGGTCTTATTTGATTCTGCATATCATAAAATGTAAAGATACTTAACCTCAGCGCTCTCTGACAAATAGTTTAAAATATGAAATTTTATAAAATTCCTCTCTCTATTTATAACAAATATGAGAAAGTTTGAATTTCATATAATTAAACATCGCATTACTTTTTAAATTTTGGTGTGTGCGTGTATTATACCGTACATATATTTCACAAAACTATTACTACGTGTAGGCCTAATTACATTGAATTGTTATAATATTAAACAAACTTCAAAGAAATAAAAATAATATTAAAATGAATAACACGAAAATGGAAACTAACCCAATTTATTTAAAACTACGTACATATACACTAATTTATAATATTGAAAATAAACTATAATATAGTATAAAATTAATTATATCAGAATTGAAAACATTGATGCAGTATGGATAAATAATGAAAGCAGACGAATTTTTGCTATGGGAAATAAGAAAACATAAGAAAGATGATGCGCGGATACCCAATTCAGCCAACATAATACGGAGGGAAATTGGAATTCATTACCAACATAACTGAAAAGTTAAGTTAAAACCGGTATACGCAACTGGCGGTTAAAAGCAGGTGGTACAACGCATATTGACGTTGTACTCCTGCTAGCCTTAAGCGTCAGATGACTAACTTGGGAGTTAACCTGAAGTTCGTACAACCGGCCCTTAACCGTTCAAAGATATACCTTTTTTCACGTTTTCCACTACAGAATGCGATTTTTAAGTGTGTAGGAGTTGAGTATCACAACTCCCTTATAGCCTATGTTCATCCCGGGAACCTCCTGAATATTTTTGCAAAACGCCATCACAATCGGATCAACGGTATGGCCGCGCATAAAGTACGAACAAACAAACAAACATTCATTTTTATATATTAGATATTGTTGTAAGCCCATGTTTTCCCTTTACAGAGATTTAGGCGCTCTCCCTCTACAGGGAAGAATTTGAACCATACTAATTTAGTTACACTTGTTTTCGTATATATGTCATTTCGAGCGGTCCGTGGTCAGCGTTCCGCCTCATACTGACATCTACGGAACCAAGGTAGTACTAGGACGGGAAAAGTAGGTAAATTTTGCTTAGAGGCCTTTTCATTCAGGCTTAAGGATTTTTTACGAGCCTGAAAATCTTCAGACTCGGGACCCACGGCTTCAAGTCCCTCCCGGAGGACTTGCTCCTTGGATTTTTCCGTCCTAAAAAATCCATCGACCCCGGCCGGGTTAGAACCCGCGACCCTCGAGACTAGAGGCAAGGAGCATAACCACTAGTTCACGCGAAATTAATTTGTAATCATGATAAAATTCGTCTGAAAAAGGTACAAAGTACTGAAGCAACTGTAACGAATTTGTATTTTAATAAATATGAAAATCGTATAAAACGTTAACAGTTTTATTTTTATTTAATTAACATGAAAATGGATATCATCAGGTAAACGCCATATCAATTGATCACTTAAAAGTAGGCCTGTATGAAATAGTATTCTTGCAGTTAGATTGTATGGATGCAAAACATGATCTTGCTTAATGAAAGAGTAAAATATGAGTATTTGAGAATAAAGCACTTAAGAAAATTGTTGGAACAGAGAGTCATGAAGAATGGAGAAAACTACATAGCAGTGAGCTACATGATCTTCATAAGAAACTGATGAAACAACAACAGTTAAGCCTGGTTGACTTCGATGGGCAAGACGTATGACACAAATTGAGAAAGAAAGAAGGGCATACAAAACACGTATAAAAGTCGGAGTGTAAGCTTTCGATAGGTAGGCTAAGAATGAGGTGGGCAAAATAATATTAACGACGATTTTTGGGGATAAATTATACAGAGAATGATTGGAAAAACGTTAGATCAATATGGGGATGTATGGAGAGCTTATTTTTGCGCGTACATAAATCTCCGGGTTCGGTAGAGCAATTGTGTTAGTGATGTCTGAGCTTATAGAGCTATGTTAATCCTTTCAGAATCAGTATTGAGAAACCCTAGAATTAAAAACCATTAGGATGATTTAGGGATGGGTAGCTAGAGAAAAATCGGATGAAAATTATATCTCTTTATAACGAAAATATGAATTGGATTCAGTTCACTCAGAAGATATATCAGTGGACGACCTAAGTCAATACCGAAATGAACCTAGGCCTATAGGGCCTATGTCCACAAATCATAGAATGAGTTTACCTTTTAATATTCCATTCATATACACAGACTTCCTGTTCGCATGCAATAGTTAAAACAAGTCAAGAGGAGAATTTCTGCCTAAACCGTGATTTGAAGATCTCAAACTTTACGGTCTGGCTCAATAACCAATTGTGATATTTAGCAATCCAGGAAAAGAAACAAATCTTTCTCTTTTTGAAATCCTCCTGAAATCCTAGTAGTAAATTTATATTCACATTACAGCAGGATCGATTTTACTAAGAGGACATTATATATAATGGAATTTATTCTGCCAGAAATTCAGAAATTTATGTACTCAGGCAAGCTATTCGCAATGAACAGTTAATGCCATTTTTGTTCCCATTTAATTAACTTGGTTTAATTTCTCGCCTTTATAGGTACTTTTACATGTTACACACATCCAGAACCTTATAGTGCTTGAACTTGTCGGGAGAGGGTATTTAAATTATGGATCACACACATGCTCTTTGTGACTACACAATTACATGGAGGGCCTCCATGAATGAGTGATCAGCTCAATGACAGGGCCTCTTCCGAGACAAACACAACATAAGACGAAACGCATCATTTACACACATATGCATAGTAAACTCGGCGAATATGACAATGATTATGATGGCCAGATTATGCTCTGGGACCGTTTAGGCCTTAACATTTCTTGAAATTTGTCTTATAGGTGAGGAAAAACTCCGAAAAATACCATCATCCAGGAAACTTGTCCCGACCGGGGATAGAATCCGGGCTCAAGGCGTATAAGGCACCGACGTTACCCCCAAGATCACAGCGATGAACATAGTTAATACTACTTAAGATAAACTTTTTTTATATCTGAACCGGGATTTGAACCCCAGACCTCCAGCTTCATGCGTTAGCTCACAAAGCAAATTTCTACACAGGTTGGTGCCAGTAAATGAAGCTGGAGATCTTGAATTCAAATCCCAGCTTAGACAGATTTTTTTCCTTTAGTTGTGTTAGTTATTTCTTTCTTCAATGTAGTTATTAAATACAAAATAATGAAGAATGTAGAAATTTAAAAACTAGGTCAAGCTATATATATGCCTGTTTAGCGAAAGTTTTGGAGTGGGGATACAATAACACGACCTCATACATACGAGCATGGTGACAATCTCATCAAAACATTCATCCGTCGAGCTAATCTCGCCCTTCTACACCCCCCCCACACCACACGTACTTCACTAACATCTAAATCACTGCTGGCTTCATCTAGCTCTACTCTGCATAATTCACATCACAACTTTCTTACATCATGTTACTCCAACTCACATTTTTCACTTCATATGCCTACAGCATGTTTCAAAAAACTGCAGAATCCACTATAGTTAATAATAATATTAATGATAATAATCCAATTCCATTAATGATAAGATACAAAATAGTAATAGGAAACAAAATCATAGAACAGGTGAACCATCTCAATTATCTAGGATGTGACATTTAATTTAATTATGATAATAATATAACTAATAAAATAGCAAAATTCCAGGGAATATGTGGTACGATAAAACGATCACTAAATAACAAAACAAGAGAGATTCAATTGAAATTTTACAAACCGTTGGCAGTACCGGTACTGCTCTATGGTTCAGAAGCCTGGATACATACTAGGATAACGGCGGCAGAAATGAAATTTTTGAGATCTGTTAAAAGGTGCACTAAGGAAGACAGAATCAAGAACACAGAAATAAGACAGGAACTTGAAATATTTGCAATAACTGATAAAATAGATACATACAGACAAAAATGGAAGCAACACATGGACAGAATGAATGAAGATAGATATCCAAAACATCATCAACATCATCATCATCCTGGGTTTAAGACTGTTGGCTTTTTCCGGTTTCATGAAAGCTAGAATTGTTAAAATTGTTCAGACCATCTGTGTGAGCGACCAACATTTCTCCTTCCGCACGGTTTATATTTTAGCAATAATTTTGGAAATCTTCCTTCTGGCATTCTATCAATATGTTCTTTCCAGTCGTTCCTATATTTAATTATTTCGTCTGTAAGTTTGAAAATATTTAGTTACTTTCTTATATCTTCATTTATTTTCTTATCCAGCAGAGTATATCCTGATATATTTCTTAAAAATCGCATCTCAGCTGCTTCCAATCTTTGTTCTTGTCTTTTAGTGATCGTTCAACATTCTGATCCATACATCAATACAGGAACAGCCATTACTTTATAAAATTTAATTTTTGTTTCTTTTCTTGTTGTTTTTAAGGGTTCTTTTAGTAGTGCCACACATTAGATTAAATTTATTTATTTGGTAATTAATATCTTCAATTTTAACATATGATAAATTGAAACCTAGATATTTAAAACTGTTCACCTGCTCTAAAATGTTATTATCAACTACTATTTTTGCTCTTAAGGTATCATGTCCTTTAAATGCTAAAATTTTAGTTTTAGTCTTTGAAATTTTTAAATTGTAATTGACACTTATTTTTTCCAAATTAAAAATAGCTCTTTGTAGATCATTTTCTGAACTGGAAATCACTACTTGATCATCAGCAAATAATATTGTATCCAACAGTTTATTATTTATCCAAAACAAATAACAAAATACAAACCTAAAGGCACCCTAGATGTGGGCAGACCTAGAAAGAGATGGGCTGAAGTCGGAACGGGTCAACAGACCTAATCCATGAATGCAGATGATGATGATGATGATGATGATGATGATGATGATGATGATAATAATAATAATAATAATAATATTTATTTATATACAGATTTTTAATGTTTACATGTCTTTCTGTGTCTAAAGTTTTGTTTTTCTTCTCCACTCGTCTCTCTCCAGCCACTCCAAGTCCTCCAGTCCTCTTGTTCTCACTCCCGTTCTTATTTCGTGCATCCACGAGTATCGAGGTCTACATTTTCTTCTTCTTCTTCTTCCAGTTAGATACCATTCCGATGCTTTCCTGGGTAACCTTTTATTTTTTTTACATTCGTTGTACGTACCCATACCAATTTAATTGCTTATATCTTATATAATAATAATAATAATAATAATAATAATAATAATAATAATAATAATAATAATAATAATAATAATAATAATAACAATCTTTTCATTTCACTTAACTAACTTCATGCCTTGTAGTCTTGTCTACCACTCAACAAGGTTTTACCTTAATTTAACCTCTCCCCTTTCTAGATACCTTTACATGTCCCACGACACTCTAGCCTTACAGGGATACGGCCAGTAGAGATAGAATGTTAAATTCTGGATCACATTTTTTTGACCACACAAGGACATGGCTACGCAAAACGAGCATTCAAGGCAAGATGAATATGATCACGGATGATCCGATTCGTCCATCATGAAACCTAGTTGGAGTAACCGATGCTTGATCTCGAGACCCCAGCGATAGGAGACAGGTATATAACAGTTTGAGCTACGGGCCCGCCTATCCTTTAATTATGCTATTTATTCTCAAATCAGAGTTCAGTGTAGGTGTATCAAGTACTTATAAGAGGAAATTACGAGTAGACTCTCTCAGTTATGGAAAAGGCCCTAGAAAACCTTAAAATTATCAAGTTCATGATGATAAATACTACTAAACTGATAAACTTCGATTATTTTTTGTTCCTAAATATGCAAAATACCCGCGCCGTAGCTGAGTGGTTAAAGCAAAAAGACTTGGCACAGAGCTACGGGACTTTCGCTGGTTCAAGTCCCCATGGGAGAAGAAATTTTCTCATGGAATTTCGGTCAACACGGGACCGGTGCCCACCCAGTATCATGAGGCATTTGGGTAGCTACAATAAGTAGCTACTCCAGCTTGAGAAAACCAGTTATAACGGCTGGGGGATCCGAAATGCTGACTACATGTCACCCCTACATTGGCTAGATGATCGTCTACCTCTTTTATTAACACATGTAGATGTGAGGCCAGTAGTCGTCTGGTATGACAAGGGTCTTCTAGGCTTGTCGCGCTTGGATTTCTTAAATATGCAAAATCAATTATATTCACAATGTGAGGTAAAACCTACTGAAATGATTTGTTCTGCTTTAAAACGTGGAAACATTATCATTACTGCTAAATGCAATTTGATTCGAAAATTTTAAAATCATGTTTAGAGGGTTTATTTGCTTTATTGTGTACATATTTTGTTTTTAATATTTATATTTACTCTGTATGATGTACGGAGGATATATGTTACGCTGCAGTGATTCAGTCACACAATCCCACCTACAGCTACTATGCTTTGAAACACTACGTCATTATAAATTACAGATGTTTCTGATTTCAAAATTAAATATATACATATTCAGATTTTAACAGAATAATGTGCTCCATTACCACAAATACGTGCGCAGTAGGGCCTAATAATAAATAATAATAGTATAGGTATGTATATATATCTTCATCTCGTATCCAACTCAGGATCGGGTCGAGGGATGAGATGAGATGAAGCCTATATTTTAAAGAGATCTGACTACTATAAGAATGCCGACCGACAATTCCTGATACACGGTCACAAGGGCGGATCAACGAAATTAAACGAAATGGATAAGATGAGGATGGAGAAAGAACGGAATGAAATTTGTGGCAAGGGAAAACGGGAGACACCCCGAGGAAAACCTGTCCAAGCTCCGATTCGTCCATATATAATTTAGTAATATAATTTTATTTATATACAGATTTTCAATGTTTACATATCTTTCTGTGCCTAAAGTTTCTTTTCCTCTCCACTCGTCTCTATCCATTCACTCCATGTCCTGCAGTCCTCTTGCTCTCATTCCAGTCCTTATTTCTTGCATCCACGAGTTTCTAGGTCTTCCTTTCTTTCCAAGCCTGTCCCAGGTCAAAGCTTGTCCCAAGCCAGGTTGGATGAAGGTGTGGGGGAGGAGCAACAGGCTCGTTAAAAAACCAGGGTTCAGTAAGAGCTCCTTATCTAGGGTGCAGATACTGCTGCTTTGCAGTTCGTCATTGGTTTCATAAAGGCTAGAGGAAGAAAACCTTGACCAAAAATCACCTGGTTCTCCACGTTGAGGATTGATCTATCAGTCCAGCTCCCTGTTCATCAATAAAAAATAACAATGCTAAAAAGTCTAAAAACTTAAAGCCGGACGGAAATAATAATAATAATAATAATAATAATAATAATAATAATAACAACAACAATAATAATAATAATAATAAATATATCCAGATAATGAAATCTCTGTTAAACAACATGGCGAATTATCTTCTTGGAAAAAGATCAACAATGGAGTAAGACAGGGGTGTGAACTTTCGCCGGTGCTTTTCATTATATCTATGAATAGAATAATAAACGAATGGAGGAAAAACACAACGAAGATATATATATATATATATATATATGTACCCATCAATAGGAACCTCAAACTCGATGCTATTCTTTTTGCAGACGATTTAGCGCTTCTGGCACTTTCCGAAAATGATTTGCAACGATCAATTTATAATTTACAAAAAACAGCTGCCAAATTTAATATGGAAATATCAATTAACAAAGCTAAAATTATGGAATTTCGTGGGAAGGACCCCACACAAAGTAAAATCTGTCTCCAGAATAAAATTTTAGAGAGATCTAATCAATTTAAATATCTTGGATATTATTTCTCTATCTGGGATGAAAAGGATATCCCTGAAAAAAATAGTAGTTATAATAAAGGTTTGGGAATTATTAATTAAGTTATGAAACCATCCCTTGTACAAAAAAAACACCAGATTACGTTTATATAACACTTTGGCTAGACCAGTGTTGACCTGTGGTAGTGAAGCATGGACACTAAAATGACAACATGAAAGAAAAATAACGGCTTGTGAAATGAGATTCATGCGCAGAACAGCGGGTTACAGCAGATGGGATCGGAAAAGAAGCACCGATATCTTAAAAGAATTGAAGACTACGCCAATTTTGGAATGTATTAAACAGTACCAAGTAAATTGGAAACACCATCTTGAGAGAATGAGTTCAAATCGGATCCCCAAAGCCGTTTATAATTGTATACCAAGAGAACGAAGATCTCTGGGCCGTCCTATGAAACGCTGCAGGGAAAATGTTCTATAGGATGGTAATAGGCCTTGGCCTAATACTTGGAAGGAAGAAGAAGACGATGAAGAAGAAGAAGAAGGTAAATATATCCATCTAAATGCGTTAAAAATACAACTAAAAATGGTTAGATCGGAATTTGAACCCAAGTTTGCGCGTTGGCACCCTTTCTTCGAGCTACCCTGATACCAATGGACATAATTTAAAATAAAATAGAGGGGACATATATAGACTATGTAAAAACAAGTATTTATAAAAACTAAAATGAAAAATTTGTGGAAAATATTATATCTTGAGAACAACAAGGAAGTTTAATACAAGAATAATGAGCATTTTAAATATGTAAATACAATGAAGATAAATAACGCTCTGCCATACATGTAATAGAAACAGGTTACCAATTTAACATAATCAACAACGTGTTATCTGACCAACAAAGAAAGAGTAGCAACTCGAGATTCTACATCCTCGAAGAAATTGGAATATTGAAAGAAGCAAACATATAATCCTACTCAATGAGAATCCTCCATATAAAATCTTAACAAACAAGAATTAGTACCTATTAACAAGTTCTAGGTGGAATTCGTTCGTCTGAAAACATTCAAATATTTTAAAAATATATTATCTAGTTGAGGACAACTGAGATCTCAGGTATGACTTTTATTAGTCTATTTTAACCCATGGACAGGCAAGAATATTTCTCGTAAGTAATGCCACGAGTGATTTCCAAATTACCGATATTTTACGGCTCACTTCGTATATCTAACT
This sequence comes from Diploptera punctata, assembly GCA_030220185.1. Taxonomy (NCBI): domain Eukaryota; kingdom Metazoa; phylum Arthropoda; class Insecta; order Blattodea; family Blaberidae; genus Diploptera; species Diploptera punctata. The sequence continues at coordinate 456,922 of JASPKZ010003075.1, read as the reverse complement.
GTTAAAGTTTGGTGGTAAAATTATATAAAGATAATAAAAACACAAGAAAATATCTACTGTTTCACAAAGGATTATCAACCAACCTGTACCACATTTGCCTCCAAATTAGCTAAATAAAAATATATATAAATTTGGTACTTGATAAATGTAAAGCCTTCGGCAAAAGCTTGTTAAGATATTCGAGATAATTTCAAATAGACAAAAAAGACTAAATCCTTATAGCAACTTTAGATTTCAATAATAATGATGATAATAATAATAATAATAATAATAATAATAATAAAGTGGATTAATGAAGTCAAAAAAGACTTAAAATTGGCAGGAATTACTAAAGAAGATATCCCAAATATAGATATATTTAGAATTAAGGTGAATAAGTGGCACGTTGACCAAGAGGACAAACCAAAGAAAAAACTGGACAACTTGGACAGATGATAGAAAACAAGCTTATAGAAAAAAATGAAAGAAATTTGGGCTCAAAGGAAACGCCTCCAAGTACTTTGCATAGTCCTACATGGGCTCATCCGCAATCAAAAAAAAATAACAATAACAATAATGATAACAATAATATATTTAAACTGGCAGAATTAAGGTCATAAGGCTTTCTCTTCCACTCAAGCAGTGAAATATATTAAATACTGAAATTAAATATATAAGATCATATCCGGGAGGATGACAGGGAAATACAAATACTTAAATAAGAATGCCAAGGCAAATATCGATAAACCAGTCATAAGCCCAACATCTACCTTTGTGTCTGGGACAAGAGTGTAACATTCTAGAACGAATCAGATTCTAGAGACAAATGAAATAAATATTTTTAAAATACTTTATTATGTATAATACCAGAATTGATAAGAAGTGGAGACATTAGAAATCAGTTAAATATACAATCAACAGGTGACTGAGGATAGAAGAAGAATTGATTGGAATCGTGTGACAACGAACATTCTACCTGCAGACAGTCAGAGATCGCCTGGAAGTCTGTCAAGGAAATGGAGGGACTCTTAATTTCTGAAAGGAACAGGTTATATATAACATATATAATTATGAATAGATATGCATACAAATTAAATTAAAATGAATCAAGTCAATATTAAAAAAAAACTCGAAACATCAGAACAAATAAAAAAATAATTCCAATTACAAAACAAAGATATTTAAATTTGTTTTAAAGGAAGTTAATATCCGGCAGTGCCTAATGGCTTGTGATAAGAAGTACCAGAGTCTATAATGGATACGGTACGCCTACAGGAATTAGAATAATGGAAGATTCTGAGTTATGACATCTCATGTAGGAGGCTCTTACCTTGCGCTCAAAAATCCACTAAACACGAAAAGAAATATTAGTTATAATTCTATTACAGGACTGAAGCGTTTGAACTTTATAAGCACCTGGTTGGTATATACACTTTGCTATAGAACACACTGTTTTGGGTGCTTGCTATGATAGCAGTACAACCCCAGAGGTCAATTTAAATACCCCTCACCTCCAACCCTGTAATCCTGACCGAGTGGAGATAATCAAGTTAGGATATATATAGTGTTTAACTACCTATTGTTGTCAGATTGTGCTGAAGTGCCTTACGAGTGGCATAAGTGGTTCTCCCTTCATTGGAATAACTGGATAGTCCTATGAATGTTATACAGAGTGATTTTGAACTCTGAAAAAAATAGAAGAATATCTCATATGGAAGATAGCTTCTTTTCTAATAACCTATACACAGTGATTTTGAACCTCTGAAAAAAGTAGAAGAATATCTCATATTGAAGATAGCGTCTTTTCTAATAACCTATACAGAGTGATTTTGAACTTCTGAAAAAAATAGAAGAATATCTCATATGGAAGATAGCTTCTTTTATAATAACCTATACATAGTGATTTTGAACCTCTGAAAAAAAAGAGAAGAATATCTCATAAAGAAGATAGCTACTTTTCTAATAACCTATAGCATCCATTGGAATGTATCTTTAAATTACATTAACTAATTAGACTTACTGATCTTACTTACCTATTAATACAGGCTTTCCACTTTACAGCAGTTTGCCCTTGATTCCTGCTTTCCAGAGACTCCTATCTTCCCATTGACCATCTTCCATACCTCTCTTCATCATGGCATCATATATTCCCTCATACCATGCTCTTCTACTTCCCCCCCCTCTTCCTTCTGCCTGGTATCATCCAATCCAACACCTGTTTAGGCCACTGGTCTCCCGACATCCGTTGTACATGTCCATACCACTGTAAAGCTCTCGTTGTTATCCTATCGATAACAGTTTCTTGTGCATCCATTTCCTGTCTGATATATTGAATATGTTGTAGCCTGGATATTATCATACTTCTCCGTAATCCATCCATTTCTGTCGCCAAGATTCTTTTCCGCATCCTTTCATTTACTGTCCCGCTTTCTGATCCACATGTAAGTATACTTTCTATTATTGTCAGTATAATATCTTTTTTTGTTTTTCTGGTCAAATTTCTATTCCATAAAAGACCATTCAGGGATCTAATCGCCTTCCTTGCACAATTTACTCTGTTAATGATATATTTTTCACAAGTACCAGATTTATTTATTATAGATCCAAGATATTTAAATTCTTCAATACATTTAATTATCATATTATTTATTTGTAGGTCTTCTGAATTTCCTCCGATTACCATATATTCTGTTTTAATATAATTTATCTTCAGTCCACCTACCTCAAATGCATCGACCAACTTTCTGATCATATATTCTATACTTCTCTATCTTGTCCTATTATAATCTGGTCATCAGCGAATAATAAATTGTGCAGTAAATGGCCATTAATATTGATTCCCATTCCCCTACATAACTTATTCCATTTCATTAATACATCTTCTAAATATATCTTGAACAATGTTGGTGACATCCCGCATCCTTGTCTTAATCCTTTTGTTATATCAAATTCTGAGGATACTCTATTTCCAACCTTAAAACTTACTTTACAATTATACATTCTTTTTATAAAATGTACAAGAGATTTACTTACTGATCTAAAAAATGAATAAAAAATCAGATGTGTTAAAAGTGTCCACTCTGAGAGCCAATGTATTTATGAGCGACGGTTCATAACATACCCTCCATTTAAAAAAATCAAAATCTGAGAATGATGGAAACAAGGAAGTTCAATTAACAATGAATCTCTGGAAAACAAATAACAATGAAGGAATTGCATTATAAAGCCTGTCATCAAATTAAATGGAAACAAGATTGCGCTGGAACAAATAAAACTCGAGTTTACCTTGCTATTGTTACTATGTATTTTCATGGATTTCAAATTCATTGTATATAATTTACATGAGTTAGAAATTAGAACTATAATTCGTGGATGCCCTGTAAGCAAGTAGGCATGAGCTCGCAAACACAATGATGTATGCACGGATGCACGCGGACATATGAAGAACTGTTATAGTACGCATTCACAAATGTGCATGTGTGAATGGGCATGTACGAATGTACGTGTGCAAGCATGTACTTAAATATCTCTGCATGCATTTACGTATCTATGTATTTATATGTGCATGTATGCAAGTGTGCTTGAACGTATGTGTGTATGTAAGCCAATTGTCAATAACCTTTCCAAAGCATACATTTATATTTCTGAAAGTTCAACTATAGTGCCAATTTCCATTGTAATAAATTACTTTAAAAATCACAGATTATTTATAAATTCAGATTACTGTATAATTTAAAGCAATATTACGTATTAGGTTGATTTTTATGTTAACAGAATTATATAATTAAATAGATGATGATTTAATTATCATAAGTAATGCCACGAGTGATTTCCAAATTATCGATAAATTCACGACTCACGAAGTGAGGAGTGAATTTATGTAGAGAATTTGGAAATCAAGAGTGGCATTTGTTAGGACTATTTAACGAATAAAATTAAGCTGTTTACTCACAAATCATTATTTAACTGTAGTTATTTCAAAATATTTATATATTTAATGCAAACGGCGATGTTTGATAACAAATGAGAAACGATAGGTACGCTTCTACTGCTTCTTTTGTTTATCACTGCAACCAGATCATACTATTTATTGCCAAAGGAACGCAATATTGTGAGAATGCTCTCTAGTGGAGAAAAAATGACACACATCAATCTGTATATTAATTCATTTCTGATGTCGTATGATGTAAATATGACAATTATATTTTTCTGGATTAATACCTGGGAAAAAATACATTTAAGAAAGTGCAAACAGTGGTTTCTTTTTTTGGTGGTATAATCAATTGCTACAAATGTTGACATGTATGCACTATATATACAATCTGGTAGCCGTATTTCTTATAGGCTCAGTCACTGCAAAATAACGGTCAGACCTGTTCAGAATATTAAAAAGGAGGAGCTTTGTTTAATATGGTAATTATAACACTGATAAATATTTCGTGAAACACGACTCTGATTGGTTGTAAAACAGAAATCATTGAAACGTGATTGGTCATTGACTCCCATTTGGGGCATGAGTTAAATAGTCTGATTAAATGGATTTATTGTAGAACTATATTTTTACTGTTTGAGTAGAATATAGGGCCTTGTTTCCTTAACTCTGTCAATTCAAATATTTATTGCACAATATTACATCGTGTTCAATCGAATGTGTGTCACTCAGTTCTTCAAACTCGCTGACGGATTCAATTAACACATTTATTTGCTTCACACTTGGGCAACTTTCACTCGTCCACACTTTGGACACACATATGTGCGGGAGTAGGAACAATATGAAATCCGAGTCTAGACTTACCTCGAATGGAAGAGTCGAGAGACTGACTTTTCTAGAATGGAAGTATAGACACATAAACATTTCTCCGCAGGCTCACTGATTCGTGACTCGTCAGCTCTTTGATTTGCCTTTATCGTATAAGGCAAGTCCCTATTGTTGTTGCCGCCTGCGAAAATCAAAAGCCAGCCCAGCAATGCGTCACAATTCGTAGTGGTGCGTATACATATTTAATTATATTGTATGGTATATACTTTTGTAGTACGTTAGAGTTTATTAGATATGATTGAATATATATGAGATTAAATATACAATGATAATTGTGAATGAAGTTAGAAACTGCGAACTTATGCACTGATGATTAATATATTCATAGACAACATTCTGGATGGTATCTGTTATTTTTTTTATTCTTGAGTTAGTTCTAACGATCTCAATAGCACATACAATTCTGTTCATTGTAAGCATTATTTGGATAGGTTCTATTTGCATCGATTTTTGAATAGTAATGAAATGGTTAATGCTAAATTGTGAGAATTGAAAGGTTGGAATGAACTGGTAATTTAGTGAGAATGAATTATATCATAACTCCCTAAATAAATATTTTTAATCAAAGTCAGAAGGAAGGGGAATAATGGGTAGATCACGACTATGGCGGGAGGAGCGTGTAATCAATGGTACCAGGATCCTGAAATTATGAACTGGAGAACTGTCTGCTCGAATAGAAAATACTTGCCGAAGGTACACATATGCTGGAGAAGTCGAATACGATAAGCCACACGTAGAAAGTACCTTGATCGAAAGAGTGACGATCTTTCACCGTAAAAGTACAACCATCAAGAAGCGCGGACATGGGTTTCACTGGGGTAAAATTTTCTGAAGGTAAAATAGTCCCCCAATCAGGTCTCCGGGTGGAAACTGGCAAATAACCCATGGCAAAGGGCCAAATATAAGTAAATGTTCCTACGGAAATGGAATGTCAGATATTAGTGGGGTACTAGAAATAGTAACGCGAAATTAGGTAAGTCACCCTTGGACTTCGGAACAGTTTTCTTTTTTTTAGCCCGAAGGAGGACCCTCTCAGCTATCCAAGATGTTAAGTTTGTCGGCGATAGGATATCATACACAATTCTAAAGGACAAACGACACGATTTCGTTATTGTAAATGCACATAGTCATGCACATGATAAGGATGACAAGAACAAGGATTAGTTCTATGAAGAATTGGAGTTAGAATGCATGTTTGATAGCCCTTCACGATATCATATGCAATTTATCTTAGGAGATTTTAATGCAAAAATGGGGAGGGATAATATATTCAGGGTAACATCGATGTTAGATCGGTTAGAAAGGCAGACTGCAATTCGCATCATCGACTGGTTAGGGTGAAAATCGTAGAGCCGGTTATCGCTTATGAGAGAAACTAACGTTAAAGATTATTCTGGAAAAATGAATTAAAACTTGAGAAATGATGAAGAGTGATAAGAATTGGGTACCTGATCAAAATTGCTAATAAATTTAAAGTACTGGAACGTTCAGATGAAAATTTGGCAACTGAAGAAGAAACTGATTATATTTATAGAATGGGAGATTGTAAGACATATTATTAACTTGTCAAAAAATGTAGTTTGAGTTCAAATAAAAAAAAAATGTTAATAGGTTATTAAAGGACTAAAAATAACGGTTATGGCTTTCTTAGCAGGGGGAAAAATCATGGGTCACAAGTCGTAGATTAATGATATTAAAAATTTAACGGAACATAATTTTCGCAGCTACGACAATTTTTTTTTCGGGATAAATAGTGTGTTATTTTTCAGTACAGTAGGCCATTTGCCTGTGTTCATTTTTCTTTGGTCAAACATTTCTTTAAGAAATTTATTCTCAAATACTCGTAAACTTTCCATCTCCCTTGAATTTGGAACCACATCTCTCATTCATACAATTGGGAGAATAACAGTTTTGTATATTTTCACTTTAACGATTTTTGTCAGAAGATGGGATACAGTAATGCAAAATAGGATACATTTCCAAGATTTAGCTAGGTTTGATTTCTTTCTGTTCCTCATTCATTTTTGTAATTATTGTTCTAAGCATTCGAATTCAGCCACTTCTTAATTTCCCTGAATTGTCATTAGTTATTTCCATTATAGCCTATAATGAATTTCTATGTATGATCAAACATTTAGTTATATTGATATTTAATTCCAGTCCCAATTTGTTATTAAAACTTCATAGAATGTGTCTGTTGTCCTTATCTCCTCGCTGTCGACTAATAATACTGGAATATCAGGAACTCGACCCAGCGGACTGTCAACAGCACGTACGGCTCACTGCCCGTGCGATATATGTTATTTGTAAATAGCATCGTATATATCTTACTTTTAGTCTAATGCAGTCCTATTACTACTAAATAATACTGCATCACCAATGTATAGTAATACAGTATTAATAACATTGAGTTGTACGTCTTCTTTATTCACTAAAGTTTTGTTAACATGCTCTATTACTCGTAAAATTGAATAGTAGAGGATATATTGGTCATAATAATAATAATAATAATAATAATAATAATAATAATAATAATAATAATAATAATAATAATAATAATAATAATAAGGGAAATGAAAGAGAGGTATGGAAATGTCCTTGTAGGAAAACCAGAAAGGAAGCGCCAAGTAGGTAGGCCAAGTATGAGATGAGAGAATAACAATCATGAATTGAGGGAGGTAAATTATTCAAAGGACGATTGGAAAACAGTAGCTCTGAATGGGAATTTATGGAGAGCTTATGTCCAATCGGCCATGAATATATGGGTTCAATAGTACAAATAAGCCAGTTAATAATGATAATAGCAATGATAATAATAATAATAATAATAATAATAATAATAATAATAATAATAATAATAATATAATAATAATAATAATAATAACAATAATAACTATATATATATTTCCGGTTTTAACAATGTTATACATTTTTCTGGCACCAATGATTTGTCTTCAATTTCGCTTTATAATTTTCCTCCATTCGTCTCTATTATAACACATTTTTTCCTATATTTCCCAGCCCTTCTAAGTTTCTCTAATCCCTTGGATCTACGTCATTTCCTTCTCGTTCCTGATGGTGTCCATTCCATTATTTTCTTCGGTAATCTTTCATCTTCCATTCGCCTAATATGCCCGTACCATTTTAGTTGCTTTTCTTGGACCATTAAACTCATGCCCCAAATGGGAATCAATGACCAATTACATTTCAATGATTTTTTATTTACAACCAATTACAGCCGTGTTTCGCCTAGAATTTACCAATTAAAGTTTATCATGATAAAGAAAGTACCTCCTTTTTAACATTCTGAATAGGTCATAGCATTATTTTGCAATGACTGACTCTCCAAAAAATATGGCTACCAGATTGTATATATAGTGCATCAATGTCAACACACAGCGCATGCGGGAACTAATATAAAAACATTTGTACCAATTGATTATACCACAAAAAAAAAACACTGTTTGCAATTTCTTAAATTATTTTTTCCCAGGTAACAAAATTCCAGAAAAATATAATTGTCATATTTACATCATAGGACATCAGAAATGAATTAATATACAGTTTGATGTGTTTCATGTTTTCTCCGCTAGAGTGCATTCTAACAATATTGCGTTCCTTTGGCAATAAATGATATCTGGTTGCAGTGATCAACAAAAGAAGCAAATGAAGCGTACGAATCGTTTCTCATTTGTTTTCAAACATCGCAGTTTACATTAAATATATAAATATTTTTAAATAACTATATTTAAATAATCATTTGTGAGTAAACAGTAATTTTATTCGTTAAATAGTCCTAACAAATGTCAGTCTTGATTTCCAAATTATCTAGATAAATTCACTTCTCACTTCGTGAGTCATGCATTTATCGATAATTCGGAAATAACTCGTGGCATTACTGATGATAAATTCTAAAATCGAGTTTTGTGCATTCAAGTTCTCTTTTATAACTTCATTTCTAATTTTCTCTCTCCTTGATATCCTAGCAGATCTTCTCCAATAGTCCATTTCTGCTACCATTAATTTTCTTTTCATCTGATAACTTATAGTCCAAACCTCTGAATCATAAGTCACAATACTTCTAACTATTGTTTTAAAAATTTTAACTTTAGTTTGTTTTTTGATATGTTTATCACATAATATTACAATCAGGGCAGATATTACGTATTTTCCTGAGTTTATCTTTGATCTTATTTCCTTTTCCTGCTTCCCACCTTCTGCATTTTTTACTCCCAAATATTTGTATTTCTATCTGTGTTTAATTACCCCATTTCATATTCCAGTATCAAATCTTGATGAATGTCTCCTATGGCCATATACTTGGTTTTTTTCTATATTAACCTTTAGTCTCCATTTATTATATTCTTGAATCAAGTTTCGGGTAATATATTCAATGTCTTCATACTCTTGTGTCAAAATAAGTTGATAATCCGCAAATTGTAATATTAATAATAATAATAATAATAATAATAATAATAATAATAATAATAATAATATTATTATTATTATTATTATTATTATAATATTATTATTATTATTATTATTTTATTTAGGAATATTCCACAATGCAGTGTTTCTCCTTTAACCCAAAGTGATTTGTCGACAGAGGTTCCTGTCTAAAGCATCTTCTTCCCTCAAATCTCTTGCTTCCATACTTCTCTTCACTCCACTCATCCGTCGTTCTCTAGGCCTGCCTCTTCCACTTCTTCCATTAGCTTTCCAAATAAGGATCTTTTATTATTATTATTATTATTATTATTATTATTATTATTATTATTATTATTATTAATGTTATTCTTTTTATACAACTGTGAAGATTCAGTTCTCATAGTTTACTATTTTATGTATATTGCACAGGCACGAAGAATAGAAACATCAGAAATGAGGTTTCTGAGGAGTGTGACTGGCTATATAAATAACAGATCGAAAACGAAATGAAAATACACGAAGTGAACTAAATATATGCAAACTATTAGAATTGCACAATACAGAGACGAATTCATAGATAAATAGAATGGATAATAATAGAATTCCAAAACAGATTCTTCATTACAAACCACTATGACGAAGAAATGTTGGAAGACCCAGTAAAAGATGGACAGGCCAATTCTAGTATGAGATCGGAACAGAACTTAAGGTCTAATCCTTGATGCTGATGATGATGATTATGTATATTCCATCGCCGAATAGACAGCGATACATATAAATATACATTAAAATAAAAGTAATGTGATACACAAAACATAACGAGGAGCAAAATTTCCTATAAATTTAAGGTAAAACATAGCTGTTTTCACTGCCGTCCTGCACATTTTAATAACTTAATGTCTCATCATTATAACTGTTAACAAAAGGAAGACTTATTCTATAAACCAGCAAACTCGAATCATAAATTCGCTTCATTTATGGTGTTCCTGCGCAAGGAACTTTTTTTTTTTGTTCCTTTCGATTTAACAAATGTTGAAACTGACATAAAGCAACGGGAAGCTACCACACCTACAATTCCCTAGTAAAGCTGCAGGCATAGCATGAAAATGCTACGATTGCAGTGAAGGACCTGCCTTCGGGAAGAATTACTATGGATGGATTACACACCCATACAAAATCTAAAAAAGACCCCCAAATACACATACCTTCAGATTAGTTTACATTTAAAGGTCTTAACACGCGATATGATCTTGATATTAAAGAGTTCATAAACAAGTTTAGAAAGAATGAAATAAAAAATGCGGGGAAAACAAAATATAAATAATGTATTGATACTTGCAAAGAATGCTATATTGATGTAAATGGGAAATAGTAAGAGAATATAAATAAGTGCTACGTTCATTGTACAAATCTAATTCTTAACAGATATATTTGTATTCTGCACACGCACAAACTTTTGTAACAGTCTCAAAAACAACTGCATTTAATAGTTGTGAAATTCAATTCGTACATATAATACCAAGGTCTTACAATGTGCACAGGACAATAAGAGTAGAGAAAAGTTTAGTTAACACTCTAACAATATAAAATAGATTGAATAAAAAACCTGCCACTGGCGTCGTGACTCCTTTTGACTGGTTTTATTCGAGAATGGAGAAAATTACACAATAATTAGAGCAGAAGTTTCAATGTAAATTAATAATAATGTGTATATATATATATATATACACACAAATTATTATTAATTATATATTAATTATATATATATATATATATATATATATATATATATACACACACACACATATAATACATATATTTGGTTTCAGATTTAAATACAACATTTATTATTATTGTTATTATCATTATAACAATATCATTATTGTTATTATTAATATGGTTATTTTTGTTGATGTCGGTAGTCTAGTGAATCTAGTCTCGAGGGTCGCGGCCGGGTTCGATGCATCTTTAGGATGGAAAATTCGGAGGGACAAGTCCTCCGGGAGGGACTTTAGCCGTGGGTCCCGAGTCTGAAGTATTTTGGGCCCGTAAAAGAGCATCAACCTAAATTAGTTACTCTAAAAAAATAACCGGCTTTCCCCCTATAAGTGCCTAATACCTTAATTGTCTACCAGACATATTGAGGGATGTGCTGACCACATGCCAATCACTAGCATATGTAGGAAAATAAGCGTATCTAAGTTAGCTTGGGTCAAGAAACTTCCGCTAGGGAATCACTATGTTTTCACAAGGGACGTATAAGATATATACTACTAATAATAATAATAATAATAATAATATTAATAATAATAATAATAATATAGGTATTATTTTTTATTGTGAATGAGCACAAGTAGGACCACGCAAAGCACTTAGAGGTGTTTCTTTTGACTCCGCATTTCTCTCTCCATGTTCTTCCAGTTTTTTTTTTTTTTTTTTTTTTTTTTGGGTTTGTCCTCTTGATCAACCTGCCCATGTGTATCCCTTAATTCTAAAGATATCTCTGTTTATGATATCTTCTAGAGTAATTTCTGCCAATTTTAATCCTTTTTTTTTCACTTCACCAATCCATTTTATAGTATCCACAGGCGATTTACTTTTATTTTCGTAAAATTCCCATACTTGGTTTAAAAGTCTATTTGAGTCCATTCGTTTAATTATCATCATCATCTTCATGGTAAGGCCTCGGCCTGTTCCTTCCGCTCTCAGAATTCATCTTCCCATCGTCTTGTAGGACGTCCCACATCTCTATAGCCTTGAGATTGGTACAACAGTGCTTGTTTTGTTGACCTCGTAGAGTCCATTCTTAAAATATGTTCATGCCATTTTTTGTTTATAGCTTTGTATTATTTTTTCAGTTAGATTAAAAATTTTGAGTTCTTGCCTAATTGTTTCACTAGGAATATGGTCTCTTAGAGTATATCCTGCTATGTATCTGAGGAATTTCATCTCTGACGTTTAATATGTCCATAAATTTTAACCTTCGTTTTCTGACATCACTATGAATGTCTGTGTATAATTGTATTTCCTTTTCACTTTTGAGACTATATGCTTCATCTATGACTGTGAGGACCTAAATTTTTTTTAAATACATTTGTATTCTTTTTTTCACTGTATATTCGATACATTTTTTTTCTGTTCAAAACTAATATTTCTGCTCTATACAGGCAATCTGCTTTAATTAAAGTATGATAGTGTCTTAATTTTGTATTTAAATATATGCAATTTTTTATTATTGATGATGTGAGTAAGCCGAAATGTTGTTTCCATTTTTTGGCATCTACCTTTGTTGCCTTTAGTTTCGATCCCATTTTTCTGAATTATTTCGCCAATATATTATAATAATAATAATAATAATAATAATAATAATAATAATAATAATAATAATAATAATAATAATAATAATAATAATTATAATTATTATTATTATTATTATTATTATTATTATTATTATTATTATTATTATTATTATTATTATTATTATTATTATTATTGAGCGATTCCATGAAAATGTCATACCGAGGTGAAAATTTTGAATTTGACGCCGGAATAATTTTGTTGACGTAATATATATGTTTAAGGATCAAATTTTCTGATTCTATAAGATAATGTTTCAAAGGTGTATTATTTTAATATGATATTAGTAGTAGAACGTGTCATATTCCAAACCTGTAAAAACAAGCAAATTTTTACCAATTTTTGTTTAATGATTTGGACGTTTAATTCGTTTTATTTCACAAACTCTTTTGCTAAACCATACTTTGATCCTCCCTAGTCGTAAATGTAATAATATTTATTGCAGTCTAATGTTCTATGTACCTTAAATATGTCCTATAATTCTTAACTGTAACAGTCACAGAAAACGTATAAAAATTACTGTAGACAACATAATAATTGCTAGATTAAAATTTCCTCTTGGATTCTACGTTATCGGTACACAACTAACAAAAAAAATATTGATGACAGTTTCTTGCAGTCATTATTTTTCCCGCTAGAATCCCATGATTGACTGACTTTTTGTCCTCTCATTTATAATGCTAATATGCATGGCGCACTTAGTTGCTTGCTGCACTCTGCTGAGGATTAACATAAACATGGGTAAGGAAATCTGGTCGACTGTTCGGCTCAGCTGCTCCATAAAATAATTACCGACCTTATATCTGTGTCAATTTGAGCTAAAAGGCAGTCAGCGGAAGCATTTAAATATATTCAGGAGGAGCTGCAGTAAATGAAGCAGCCATACATATTGATTTCTCAGAAAATTATACCTACAAAGAACAAAATTAGATCCAGGCAGTTCATTGGAAAAATTAGCATATCTCAATACTATTGCTGTTGCCTAGTTTAGATGGAAGGTGACACAGAAGTTCAGAAGAAATACTTTGCTCTAGTGTCAAAATATGTGACAAATTTTAATGGGTTTATTATTTTAATTATCCTTACTTCAATTATTGTTGGAGCCGTAGGAGGCTACAACCAAATTTCAACATAGCAGCAAGTGTGTTGTAGAGAAATGTTTTCTTAACTACAGGGATATCTTCCAAAACTTGAGGTGATAAACATATTCAGTTGGAGCAGCAGCTAATAGAAACAGGCCTATACATTTAGCAATGTGACACTGCTTACTTGACTATTTGGATTTTGAGATAAAAATGGAACTTCTTTGAATCGTACAATGGAAAGTGGGGTTATATATGCGATTGGAGGCCAAGTAAAAAGAATGGCACGGGTGTATTAAAAATCGGGAAAGAAGATACAAAATTGTACAGAATTATGTAATGTGAACTGTAAAACCAACAAAATAACTGTTCAGGAGGAGTCACAAAATGATAAAAGAAGGAAAGAAATATTTATAAAAACAATTGAATATCTTGCAGCTATCACGGATTCATTGCGTACACATCGTGAAAGCGTTGGACCCGTATGCGATAGAATATGCACAGCAGTCAAACAAACAATCAGCGCAACAAATTCGTAAGTTCGTGTGTTGAAAAATAAAAGTGAATGGCGCGACAGGCCTAGAAAGCCCTTCGCTGCTGATCTCACATCCTAGTATAGCAATCACTGAGGTGGGTAATCATATAACCAATATTAGTGGTTGCGGTCGAGAAAACTAGCCATAACTGCTGGAGTATCCGACATGCTGACCACATGTCACCCTATAAATATAGGCCTATAGTTTTTTTCGACCGCAACCGCTAAATATTGTAGCTGCCCAAATTCGTCGTGATTCTGGGCGGGCACCAGTCCCTTTGTGGCCGAAATTCCATGAAAAATGTATTGTCTCATGGGGACTCGAACCAGCTATGTGTATTCAGACATCTTGACTCAAACCATTGAGTTACAGCGTGAGACTTCATGTGTAACAGGAAACATTATTTTTATTAATGAGTCAAGTCAACATAGCGGCCAATACTAGAAAGTGAATAGCTGCATAAGCAAATCTTATACATCGATGTCATGAAGTGAATTGCCAGCTAATTAGGGTGTTGTTTCTATCGCTGCGTTGTTTAAAAATAGAATGCACTATGTCAGCAATTGGACAGCTTGCGATTTATAATAACTTGTTTTGAAAGTACATACACACTGATATCGTATCATTATTGTTATTACCCTATAAAATGTTGTTTGTACATGACATTTACATTGCTACATTTATTGTATCTTTAACTGTTTATAATTAGTATAGTGTATATCTATATTTGTCGAATATTTATTTGTATTTGTGCTGGTTGAGTGGAAGAGAGGGCCTTATAGCCTTAACTCTGCCAGAATAAATAAAGTATTATTATTATTATTCTTATTATTATTATTCTTATTATTATTATTCTTATTATTATTATGAATAACTAACTTATTAAGAATGTGTATCTAGAAATAAAAAAAAATTGAATCCTGCTTTACGTAAATTGTAATCAGTTGCTATATATATATATATATATATATATATATATATATATATATATATATATAGTATGTATATTTAACAATAGATAAGGCACTTTGTTGTTAAATATTTTATATTTTTCTTATTTTATGTGGGCACGCCGTAGCGTAGTGGTTAAGGCACTGAGCTACAAGCCGAAGGGTCGAGGGTTCAAGTCCCGTTGGGGTCAGGATTTTTAAACTGACCCAAACCCTCTGGCGGCACTATGGCCCTGGGGTCGACTCAGCCTCTAACGGAAATGAGTACCAGACGCTTGTTCTGGGGGTAAAGGCGGCCGTCACGCAGGGCTGACAACCCGGCTGACATAAAGTGCCGATTGTCTAAAAAAAGTGGGAGCCTTAACCTCCTGCTACCCCAAGGGCCTCCGGGTCTGTTGTGGGATCACTTTACTTTACTTTACTTATTTTATGTAATTTAAAATCGTATCGTATGGTAAGCGAGTTAATTTAATTATATTATAAATTTAAATTAGTATTTATTTTACAGCAAAATTAAATTTAACAATTTTCGTGGAACTGATAATGTATTTGCAGTTATTTATTAATCTCTGTCACTGAAACTGTTTATCTAGTTTCATAGTATTTTGTTAAATTTGTGTATTATTTGCATTTTGAAATTCTAAATTAAATTCAGATATGCCAGTCAGTCACAGAATAAGATCAGTCAGTCACACATCACATATTAGGTCATAATTTAGGTATTAATTGTGATTTAGGTTTCGTTTTTTATTTAAAACATAACTTGAAATGTGTCCTCCAAACGGTATTTTGGAAAATTGAATTAGGAATCACATTTCAGAGAATGATGTAGATTAACATGTTAAGCTGCATGATGAGTTGACATTTATGTCAGTCAATCACACATAATTTGAAAGATAATAAATAACATTGTTTTTCTTCAGAAGTTGTAATTTTTGTACAATCTTAATCAAACACTTATCCTCTATGATATGTAGATAACATCCCCCAATTTCAAACCAATTGTAAAATTTATGCAAACATTGTACTGCAAAAATGTATTGTAAATGTCAGTCAGTCACATATGGAATTGTTCTATTATTACCAATGAATAAATTGAATTATGAACTGAATTTTGAAACAATTTATGTTCTATTTATTTTATGGAGTTTTCTATGTAATTTAGTTTAATTCAGGAAATAAATTTACATGTGTTAATTTTCCACGAGCACAAGTTGTATAAAAGCAGCTTTCAAAATGTTTGAATTCATTACTGAGTCAGAAGACCTGTATATTGTAAATTCAGAACAGATGTCCTGGGAGGTTTCCTATTATAACCTAACAAAATAAATTTCAAAGGAGAAAACAGTTTTCCAACAATCTTTCTTTATTCTCGCGGATAAAGGACTTCACTGAAAACGATCATCAATAAACGTAATATTTAGCAACGTCACAATTTTACACACGTTTGTTTGGACTTCATTCAGAGGCCATTTCGCTGTAAATATGTTTAGAAGCAAAAGCGTCCAAGTGACATTTTCAATTGTTTGAGTGAATACAGTATCTGAATGTGAATTCAATAGACATTTGGTGTACTAGCATGTCAAATTACACCATTCAATATATTACATATCAAATAACATGCACTTTCTGTAATATATATAAAACCCGCTAGCTTTATAGACTGACACGCAGATTCAATTGAGTTACAATAATAAATTGGGACTGAAAGTAAATATCAGTAAAACTATATATATGATCACAAAAAAAAAATGCCTTACACTATATAATGAAAAAGGGCAGATAATGAAATGTGGAAAACTTTGAAGAATCGTCTGAATTAGCATACCTAACTGACTGATTAACACACTGGCACTATCGACCCCGCAGGTTCATGGCCGCGCGGACATAAGCTCTCAGTACATCCCTATCCCGTACCAATGCCTTCCAATTATAACTGTATAATCCACCTCCCTCAAATCACAGTGATATTATACTCCCACCTCATTCTTGATCTGCCAATTGGTCGTAAATTTGCATACCTAGGAACAATAATTACGATGAGGAATGAGGTGCAAAATAAATAAATAACATAAGTTGAAATATGGAATGCATGCCAGTACACAATACAGGGACTCTTGTTATACCAAATTCTCTAAAAAAACTTTTAACTGTATGTGAATGTATATATATATATATATATATATATATATATATATATATATATACATACATGGCATGGTAAGAAAAGCAAATGCCTGGACGGGATTCGAACCCCGACCTCTGAGTTGATATCTCAGTGCGCTACCACTTACGCTACCAGGCGAATCCAGAACAAACATTTATTCTTCTTATCTGGTAATAATAGAAAATATGTATAAGAAGAATGAAAGTTTGTTCTGGATTCGCCTGGTAGCGTAAGTGGTAGCGCACTGAGATATCAACTCAGAGGTCAGGATTCGAATCCCGTCCAGGCATTTGTTTTTCTAATGTCATATCAAGCTTCCATTGCTCAATGTCAAAAATTTAATTATAACATCTATAAAGCGTCACTGCTATAAAGTAAAAGTATTATCTTTAATTTGCCTACTTGTTATAGTAGGTGGCAGTGGAGACCGAGTTCCCGCTACATCTGGTAATAATAGGGAATATGTATAAGAAGAATAAATGTTTGTTCTGGATTCGCCTGGTAACGTAAGTGGTAGCGCACCGAGATATCAACTCAGAGGTCCGGGTTCGAATCCCGTCCTGGCGTTTGTTTTTCTTATCATGTCATATTAAGCTTACATTGCTCAATGTCAAAAATTTAATTGTAACACACAACACACACACACACACACACTTATATATATATACCGTGTATAAGCTGCTGGTCTTCCAGTTATGTGCAGGTTCTACATACGAATGGTTAAATATCTTAGAACGAATGGGGAATTATAGAGGAGCATGGAAGCTACTTTTAGGAATACCAGAGGGAAAAGCGCGTAGTATTAAGCCAAGAATGAGGTAGGGGAATCACATTAACCATGATTTGAAGGAGGTAAAATACACGGGTGACGATTGGAAAGCATTAGCTGGGGATAGGGATGTATGGAGGGTTTGTGTTCCGCACGGCCAAAAACCTTCGGGTTCTACAGTACCAGTTAATTAATTTATTATGCGGCATTTTCCGGGTATATTTTATTTTTATTTTATGCCAGTTTAACAAAGTCATATTGCAACAATACGAAAATAAAACATTTATAACTTGCACAATGCTAAAGTAAACATATAAA
Source organism: Diploptera punctata (assembly GCA_030220185.1). Lineage (NCBI taxonomy): Eukaryota > Metazoa > Arthropoda > Insecta > Blattodea > Blaberidae > Diploptera > Diploptera punctata. Next base: position 438,517 of record JASPKZ010003075.1, on the reverse strand, counting down.
CTCAGAAATATTACAGGAATTTAAATATATTCAATTTTAATGATGCCAGTACTTATATTTTTAGCAATTATTTAGCGACGATTTTAGTCTATTAACATTTCTTTATATATGTTTATGGATTTTAAGAGTGCGAAGATATTTCTACTGTAAGAAAGCATCACTATTTATTCCCCCGTAAGCCGTCACATGGGGACATGGATGCTCTCTAGCGAGAGTTTCTTCACAAATTAGTTTTGTTAATTAGGGCATGCAAATTTCTAAAAATTAACGACGTTCACGATAGGCCAATATGTCCTGTGTGCGGGAGCTTTGAAGACGAGGTACATATATTAGGACAATGTAACGATTTAGAATATTGGAGGCGTCAGTTATTACCGCAAAGATTTCTAAATTCAAATCGTGAAAGATTGTCATGCTACGAGTTAATGGTAAATCCAGAAAATTGGATAAATGTGGGTAAATTTCTGGACAAAACGCGGAAAAGAAGAACAATCATTCATGAATACATGTTATCAAAATACAATACCATTAAGTCTTTATAATTCTACATAACTTAATTAATGTATGCCTATAATTTTATTGTATTGTTATCTAATTATAATATTATTGTGTTTTCTTTGTGTTTTACTTTGTATTATTACCAAACATTACTTTATTGTAACGGGCTGTCAACAGCACTTACAGCTTACTGCCCGTGCGACCCATTTTTGTAAATAACATTGTCTATATCTTACTTTTAGTCTAATAAAGTCCTATACTACTACTACACACTTTGGTATGCTTATTTCCCTACAGATGACAGCGAGAAACATGTAGTCTGGACATCGGCTCAATATGACACTTATTAAGTAACTAGGTTCTACTTCGATGAGGAAAACGTTAAATTTCGCTTAGAGGCACTAATTTAGACTTCAGATTCTTTGACGAGCTTGAAAATCTTCAGACTCGGCACCAACGGTTTTAAGTCCCTGTCGGAGGACTTGTTCCTTGGATTCTTCCATCCTAGAAAAGTATCGACCCCGGCCGGGTTTCAAACCACACCATTGAGACCAAAGGCAAGGAACTAAACTCCTAGACTACCGTGGTTTATTCATATGCATGTTGATGTTTTATTCAGTTCTCTACGAGTAACCTAAATAACTGAAAATCAATTAGTTACCATTCTCAGTTAATTTAGAACATGTTTAAATAGTTTGGGGATGAAATTATAATGATTTATTAATGAAAAACTATACATCTAATAGCATAATATATAATGTAAATAAAAAAGTTTATTTCATTAATTATACTACAGTAGCTCTTATAACTAACTCACTGGTACTAACAAACACTGAGTTTTCGTGCGCGTGAACATAAGCTATCCATACATCCCTAATTTGAGCTAATGTTTTTCAATCATTCCCTGCATAATTGCTCTCCCACAAATAATGGTTAATATACTGCCCCCTCATTCTTGAGATATCGAGTAGCGTAGAACGTTAAACCAATTACAGAAAGATGAAATATATATGAGAGCTAGGGTTCGAATCCCTGGACAATTTTTGTTTACATATGCTATAGCATTGTGCTGTTCAATGATGCATATTCCCGAAAGGATGGACCCAGATCTATGAGATGAATTCTGCGATATGGCCAAAGTAGCGTGGCTCATTCTGTGTTGCTGGTTTTCGGATCCTCTGCTTGTCTGGCGGCACGGTTTCTGATGTGCTTTGGATAAGTAGAACACATCATCTCATAACCGACTTCACCTCAACACATAGGCATAAGTGAGTGAAATTCCATACTGATAACCACTAGGGAATTTGGCTGCTAAGAGGCTACACCAGCTCCAGATGCAGCAGCCTGGGCGATGCATAGTCATTACCATCACTCAGCTGCAGCAGCAGTTCATTTTTGGCCTACCTATTGGGGAATTTTAACTTCGGTTTTCCTGTAAGAAATTTGTCCATCGCCACATGTCTTATCCATCGCATTCTACATGACTTAACTATTGTTAATACATCTGATATCCCATAATCATCATGAAGCCGGTGTTATTTAATCTCCTACATTCTCCTACCTGTTCGCCTCTCTTTGGTTCAAACATTTTTTTTTTTTTTTCACAGACGAGCCTCCGATCAGGAAACAACACCTAGAAGTACTCGCAACTGAAGATGCCCTCCTCAGTTTGAGGGAGAAACGTCTGATAGGAATTCAGTAAAGGACCACGGCCACATAGCCCGGAATCACCCAACATTATGATTACCGGCCGTGAAAGCCTGCATTCAATTATTTTTTATGAACTTCATTCCCAAATAATCTTAATATGTTTTCCTTCAATACTTTAAAATCCATGGTAAACCACCGTTGAGGCCATTGATTTAAATATTAAAATTATAAAATTCGGTACCTGTTGTGTCAGTCGTCCTCAACTTAAACTTCTGTTCATAAAACGTAGTCAAACATTTAAAAACGATTGTTTAAAACAGACGTTTAAGTTGAGGACGACTGACACACCAGGTGAAAACTTTTTTGTTTGATAATGTTTTATGAACATAAATTTAAGTTTAGAACAACTGACACAACAGGTACCGAATTTTATAATTTTAATATCCTTCCTTAAAATAAGACGTCATGTCTCGCATAAAATACGCTCCATCACGACAAGATAAAAATACCATCTGAATTTCAGTATCTCATATAAATATAATAATTTGTGCATTAATAACATCTAGAAGGTTCTACGGAGTTACAATCCTTTCTAGAATCTACATAAGTTGCTCTGTTAATTTGAAATACAGGGATAACTTATTCACTTGCAGCAAGAAGTTATGGAAAGGTAGGGTTCATGTTTTTTATTTGTTTTGTTATGTACTCATTTACTACACGTTTCGTGCCGTAACTGTATCTATCGTTTGAAAAAAGACAAATTGAGACATTCAGCAATAATAGGAACAACGTAGTGGACGGTATTAAGAGTCAATACCACTGTCTAATATGGCTTCTATCTTACTCAGTAGAAATTAAATTAACAATGTAAATTTTAGACAGGAGTATTATCCGATGTTTGTACTTACCGATGCATGCCTTTCAAAACAAAATCATTATCTACACAGCAAACAATACATAATAGGCACCACCGTAACATATACTTCAATGCTTGGAAACGGGCTTCAGAAACCAACCTTCAGACGTAATAAAACTACCCCAAAAGAAGAACTTAATGGAAATTTATTTTAAAATACCTTTTCGGGAATCTTAGCAGTGTCTTGCAGTGTTGTCTTCTAGACGTTTCGTCACCTACTGCGGGTGACATCTTCATGAGATATTGCTTGTGTAAATTTTCGTAGTAAACTGCCAACTAGTTGTTAATTTGAGTGATTTTACCTTAACTAGTTGCGGTAGGTGATGAAATGTCAAGAAGTCAACACTGCAAGACAGGTCAAGAATCCCGAAAAGGTATTTTAAAATATATAACGATAGCCGTTAAAGTCTTGATCATTATGTTTCAAGGAAATTGTTTAGTTTCTGAAGAACCTGGGCTAAGCAACAATAAAAAAAATATTATTCAATTGAAGGGTAGAGGGAAAGAATCACTTAAGTCAATCTTTTTGTCGAAATGGAGCTTGAGGTGTCGTTATATATTGCATGGAAAATACTCTCATTTCGAAGTGCGAAATAGTAAAATATACAGTTTAATCAAGGGTTTATTCACCTCCAAAATTAGAAATTCTGATAAGGACGTCCGAGTAGGATGTAGCACAGCTAAAATTACGAGTTAAAAAAGAGTTGTTTAATATGTTATTTATAACAAGTTTCAATACGCATACCTGAGAATTGGACAAGAGCATGGTAACCTCTAGACCACCGGTACTGACTCACTGACCAAGTATTGTCCTTAGGAGAAAAAAATAAGAAGAAAGAAACAGAACATGATGATGATGCTTAAGCCACTTTTAAATTATCCACATCCTATGACAAGTGACTTCAAACTCATCAATATTTCTGAATAAAATGGAAAATAAAAAAGCTATACTTTCATATTGTGTCGATATTGATTTCTGTGTGGCTTTTTATTATGACCAGCCTTTTGGTTCGGTCGCGTTTAAATTTAATTTGAAGGTTAATATACTGTCGATTTGAAATACATTTTCAAAAGGTCATGATTTTACACAACCAGTTATCCTAACCAAATTCCATACAGAGTGGATAAGAATTTTAACGATAAATATTCAAGAGCTTATTTTTTAATTATACATTATTTGTAGAATAATAATAGATTAGCAAAAGCTTATACTCTGTATATTTTATGCAACCAGTTACTAGAAGTTAATACAAAACAGAGTGAATAAAGTTTTAGAAGCTCCAGGTTTTTCACTTCCTTGGTCGAATCATGGGCTATCATAACATCGTTCTCGCTAAAACATTTAAGAAATTAAGTCTTAATAGCAACATTCTGACGTTAATTGCCTTATTAGTGAAGTCCTCAAAGAATCTACATGAACACTTCACTATCATCTATATGGGACCACTAATAATACACCGAATTCAATTTTATTTCGCTCCAGATTCGACACACTCGACGGTGCATTGTTTCCGTCACCTACAAGACAATAATATATCTAAGTCTATGTGATTTCACCTAATAACTGCCTTGATCCTCAAATGAAGGCTACAGCCCGTAAATTAATATTTATAGCATATTTCCATAATTGAAATACCATATATTACTATTGAAGGAACCAAGCTATATATTATAATTGGTGAGTGCGTATAAAAAAGGATATAGTCACCAATTTATGTGACGATGATTTTATGACATTAAAATAAAGGCAATATTCACATTTATTTATATAATTATCTCGGAAAGTAGTTGACCAACTGCTAAATATGTGGCCACTCAATTGAACTTGGCTCTGAGATTGGGTTCAGAACAAATAAATAATATTTTATGTTTTTCGGGCTAAATGGCCGTGGTATGGTTTTATTAAAACTCGACGTTTCGTCTACTACTGCGGTAGACATCATCAGAAGTCAAAGAACACGCAGAACCTCCTGATGATGTCTACCGCAGTAGTAGACGAAACGTCGAGTTTTAATAAAACCAAACCACGGCCATTTAGCCCGAAAACATAAAATACATTAATCAAAATACCTGCCGTGAATGTCTACAATTTTACATAAATAAATAATAGTTAAAAAACTAAAACAACACGTTTTAATAGAAAACCGTACTAAAAATGAAAAATAATTTTAATTTCCAACATGCTTGGGATAAAATTAAAGTGGTCAACAAAAAAAAAATTCTCCAACACATCTAGAATAAAACTAGGGTTATCTACAAAAATAATTATCATTAAAAGCGTGGGGTGCTTTTTATGGTTTTTACATCTTCTTTTTAGAGACTTTACTTTTACCAATATCTGTTTATTATCAAATATATTAATTGATATAGAGCACCACACGCTATTGATGGTAATTTGTTTGTAGATAACTCTAGTTTTGTTCTAAATGTGTTGGAGATAATTTTTTGTTGACCACTTTAATTTTATCCCAAGCGTGTTGGAAATTAAAATTATTTTTCCTTTTTTACTTCGGTTTACTAATAAAGCGTATTGTTTTAGTTTTTTTAAACTATTTTTTGTTTGTTTTGTTTTTCAGTTTGGTTTTCTAAAAATGTAAATATCTTTAAATGCAATACCATTGTAGTATGAGCTAAAAGTAATACTCTTCTAAAAAAAGAAATCCTCAGTGTCGGATTTGAACCAGCGACCTATGGATTACTCAAATTAATATCACCACAGTCCACCACTCTACCAACTGAGCTACCACAACGATAGACTAAAAAGTCAATACGTCCGCAACCTATTATACCGGTCTTTATTTTTTTTATGTCTTGATGATCCTGGCCAGGGTCTTAGAAAATAATTACGAAATTATTGTATTGTCATTGGTCCTTTACAAGTATACAAAGTTTGAAGTCGATCCAAAATTTTAAGTGAGTGAAAATCGTGTTGAAAGATTCCGTTACATAGATAGATACAGGTCAAGCTAATATAAAGCAGTAAAAAAATAAATGTCACACTAAATTATTGGTAATATCCTTATTTGAGAGAAGTCTTAAATTGTTTCATAAATGAGTTATGTAGGAACACTCAAATTTCAGAAGTGTTATCATTAAAGTTGAAAGGGAATATATTAAAATAATCAAAATGAGTAAGCTTTTCCGATCCGTGGATAATTTGACAGTAAATGGGTTATTATTAGTTAAAATTTTGGAAACTTTATGCTACAGGTTCAATACTGGTCATATAATTAGTTACGATTGGATATCCCTGCTTTAAACGCACGTACTACAAAGATATGATGAGAGTATGGGGTTGAAAGAGTAAGGACACGCTTGGCAGAGCAGAGAGAAGAAATTCGAACAAGACGGTGGAAAAAAAAAGTGAACTCAGAGATAGAAAAAGTCAGATTCAGCCAGGAAGCAAAAATCGGTCTCTGGGGCCTCTTACCCGAGTAGACATGTAAACAAAGAAAGGCGCAGGAATCATAGCAAAGAATGTTCATCTCTCATACATGATCATATATGTTGCAATAAATCCCCATGACATTTACAGCGCTAAATGCCAGACTCCACCCTCTCCCTTTTGAATATCATTGAAGTCACAGTGCGTTCATTTGGACTTTTTTAACCTTCGCTGCACTAATATCATCTTCTGGGGGACAAATGATTACAGGATTATTCGCATGTCTATTCACGGATATAAGGGAACTAACCGTGATGAGTGGTAAAAAATAACTCGTAATTATTTATATATATATATATATATATAGCTGATTGTAATTGATTATATATAAAAATTAATGTTTGTTTGTTTGTATGTTTGTTTGTTTGTTCGTACTTTATGCGCGGCCATACGGTTTATCCGATTGTGATGTTTTTTTTGCAAAATTTTCAGGAGATTCCCGGGATGAACATAGGCTATAAGAGAGTTGTGATACTCAACTCCTACACCCTTAAAAATCGCCCCTTGTAGTGGAAAACGAGAAAGAAGTAGCTCTTTGGACGCTTAAATGGCTTACGCTGCCTAAACCATAATAAATACACAAAATTAATGTACACAGAATTGAATATCTCAAAAGCTCTACAAAAAAGTCCGCGACAGCATATGTTTATCTCTTACGGATAACTCACAATAACCATTTTTGTCTTTCGTTGATGCCAAGAGTCTAGCGCTGTAGCCGAGTGGTTAAGGTAAGAAGTCTTGGCGGGACTTACGCTGGTTCGAGTCTCTACGGGGGAAGAAATTGTTCTCATGAAATGTCGGCCAGTATGGGACCGGTACACAGTGGGTCAGAAATGAAATCTAGCTGGGGGAAAAAAAGAACTATTTTGACTCACTCTCATCAATTTAACCCTTTTTTCCCCACTCTAATATAATTGTTATATGACGGTTCTTAACTAATCTGCAAAGGAGGGCACAGTTCTAATGTTCATGACTATGTGACATCATTCACACTTCTTGAGCCACAACAGAAGGCTGTAAGAGGTTTTCTTGTGAACTTATTTAATAATATCTAATTATGTCGTAATTGCTGAATTTTATGGTAAAAAAGTAACATATTTTTATCGTCCGCCCATGACATGAGAATTGAATGTTCGGGCAGGACAACGTCTGCCGGGTACGCTAGTTTATTATAATTTTCTGAGATTATTGAAGGTTAGGCTAAGTGCAATGAATAAGAACCTATATGAAAAACAGTGAATTGAGTTATATACACACAGATTGGATAAAAAAAATTACTACGCGGCATACACGATCATAATTTAAATTTTAGAACTAGGAAACAACGGATTTGCGATTTTTTGTCAACAGCCTATAGGCCTAGATGATGAAATAATTTGACCGGAATAGCCTTCAATAATTTTTCACTCTTGAAGAAGTTTGAAAAATATATTAACAAGTTCTCTGAATTTCATATTGTGTATTACTTTAGAATTTTACTTACGTATCGTATTTTGTAAATTTTTACCAAATGTATTGTTAGTTTAAGCACATATTTTCTTATTGCTTTGTTAAATATATATTGTTTTTGTGCGTTAGTGAATTTTGTCGTATTTACAGCAATGGCGACCATGATTGAAAATTCAATTTCCTACATTTCGGAGTTGCCAACATAACTATACTGTAATATTACATATTATACACCACGTGCGGGAAGTAAAACCACCGCCCTCTATGTATACTACGTACAATGTATACACAAAAAATATCCAAAAGGTAATTTTAATATATATTACACGAAAAAAATCACTGCATTTTAAATGAACTGAACTTTATTTGAAACAATATAAAACAATTAATACATACTTGCCGTCATTTCATGACTGATTGGTGCCACGGCCTGCTGATGTCTCAACTAATAAACGTTGCCCACACTATTAACGTTAGTCAGTTGTTTATAATGAACGCAAATATTTCCAGCAAAGTTGTTATTATTTTGCTATTACTTATTATTTTGAAAACACCATCGCGCAAAAAATAATGTACACAGCATGTTTGTGAAATGTTTTACAGAATCTCTAGAATTAAAAACTTCTCTATCGCTGGGTTTTTAAACATTTCCTCGCTTCTGTAAAAACCACTTACCAACCTCGCATTGTAATATACTAATGTTTTATTGAGTAGACAATTGTTTGTGTTGCTAATTTCTGTACAAAAACAATAGATTCAAATTTCTAATTTATTTTATTCATGTATAAACTTTTTTGTAAAATTTCGTAGGGAAGAAAGTAACATTAATTAAAATTTTAATACAAAGATATAAAAGAAGTAATGCTACCATTTTTAAATAACTTTTTAAAACTAGATTTTTTTTCATTGAATGGATATGACCAGTATTTACAAACATTTTATGGGATTATATAAACATTTAAATATTTTATAACAAACTTCACCGATTTTTATTTTATAAGATATTACTTCAACTTCGACATTTTTATTGTCGTTGAGTTTTTACTTGATATAGTTTTATAAATAAATAAATAAATATTTAAAAAATCCATGGCGCGACAGGCCTAGAAGGCCCTTGGCTACCATCCGGCAGCTGGCGTCACATCCATATGTGTTAATCAGAGGTAGAAAATCATCTAGGAGTGTAGGGATTACAGCATGTTCAGTCCCCCAGCCGTTTTAGCTGGTTTTCTCAACCTGGAGCGCAACTTATTGTAGCTACCCAAGTGCCTCACAATGCTGGATGGACACCGGTCCCATACTGGCCGAAATTCCAAGAGAAAATGTCTTCCTCCATGTTTGTAATTATTGTTGGTAGTTTTTTAATTCAGCCACTTTTTCAAACACTCACACACACAGATGCATATATATATATATATATTAGGGCCTATATACTTCGTGTATGTATATATATATATATGTGTGTGTGTGTGTGTAAGACATAAAAAAGAAATAACTGAACCAGGATTTGAACCCGAGACTTCTAAATGTATATGTTAATGATCTAACCATTACTCCACACACGCTCTTAGTGCAAACATTTACTTTTATTTCCTTTATATATAAATTTAAGGAAAGAGTGCAGAATGCTGATTTTGCAGTGAGAGACCTGCTCTTGAGCAGAACATTGTGAATGAATGAATATACAATTCTCATTTATAAGAGGCAGCAGAACAATGCTCAGTCCCATCTTATGACTTCTATAACAAGAAAGCATTTTTATGAGAATGAATATATATATATATATATACTATTTTTTGGCCTTTTGGTCCTCTATATATATATATATATATATATATATATATATATATATATATATATACATACTATTTTTCGGCCTTTTGGTCCTCAAAGGACGAAATAACTTCCGTCCATTCTCTTGCCTATCCGTACCATCTGTAATAACAATTTGCCTGCAGTCATTGTACACATCATCCATCCATCATAGTTTTAGTCTTCAAATTCATCTTTTTGAAAATAATTTAGCGTGTAAAATGATCTTGGGCACTCTTTCGTCATTTATCCTGACAAGTTATTCAAGCCATTCGACTCTTCTTATTTTGATATCAAGTGCAAACGTTAAAATCCATACATAGGTTTTGGAGCTACGTTTTTGTTCTGACTTCGCCAGATACCATTTCCAATATGCCTTCTGAGTTTTTCGTTGCTATATACGCAACATAGATTTTATATATTGTAATGCATCATAATAATGTAGGGTAACAGAGTGGAACCCTTGAAAGAGGTAGTCCACTCCAGGGAGTAGGAGCCCCTGCCCTTTTGTGAGCTCCAGGTCCCACTCGCCCAGTGGGTAGTACCTGGATAGGGCCCCGTCCACAGGGTTACGTGGGGAGAAGAGAAGTCCCCAAAGCCGTAGTGAAGGTAACTTCTCTAGGAGACGAACACTCCGAAATTGCAGTTCCCTGCCCTCCAGGAAGAGGGGTTTGGCTAGAGGCCGGTAACCTCTACTAGTAAAAAAATAACTTATTCATAAACTTCAGCAGAAGAAAAACCGGATTGACATCCAAAACAAATAACAAAATACAAACCTAAAGGCACCCGAGATGTGGGCAGACCTAGAAAGAGATGGGCTGAAGCCGGAACGGGTCAATAGACCTAATGCACGAATGCAGATGATGATGATGATCACAATAACGGTATTTGAAATTTGCGGTTGAAGACGAGAATAGTTGTATCGCATTGGTAGAAATATATTCGTGAGTCGCTGACCCGCGCTGGTCATTTATGTGTCCAGATCTCTGTTGCAGAGGCTTCTCCAAGCCTCGGCCCTCACTGTCGTGAAGTTTTAATTACTATAAACTTTCGTACGGGAAAGATCTCGATCCAAAGCCTAGAAACTTGACTCCCCGCCCTATATAAACTATGGCGAGGGCAGGAAGCGAGTGGGTTGTATTTTGATAGCGACACAGTGAGCTTTGAGAGAGAAGAAACTGCAGATGGTGGACTCATCGGGGACTATAAAATAATTGTATTGTTACCCGCCGTATATAACAACGTCCACCGCTGTGGTCTCGAGGTAGCGTGCTGTCTTGTCACCCAGCGGGCCCGGGTTCGATCCCCGGTCGGTGAGGTTTTCATCAGGGTTTTTCCCTTACCTGTAAAACAAATGTCAGGAAAACTTTAAGGCCCAAACAGTCCCCGAAATCATATGACCACCATCATCACCCTTATCACTATCACCATCATCATCATCCTTCACCGGTGTGGAAATCAACGGGAAGCTACCACACCTACAATTCCCTAGTAAAGCTGCAAAGCATAGCATGAAAATGCTATGATTGCAGTGAAATACCTGCCCTTGGGCAGAATTACTATGGATGGATATATAACGACGATTAAATTACACGGGCAAGGCGAGAATGGTGATCTTGCATTGGCCAGAATAGATTTGCGAGTAGCCAATTGCGAGTCAAAAGGCCCACGCAAACATCGAAATGTCTGGCCTATGATCCCAAACGTTTCCACCAACATCCCCCCCCCTTTCGGGAAAAATCGGTGTCCAGAGGCTTCTACGGTTCGAAGTATCTCGAACGTAAGTCTAGAAAATTCCTCGCACCTATATAAATTATGCGAAGGAAGACACCAGTAGGTCTTGTGTTGGACGGCTAGAAGTTAAATGTATGAGAAATTGTGGTGAACGGATTCATCAGTGACTGTGAAATAATTATGACTGAGACAAAAACTGAAAGAAGATTAATTGTGAATGTAAATTGTGATGAAAAGTTTACTGATAACTTGTAGAAAGAAATAAAGTGTTAAGTGCGATTTTAAACAACATCTGTGTACATTTGCGCCGAAATATCGTAAAGGAAAAACCCTGGTCATGTGTGACAGTATAATAGTTAAACAGGAAAACAAGATAAATTATACTACAGAAAATTGTAAATGAACTGTCACTGATAGTTTGTAGAAATAAATATAGTGAGTTTGGAGTTTTTCAACATCATATTGTTATTTTTATTACGCCAAAACAATGTGAAGACAATCCCCCCCACGGCCAACTATATATATATATATATATATATATATATGACATGAAAAGAAATATAAATGCCTGAGTAGGGATTTGAACCCGAGTTTATAAACTCTGTACGTTTAGCGCTCTATGTATTTTTGTATTGTAAGCCTATGTTTTCCCTTTACAGAGATTTAGGTGCTCTCCCCCTACAGGGAAGAAATTGAACCATACTAATTTAGTTACACTTGTTTTCGTATAGATGTCATTTTGAGTGGTCCGTGGTCAGCGTTCCGCCTCATACTGACATCTAGGAAACGAAGTTAGTACTAGGACGGGAAAATTCGGTAAATTTTGCTTAGAGGCCTTTTCATTCAGGCTTAAGAATTTTTTACGAGCCTGAAAATCTTCAGACTCGGGACCCACGGCCTAAAGTTCCTCCCGGTGGATTTTTCCGTCCTAAAAAATCATCGACCACGGCCGGGTTTGAACCCGCGACCCTCGGGACCAGAGGCAAGGTTAGCGCTCTAACCATCTGAATTACTCATGAATCCTAACACAAAGATTTATTTTTCTTATATATATATAGTATTCTCATCTTACACGAGAGGTAGCGGGATATCGTTCCAACTGTCATCTAGTGGCCACTTTAACAAGTAAGCATATTTAAAGAGAATATTTACTGTATAGGAGTAACGCTAGTATATATATATATATACATACATACATAATATTCTTTGTTATGAAAATTTTAAAATATATAAAAAACTATATTCCTTTCGAATTCGCTAAAATGGAACGCAGGTTAGATTGAAATACAAGTGTACGATATGTACATCCCTGGGATATCCAGAAAGTATTTGAGTGACCCACTGGAATGAGTTAAATTAATCCAGACGGGATAGTGGATGACGTCACCATCTTCACGCCCCTATATCCCACATCAGCCAGTTTGTTTTTTACGTGTGTTTACTTTCTAACTGCTAATGTGAAATGACACATCAGGCTTAAAGAGTTTTTCAACGTTTCCGCTAGTAGAAATCTTAAATTACATATAAAATATTTTTCTCTTTTTTCCTTAGTTTAACCTACCATTTTCTAGACCTACGTTTACGTGTCACAAGCCTCTCGGGTTTCAGAAATATGTCCTGACGGAATTCTTTATTTTTGTTTTGCAGATAAACCTCAACTTCTAGTGGTTATAATTTGGTGATATTTGTATAATATCTTCCACGTTTTACGTCAATAACTCATAATAAGTGTCACAGCAAAAATTCGAAAATTTAAACCACTAGAGCGATTTTTAAGTTTTCGTTTCAGGTAAACTAATGGTTCGATTTATCTAGTTAACGAACTTGTCCTCATCTTTTTTTTAAAAATTGATTGCTATATATATATATATATATATATATATATATCGAGTTTGGTTCACTAAAAATACAAAAAATGAGCCACTGGAGCGTTAAAAGACATGTGTGTGCCTATGTGTGTACGTGTGCACGTGGTGTGTGTGTGTGTGTGCCTTGGCCATTCTCGGTGTCTAGTGAATACGATGGATAGAGATCTGTAAAAATTCTTAAAAATGTTTTTTTATGAGAACAATATCATTAGCTTCATTCTTTCGGAATTTGTTAAATATAACAACCTCATCAACAGCATCAAAGATTTTACCTTGAGGTCTGTTCCGTGCTCATGACAGAATTGTTCTGTCCAACTTTTACTGGGTCTTCCTATATTTCTTCGTCCTAGTGATCTGTAGTGATGAAAATGTTTCGGGATTCTTTTGATATTCATTCTATTGATGTGTCAACGGTTGAATCTGCCAGTATTTTCTATCATGAGATTTGAAAGTATACATTGATGTCCTCTCGAGACATTACTGGCGGCAAAAGATAACATAACGCATCAATTAAACGGATGAGAACAATAAGAAACTATTTCATAGATTGCAATTTTGAGAAAATAAATTAAAAATAGCTTATGCAGCTTAGCCTAACCATTTTATTAAAAATGCTTATTTCAAGTTTTAGAGCTTTTGTGTGTAATCATTAAATATTACTTATTATTGTCTTGATAACACTGGTTAACATGATTTTTGTCTCATGAGTACCAATAGTTGTACTTAATGCAGTTTTTTTATCGTGTTTTCAAATATGTATTCGGAATTTCTCCATCACCCACAGATTTTTTATTTCAATTTCAATTAATGGATTTAAATAATTATTTTTAAAAAAAAGTTTTTTCGTCTATATATAATAGCTTGGCGCAGTGAGCGATGAGCACGTGGAACACTGTTATCAGGAGATTTCAGCTATGGATAAGAGATATCAAGGCAAATTGAATCCTAATATGCTGGCCGATTATTGTTGAACCATCAAGAGGGATGCTCCACAGGCGAAATATAGCAGAAAATCGTCATTTCTTACTTTATAGGTGAGTCCGAATGTTCGAATATTGTATAGTTACGAATGTAGAATATATTAAAGTGTTTGAAATTATAAATGCCTGTCTCTCGGATACCTTGCGTGATGGAGAAAAAATGATATCATATTTGAATTCAGGAGAACAAATACTATCAGAATCACATTATTTTTCTTTCTGAGACAAAAAAAGTTTCTTTTTTGTTGCTTTGTCTAATTATAACAGTCCCCTATACAGTCAATAAAACTTATCAGTTTAAAATGCTAAACAGTGGAATCTTTTCCCTCTTAATCTCACTCATTAACTTAATTTGCTGAAAAAAAGTTACATAAAATTTATTTAAATATATTTTTAAAAAAGCTGACGTCCGGCAGTTCCTAATCTCTTGTGGAATATAGATTTCACTATACATTAATAATGACATGTTATCTCTTTTCAGCAAAAACTTCAATTATATAAAGTGCCCCACATAAAAGTAGCCAGCATCCATGCTCTAAAAATACTCATATGTGCTAATTTTAAACGTGCTAAGTACTTCACTAACACCCTATATATATAAAACAATATACACATGTGCGCAATTTACAATGCTTCAGTGCATCATTTTTAATGTCAATTAGCACTGCATACACAAGTGAGTTTTGGAACAGGGCTACTTTTACGTGGGGCACCCTGTATTCATTTTTTAAACAAAAAGTGAGAATAAGGAACAGGGTTCCTTTAACGTATAATAATGTAATCGCACTTATACTGTTTCATTCTAGAACTCAACAATATTTTTATGTCGTACACAAATTTTAGCGTATTTAAATTTCACTAGAAATATGTCCAGAACAATGTAGGCCTATTTCGAAGAATGAAAATATGCGCTTGACATTTTTTTCGAAAATTAAACTTGTGATTTTCTCAAATGAAGATTATATTTCACTCTCTCTGATTGGACAAGCTGTGTGAATGTAAACTCTATACTCGGCGTTATATCAGGTAGAGGGATGAAATGCGATGTAGCCCCTATTCTTGAAAGCTTATGATGTTACAAGAATACCGGCTGACCTGGTCCATCACATCATCAATGAAGGAAATGAAGTGAAACGAAATAGATAAGATGAATGTGCAGAAGAGTGAAATTAATGTTTTGGCACGGAAAACGGAAGAAAAGCTGTCTTAGTTCTGATTCGTCCATTTCGAACCCTAGATGTAGGAACAAGAAGCGAGCTCGGGACCTAGAGATGGGCGAATGACTTGTGTCACATGTGGAAAGATAAGAGCCTTACTTATGAAACTGATGACAGTATAACTATGAGAAAATTTCACACGAGAATGTAGGATCCAAAATCTATAATGATATTTGTTTGGATAAAAGTATTTCACCGCGATTCACATCACTTCAGTTACTGATTTTTGCACCGTTTTGTAGTATTGAGATGTGCCGAAGTTTGTGAATTGAAATAATTTCAGCCACAAGTGGCAGCAAGAGTTCACAGACTTAGCCACGTTTCAATACTTCTACACATAGCTTTATTCAATAACCTGAAGTTATACACCGCTAATTGAAAAGTTGAAGACAATGTGATGTTTTTTCTTTGCATATAAGTTAGCGATCACCCCACTGATGATTGTGAAATGACCCGAAATATGTTAAAATGGACTTAATGCATATAAACGGAGAAAAAGAAAGAGACGTTACAATATTTTTTTATGTTATGATGTTTTGTGAATATAAAAGGAAAGTGATCCCACTATAGACCTATACAGGCTCCGACGTTTTTTAGACAATCGACACTTTATGTCAGCTGGGATGTCAGCCTTGCGTTACGGCCGCCTTTACCGCGAGAACATGCGGCTTGTACTCATTTAAGTTAGAGGCCTAGTAGACCTCAGGGCCATAGCGCCGCCAAAAGTTTTGGGTCGAACTATCCACTCTCCGGCTTGCGTCGTATTGCCTTAACCACTACGCCACGGAGTGTGGAGAAAATAATATGATTTTCGTACTATGTAAACACGTTTTATCTTTATAAATGATTAATCCCTTTAAATATTTTATTTGCAATATGTCCAGATCTATCTCTTATGGGTTATATCTGTCAAGTATTGAAATTAAAGCATATGTTTTCATTACATCTCTATCCAAGCATTCGCCTTGTATGAAAGAGCATTAATTTAAGATGGTTAAATTAATAAACCTCAAAGGGGAAGTGATTACAATTTTCATTTCTGGTTCCAAGATTTGCGGATTGAAATCCGACTAGTGTCGCTGGATGTTAAAATACATAAAAATTAATGTGTCTTCTTTCGAAATGTGTGTCTTCTTTCGAATGGAAATAAAATGTGTTTTATTATATCTGTAGCTCAGATATGGACTCTGTCTTTGTAGACTTCGCCTCTAGTTCCAAGGTTAGACGGATGTAAATTACCTGATCAGGCTTCCTTCGGAAAGGAACTATAGCCGGGGGTTCCGTTTTGTAAATGTTTGGCAAACATAAAATAAGAAACCTCTCAACAAAATTACTCTGTCATTTCTCCCCCTACTTGAATTATGAAACCAATGACCTCAGTCTCTTATACATCGTCGTTAAATGAACTGCTAAAAAACCAATGCAATAATAATTTGTTTCTTGAAGGGAAATAAGCTGGACGATAACATGGAAGGAAGTGATTAAATTCAAAATAAGAGGAAAATGATGAAAATTCAATCCAAAATATCCCTTGAAAACTGAGAAAACTAAGAAATAAACTCAGTTTAGTCCGTCTCGGGTCGGACTTAGTACTTCACGAGAAAACGTTTCATACTATATCGTCTGAACTAACTCCTACGACAACGTTATACGTGTTTATTAACGTATGTAGAAGTAAACAAAATATATTTCATAGGGTAATGCAATTAACCTCGATTAAACCTTCCTTGGAGGGACACCCATTTAATTTCAGTGGCGAATCCATGTAAGCCTAAATAAAAGATATATCAGATCTGTTGTATAAAACTTACTTTTGAAATCTGACCGCTGTAATTTCGTAACATATAAACATAACCTCAAAATGAGAACTTCAAATTTACGGGACCAATAAATACCTAGATCAACATGTGGGATATGAAACAAAGTTTAGGTCGGTTAGGGAAAGAAACGGAAAAAAATTGAAACTGTCACTGTTTCCCAAATTCTAATTAAGTGCAAAATGTTTGAGATCATATTTAAAGACAAGAAGTCATGCTTTTATTATGATCATTAAAAATTATTTGGACACTAACGTGTTAATCAAATTTCACTGTCACAGTTGCCACTCACGCGATCAAATATGGATCAATTCCTGATCAGTTGAATTTCCTTTTGAGGTTTTTCACGATTTTCGCTAATTTTTCATTGCTATTATTTTATTTAACGATACTCTTTGAAACCGAACTCATTAGCGTAGCAATTCAAATCCGGGCATGAAAAGCCGGCAAATTTTGTTCAGAGGCCTATTTTTCCACGCTTTAGACTTTTTTTG
Organism: Diploptera punctata; assembly: GCA_030220185.1. Taxonomy (NCBI): domain Eukaryota; kingdom Metazoa; phylum Arthropoda; class Insecta; order Blattodea; family Blaberidae; genus Diploptera; species Diploptera punctata. The sequence goes on along the minus strand of JASPKZ010003075.1, from coordinate 420,637 downwards.
TGTCGTAAATGTACGAACAACGCAATTACCCGTCTTGCGAAAGAATGCAGACTCAAAGTTTTTCATTCTGAAAATTCGATCAACCTCAGCACAAATACATATAGCCGAGAATCGAAGTCCCGAACACTGGGGTGTTAATCAGCCACGCGAACAGTTACGTTATCCCGAAGATATGATGAATGATAAAAGATAACGAAGTATCATAACATAAATTCCAGACCAGAGCGAGCACAGAAGAAAAGTCTGCAGTTTATCCGGGAATCGAACCCGGGACCTGATGAAATGTAGTCTAATGTTCTGTCAAAATTACGGTCTTGTTCCCCACTCAATATATAAGATCAATATTAATTTTAGTATAAATTAAAAGAAAAGAGAAAACAGAGTCATCTAGTTGATAGTAATATAAGCAGAACATAGATCCACCAAACACCAATAGATAGCGCTAGGGTATAAAGTGAGTATAAATACGTCAAATCAAGAGTTACCATATGCAGTTTGCTATAGGAGCTGGTGTCCGGGTGCGTTTATACTTTTCCAGTGTTTCTGTGGATCACCGATCTCACAGACATTACAGTGCCCATTTTATAGACCGTATGTCGATTACGAGTGAGATCCAATTGGCTTCAATGTGAGAGAAATCGCTGAATTTCACAGATCCAGGTACATTAGCCGACCATAGTTACATCGACGATGAATAATAATAGTAAAAAATGAATAACCTTGACGTGGTGGGGGGCTTAGTACCCGATGAACCAGACGACCCTACTGGGGAAGATTGACTTAGGTTAATCTTGCTGGTGGGTAAGAGGCGAGGGGAACTAAGTATAGCTCACAATGAAGGAATGGCGTCTGTATCCATATTGGGCGGCCACATCTTCGTCATGTCTTCAACGGTCAACAGGGCGACAAGGAATAGCACAGCTAAACTTGTAGGGCTTGAAGAGCGGAAGAAGCAGCCCTCTCTTGGGGGGTGGATACCCACAGAAGCATGTTTGGAGGCTCAGAGGAAGCAGCCCTTCCACCATCCTTGTCCTGCGAAGCGCTCGTAACGCTTCCAGGAGACATTTATCTTACTGAGAAGCTTCATGGAAATCAGCCGGATGTCATAAAAGGAACCGACCCAAGCAAGAATTGGAAGACCTAGAAGACGTTGGGCTGATGCATTATGAAGTCGGAACGGGCAATTGCCTAATCCCTGGAGTGATGATGATGATGAAAAAATTAATAACGAACTTACAAATAATATAAATACGATATATTACATAAGTCCACCGCTGTGGTCTCGAGTTAGCGTGCTACCTTGTCACGCAGCGGGCCCGGTCGGGACAGGCTCCTAGATGACGTTTTTATCGGGGTTTTTCCTCACCTGTAAGACAAATTGTCAGAAAGCTTAGGGCCCTACGGTCCCCGAAAATCATCCGGTGATCATCATTATCCTTACCATTATCATCATCCATCGCCGGTGTGGGAAGCATCGGGAAGCTACCACACCTATAATTCCTTAGTAAAGCTGCAATGCACAGCATAAAAATGCCTGCCCTCGGGCAGAATTACTATAGAGTAGAATATTACATAAGATCGTGAAGATTTGGCTGGTTTGGTCATATAAAGCCTCACTCCATTGCGATCTCGAGTTCGAGTCTCGTTCGCTTCACATGGTAGACGAAACGGGCCTGGGCTGGTTTTTCTCGGGATTTCTCCCGTTTTCCCCAGTCACAAATTTCATTCCTCTATTTCTCCAAACCCATCTCATCCTTTTCGCTTTATTTTTATTTCATATACCCCTCTAATGTTTCGTCAGACATGATCGGCGGACACCTTTCTTATTCACAAACCTCCAGTGTAAGAAGTGGCTTCCTCGCACTTCATCTTTCGACCCTGTCCTGAGTCAGACACGAGATGAGGAGGAGGAGAAAGTCATATAAACGGAATGCAAGAAAGGAGACTGGTCAAAAATATTATAAACGGTAAACCATTACCAAAGTTTAGGCAGGCGGAAAAATAGATGGGAGGGCAAGGTAGATAACGATTTGAATTTTATGAATGAAACAACTGTATGAATATAATGTAAAATCGAAAATAATGTTTTGAGAACCCCCCCCCCCAAAAACCGTAATACGGAGTTGTAACACCTGATCATCTATTTATTCTCTTTAATCTTCTAGCAAAAAAATAGGGGATCCATAAAGTTGTTTGTACTTCAAGTTAATCTTACCCTGCTAATTCGTCATGTACGATAATTAAGTCTTATAAATTGTAATGGGCAGAACATGTGGCACGAACTGGAAATGAAAGAGAAACATGGAAACTTACTATAAGAAAACCAGTAGCAGGCCAATAAGGATATTGGAGAATAACATGAACCATTATATGAGGAGATGAATTTCACAATGAATTAGAAAATATAAGCTCAGGGTATGGATGCATGGAGAACTTAGGCTCTCCCGGCCATGAACCACCGGTTTAGATACGTACAGCCTGTGAGTTACGTTTAATCAAGGTTTTGTACGAGTAGAGTTAAACCTATTGCTAAGGTATGATTTATTTGGGTAAAAATGTTTTGGTCTTTTTCTTCCTCTTTGCCCCCGAGGATTCCATTTTAAAATAGCTTTTTTCGACTGCTTCATTACTTTTCCATAATGTATAACTACCATATGCATTTCTATATTTTATTTATATTTAATTTCTAGCAAGGAGAATAAGACCTAAATTTAAGTGGAAATAAAATATCTTGACAGGAATGAGAAATGAGAACTGTATTTGGCAGATGCATTGAATAGAAGAAAGTGGAAACTAGGAGTGAGCCGAACAAACCTATCACTCTATAAATATAATTTTAGCGCACTAATTACGATAAAATTGATCGCAGTTGTCTAATGGTCATGTTACTTGCCTTGCGGTTTCAAACCCGATCAGAATCGATGAATTTATAGGATTGAAAAATCTAATGGATACGTCCTCCAGGAGGGACATTAAACCGTGGGTTCAGAGTCTGAATATTTTCAGGCTCATATAAGAACAGCAAGCCTGAATAAAAAATATCTGCAAAACTTTTACCGATCTTCATCCACCCAAGTAATATATTAGTTGCCTACTATACGCCTCATTGAGGCGATTTACTAGCCACATATCACTCGATGATATCTGTAGGTAAATGTGGGTAACTAAATTAGCTTGGTAAAGAAATTCCCGCTAGGAAACACCCATGTCTCCACGCGGTACATATGGGGTATATACAATGAAGATGTAAAAAGAGAAAAAGAAAGTGTTTCTTTGCATAATACTCTTCTCAGCTGTATGATATAAAATTGACAAGCAGATTTGTTATTCTTGTTGAAATGCTTGGCACATATTTAACAATTTTTATGTTGGTACTGGACATATTGCTAGTGAAATATTATGTAAATGTCCTGTAATATTTTCCTTTTTTCGGTTCTAGAATGAAACATCAAGCGCGAATACATTGTTCTACGTTATATTAGAAACCGTGTTCCCCTCTTACTTTTTTTTGGCTAACTACAGGGTGTCCCAAGTAAAAGTAGTCCCGTTTCAAAACTTACATGTTCCAGACTCCCTCGTATTCGCAGTACTGCTGGCTGAATATTGTGCCATGTTGAATTTCCCAAAGAAGTGTACAGGGTGTTTTGATGATTCGTTTTCAACGATGCCTGAAATAAAAAAGCAAATAATTTATGCATAGCACCTTACAAATGGAAACTGGTGACAAAATATTATATAATTATTGCTCAGATTTCACAATTTTTTCTCAAATAAAATTAAAATTCATAATATTTTAATATCTTTATTCATCACAGTGTTTAGTTAGACTTCGACACTCATAATAAAGGAACTCGAAGTAATCATAGAACGTTATGATTACCTAATAGGGGAATGGTTACTTTAAAACGCTAATCGTTCCATAAATAACACTAGGTCACAAGATAACGGTCTGCTAACAACCCCTCTGCGCAGCACCTCTTCTCATTCTACTACTTTCGTAGTAGCCACTTCCCGCTCCTAGAATTTTCTCAAGATAAAATGGATTGCCATACTATTGACACCTCTAATCACACTTACACAATTACTTGTTCTTAAATAATTTTTGTTCACAATGAAATTTGTTCTATTGACTGTTTTAATTTAAATTTCCATTTTGTATTTTATATTTTATTCGTTTGATAGCGAGGAGATACTAAAGGCCAACACACACACACTACTGAGTAGCACTAAGAAATTGGGACTGGAAGTAAATATCAATAAAACTAAATATATGGTCACACATAAAAATACATTATATACTGGAAATGGACAGCTAATGGCAAATGAGGGAAATTTTGAGGAAGTGGCTGAATTCTAATACATAGGAACAATACCCATCACAAATAAGAATGAGATGCTCAAAGAAATTAAACATAGGCTCAATTCTGGAAACGGGTTTTATTATGCATTACAGAGACCCTTGACTTCCCAACTTCTTTCAAAAAAGTTAAACTTAAATATATAAAACTATTGTTCTACCAGTTATATTATATGAATGCGAAACATGGACTCTTACTTTAAGGGAGGAAAAGATATTACGAGTATTTGAGAATTAAGTTCGTTGGAAAATTTTTGGAGCAGGGAGAGATGAACAGACAGGTGAATGGACAAGACTGCATAACAATGAACTACATGGTCTTTATAGGAAGCCAGATATAATAAGAACAGTTAGGTCTCGTAGACTGCGGTGGGCAGGACCTGCTGCACGTATGGGGAATGAAAGACGTGCATGGAAGCTTCTTGTAGGAAAGCCAGAGGGAAAACGCCCAGTTGATAGACCAAGAATGAGATGGGAGAATAACATTAACTATGATTTGAGGGAAGTAGATTATACAGAGGATGATTGGAGAACATTGGCTCAGAATAGGAATATATGGAGAGCGTATGTCCACGCGGCCATGAACCTACGGGTTCGATAGTGCCAGTGAGTTAGTTATACGTTAAATCTAGAGTAAATCAACATATATTGTAGATAATAATTTTATTGTGGGTATAAAAAGTAATAACTATTTATGTTAATTGCAATGTAAATAAAAGACGAATTATTGTAAATTATATCTATACTGGTTTGAGCCCTTGGAGTGATTTCCCTGAAGTATTCCCTGCCCGGAGATCCCAATGGGGGACTATTTTACCTCCGGAGAATTTTAACCCAGTGGAACCCATGTCCGTGTTTATTTACAGTTATATTTTTACGGTGAAAGATCGTCACTCCTTCGACAATGTAGTTTTTTTCGTCTGGCGTATCGCCTTCGACCTTTCCGGCATGGGTAACCATTTCGGCAGCAATGCTACCGCCGGCATAGCTCTCGGGGTCATTTAAGCACGCAAGCATCACGACAAGGTAAATATACCATGGAGATAAGTGGTTTAATGAGGAATTAGCAACGTTGTAAAGGAAAGAAAGCAAGCAAAAATGAATAGGCTACACGAAACAAATTAAATAAATTTAAAAAAAGTTACTATTAGACGGGAAACCACTAGGTTATTAAAGAATAAAAAGAGTGAATATTTGAGAGAGAAGGTTAATGATCTTGAAATGAATGCACAAAAATAGGAACGTCAGAGGTGGCACCTATGGGGGATGAAAGAAGTGCATGGAAGTTTCTTGTAGGAAAACCAGAGGGAAAAACGCCCAATAATGTGGTGAGAGAATAACATTATATATGATTTGAGGGAAGTTGATTATACAGGGGATGATTAAAAAATATTAGCACAGAATAGGGATGTATGGAGAACTTATGTCCGCGCGGTCATGAACCTACGGGGTCGATGGAAACGTGCGTTAGTTATATCTAAACTGGTTGGTAGACATGGCTTTAATGTCTTAACTCTGTCCCTTCAAATAAATGTATTACTTACTTACTCACTGGCACTATCGAACCCGTAGGTTCATGGCTGCGCGGATATAAGGTCTCCATACATCCCTATCCTGTGTTAATGATTTCCAATCATTCCCTGTATAATCTACTTCCCTCAAATCATAGTTAATGTTGTTCTCGCACCTCATTCTTGGTCTACCAACTGGGCGTTTTCCCTCTGGCTTTCCTACAAGAAGCTTCCATGCACGTCTTTCATTCCCCATACGTGCAACATGTCCTGCCCACCGCAGTCTACGAGACCTAACTGTTCTTATTATATCTGGCTTCCTATAAAGACCATGTAGTTCATTGTTAAGCAGTCTTCTCCATTCACCTGTCTGTTCATCTCTCTTTGGTCCAAACATTTTCTTAAGAACTTTATTCTCAAAAACTCGTAATCTCATTTGCTCCCTTAAAGTAAGAGTCCATGTTTCGCACCCATATAATATAACTGGTAGAATAATATTTTTATATATTTTCAGTTTAATGTTTTTTGAAAGGAGTTGGGACATCAAAAATCTCTGCAATGCATAACAGCACGCATTTACAGAATTGAGCCTATGTTTAATTTCTTTGTGCATCTCTTTTCTATCTGTGATTATTGTTCCAAGGTATTTGAATTCTGCCACTTCCTCAAAATTCCCCTCATTTGTCATTAGCTGTCCATTTCCATTATATAATGCATTTCTACGTGTGACCATATATTTAGTTTTTTTTGACATGTCCTTCTAGTCCTAATTTCAAATAAATGTATTATTATTATTATTATTATTATTATTATTATTATTATTATTATTACTATCATTATTATTAACTGAAAATTGTATTAAACTTTAAATTATCTTATAAGTACAATTTCGACATTAGGTCACTAGATAACAGACTGATAACAATATATCTTCACAAGACGTATTTTTACTCTATTTGTTTCACAATGGCAATGCCGGCTCCTCAAATTCCCTGCGTAAAATATCAGGGTTTATCGTAAACTTAATACTTCTATATCAAGCTTATATATTACCATAAATATAGATATAATAAGAACAGTTACCAAGAACCAATACGCACTCTATTGAGTAACACTGAGAAATTGGGACTGGAAGTAAACATCAATAAAACTAAATATATGTTTCCACATTAGAAATGCATTATAAAATGGAAATGGACGAATGAAGAAATTTTTGAATAAGTGGCTATTTCAAGTATCTAGGAACAATAGTTACGAATATGAATGAGATGCTCAAAGAAAGTAAACATAGGCTGAATCTGGAAATGCATGCTATTATGCATTAAAGCGACTCTTGTCGTCCGAACTCCTTTTAAAAAACGTTAAACTGAAAATACATAAAACTGTTATTCTCGCAGTTATATTATATGGATGCGAAACGTGACTCTTACTTTAAGGGAGGAAAGAAGATTATGAGTATTTGAGAATAAAGTTCTTAGGAAAATGTTTGGACCAAAAAGAGATGAACAGACAGGTGAAAGGAACAAAAAAAAGACTACATAATAGTGACGATATATAATATAGGAAGCCAGATATTATAAGAACAGTTAAGTCTCGTAGACTGTAATGGGCAGGACATTTGACACATATGGTGGATAAAAGAGGTGCATGGAAGCTTCTTGTAGGAAAACCAGAGGGAAAACGCCCAGTTGGTAGACCAAAAATGAGGTAGGAGAATAACATTATCCGTGATTTGAGGGATGGTTATGGGGATGATCGGATAACATTAGTCCAGGATAGGGATGTATGGAGACACTTCTCGTTAACTGTGATGGGCTGGACAAATGACACGAATAGAGAATGATAGAGGAATATGGAAACACATAGTAAGAAAACCAGAGGGAAAGCACCCAAAGTAGAACAAGCATGAGGTGGGAGAATACCAATAACCATTATTCGAGGAAAGTAAATTATAGAGAGGATGACCAGAAGACATTGTCTGAGGACAGCTTACGTCCGCCGAACGGTCATACACCTACGGGTTCAATAATTCCAGTGAGTTAGTTACTTTAAATTAATTATATATTTCAAACATAATTATAATATAAGTACATTCAAACATTTATATGAACATCTATCAACCTGGGTCGCATCCTATTGTGCGTTACAGGGACTTTTCACCCAAACGTCACTAAAAGTTGTTAAACTAGAAATATGGCATTTCAAGGTGTATCTCCTGTCAGAAGTAAAATTGTACTTGAGAATAAAATTTTGGAGCAGATGAATAATTTTACATATCTAGGATGCAATATCTCATATGAAGAAGAAAATGATGTAAATGCAAAAATATCCTATTTTTCAAGAAATTTAGGGTTAATGAATTATATCTTCAAGCCACAGTTAGTCCAAAAACATTTAAGACTAAAAGTGTATAAAACACTGGCTCTTCCAACTCTTCTGTATGGTAGCGAAGTATGGACGTTGAAACAGAAGGATAGGCCTATACAAAGACTTAGATCTGCTGAAATGAGATTCCTTTGGAGGACTGCAGAATACACTACTGGATCACAAAAAAATGAAGACATCTTAGAAGAATCACACATGGAACCTTTAGAAAACAACATTTCTGATTATAAGTTAAGATGGATGAAACATGTTAATCGAATGGAAGATCACAGGATACCCAAACAAATGTTAAGATATCAACCTGCAGGAAGAAGATGACCAGGACGTGCACTCAAAAGACTTCTGGATGTTGTTTCTCTTGAGGCCGAAACAGGTCAACAAATGGCCTAAATTCGTGAATGTACTATGATGATGATGGTATATATATATATATATATATATATATATATATATATTATTCTATTTATATATGGATCCGAAATATGGTATCATATATTGAGGGAGTATAAAAGATTACATGTATTCGAGAGTAAGGGTTATGGAAAATGTTTCATTTAAAGAGAGAGCAACACACAGGTGAATGAGTAAGTACTTAACAGTAAGTTACTTTATCTTTATGTGAAACAAGATGTAGTAAGAACAGTTAAATCTCGTAAACTGCGATCTGCAGAAAATAGGGCACGAATGGAGAATAAAAAAGAGAGACATTGAAACTACCTTTACGAATACCAGAGTAAAAGTGCTTAATAGGTAAGCCAAGAACATGATGGGAGAATAACAGTAATAATAATTTGAGGGAGATGAATTATACAAGAAAATAATGGAAAATATTAGCTCAAGATAGAGATGTAAGGAGGGCTTATATCCAGCTTATACCTCCAGGATCGGTAGGACTATTAATAGTTTCAGTAATATATATATATATATATATATATATATATATATATATATATATACTTTTCCTCTATAATTTTAGTGTATGATGCACGGGAATTTTTTATATTCTTGGGGATAGTTTAAATATATTAAAAGTAAATTGGAGGGGTTGGTTAGTGATGGCAAATATATTTTTGCATTATCTATTCTATCACAATAGCCCCTTTGCTTCAGGCACTTCACTTGAATATAATTATGATGAAGAAAGGTTGGAGTCTTATTTTTATTTTGTAAGCAAGGTATTATCTATAACGATAAATATTATTGGGGGGGATCTGAAAGTTTGAATAAGGTTAGATTTGAGATATAGACCTTATTTTGCTTATTTTCATATTTTGAATTTTTTAAAGAGTTCATTTAATGAGCTAGGAGTGTATTCATTAAAAATAAATTATTTTTTAAGTTAAATAGGGGGATATTTTAATGCACTCGAAAATTCGAAAAAAAAAATGCACAAAATGTTCGAAAAATGGCTTAAAAATAGGAAATTTCGTGCAAGTGCAATAAGTTATTACATATATATATATATATATATATATATATATAGAGAGAGAGAGAGAGAGAGAGAGAGAGGGGGGAGAGAGAGAGAGAGAGAGAGATCCTTAGAAGCCAAGGGATTGAAGTTACAAATTGCTAATTTTGAGTTGAGTGTACATTTTAGTAATTAAAACAGATACTATTCAGAGTGATCAATGTAACTACGCAATAAAAATCTGTATGATGCTGAAATCTAGTGGCTGAAAAGAAAACTGCTACGATTATTACATATGGGGTATCCGAACTTTCAACAAAATTTATTCAAAACTGACAATTTGTTACTAATACCCCTTGGTTTTCAAAGGTTTCATATGTTTTTAAAATGGAATTCTTACGTCTTTTATTGTAAATCTTAAAAAGTATGTTTTATTTTTTATGTTCATCTATTATTCTTCCGACATTCCATCGGCTATTATAATTGTGTACCTGTGATCTGATTTTTGTATTTGTAATTATCATTCTCTCTATACCTTAATTTAACTTTCTGTTTTATAAGTACTTTTACATGTCTCAAGTCACTCGGACCATACAGGGACACGACCTGTCTGAAAAGGATTCTTAACATTGGATCATATACATAACATAACCCAGATGAAAAAAGTATCTTGGTAAAGAATGACGATTTTTCACGTAAATATACAACCGTCAAGAAATAGAGACAAGGATTCCACTGGGGTAAAATTACACTGGTCTACAAAAATAAACTTTTTCTTTCACAAGAATAAAAATAATATATTCTGTAAGTATTTTTCATGCTTAATTCAAATATCATTTCAGTTTTTTCCCGATCAGGTAGGAGTTTTGTGTGATATTTATTTGAATTTTTTATAATACTACTCATTCTGATTCACCTAGAAAGTGATAGATAGTGATGGTCGGACATATTTTTGCATCTGAAACACCTCTCTTCTTGGTCCAACAGTAGTCAGCTAGCATATTAGAATTCCACTTGCCTTGGTAACTGTTTTCCATTGTAGAAATTTGCTGATGATATTGCTCACCGTGCTCATCGCTGACAGCCCCAAGAATTTCCGGGAAGAAGTCTAAGTGAGAGTCCGAGAAGTGAATTTCTAAATACTGGTACATGTTGCTTTATTAGAATCCTGAAGAACAGCCACTAGACCACGATAGTTTTCTGCTTTATGGTTTGCAAGGAAAATTGCAACATATATTTTTTAACGACTGCCAGGCTGCTTTTTCAAGTGGATTTAACAGTCCTCAGAATGTTCATCAGCCATTAATGATCACATTTGTGATCCTATAAAAAAAATCCTTCTTTCAGTTTAGCCTCACTGATTTTGGGAAAAATTTTTATTTCAAGTACAAGAACCTTTCAGAAAGTTTATCCATAACTTTGGCGAAATTTTTCATCATCATCATCATCACTCCAGGGATTAGGCAATTGCCCGTTCCGACTTCATATTGCATCAGCCCAACGTCTTCTAGGTCTTCCAACATCACGCCTTCCTCTTGCTTGATAATTTCTGGCTAACAATGGATATCTCTCCTTGCTCATTCCATCCATGTGATCAATCCATTTCTGTCTGTAATTCGTGACTTTATCCAATAAAGGCTGTACTTTCAATTCTTCTCTTATATCCTCATTTCTTATTCTATCAAGTCTTGTACATCCTTTTACTTGTCTTAGGAACCGCATCTCTGCCGTCTGTATTCTATCCTTCTGTCTTTTCACTGGAGCCCAAGTTTCACATCCATACAATATTGTGGGAACCGCCATAACATTATACATTTTTATCTTGGTTTCTTTTCTAATTTTATTTTTGAATGTTCTCTGTATTGTTCCACACACCGTCTGAAATTTATTTATTTTGGAGTCAATATCTCTTTCCACATTGTAGCCAATATCACAGCCCCCAGGAGCTATCACCTTGACGTGGTGGGGGGGCTTAGTACCCGATGAACCAGACGACTCTACTGGGGAAGATTGACTTAGGTTAATCTTGCTGGTGGGTAAGAGGCGAGGGGAACTAAGTATAGCTCACAACGAAGGAATGGCGTCTGTATCCATATTGGGCGGCCACATCTTCGTCAAGTCAAGTCTTCAACGGTCAACAGGGCGACAAGGAATAGCACAGCTAAACTTGTAGGGCTTGAAGAGCGGAAGAAGCAGCCCTCTCTTGGGGGGTGGATACCCAGAGGAGCATGTTTGGAGGCTCAGAGGAAGCAGCCCTTCCACCATCCTTGTCCTGCGAAGCGCTCGTAACGCTTCCAGGAGACATTTATCTTACTGAGAAGCTTCATGGAAATCAGCCGGATTGTCATAAAAGGAACCGACCCAAGCAAGATAAAAGGATACGATTTGGAAATTTTTCATTACTCCTAATTTAATATGCAATGGAGTTAAATATATTTTTTTCAGGATTCGCTAAAGGGACATGTGACACATTTTCGTGGCCAGGAATAAGAGATTCACGTTTAGGCTATTATTTTTTAACATAGTGAGACTGACACATCACAATGCCAGATTAACAGGTCTGAGCATGTCAAAACATAAATGAACCTGAGCAGTCTTGTCTTTTGATGCTTTAGCATGACATTTTATATACTTTCCTTGAATGACATCACTAAATATAGAGTAAAGGTTCCTATGAAAGGTCAAAGATAATGCTAAAATAAGATTTTAAAAAGTAGGTGTAACAAGAAAACTGTGCCTGGTGGAAAAATTCTGACTACATTTCTGATTTCAGTATGAAAAAATGCACTAGATTCACTAATCAGATTTCTTGTGAAGAAAACCTTGTCGACCAGTGTTATTACGAGATAAAATAGTCCCCCATTCTAATATCCGGACGGCTACTACTTCACGGAATCAATGGAAATGGCTTAAAATAGGAAAATATTATTTAAAGATGAATAAATATGATATTATATAATAGTGGGATACTAGAAATATTAACATGAACATTAGATAAATCTTCCTTGGATATAGTCACCTTATGTATAATCCTGAATGAATACATAAATATATAAGTAAATAAAAAACTTTCTTTTTCATAATAGGCTACGTCATTCGCCTTGTCCGAGATGAATTTAAATGCGTGGGAAGATTTTTTTTTCTTATTCATATTTCTATGCAGGTTTAGCCAAGTTTGAAGGGGAGAAACCTGTAACTATGTGCTTTAAACATTTGAAGTTACATAAGGGTTGGAAAGGAGAAGTAGGAGCCGCAAAGCGAGAGGATTTCTCCTGGGAAATGAATATTTGAAACCACCAGAGAGATGCTGCCACACTTTAAGCGCTAACACGCAAAAACTTAGTATCTCTTTGACTTGTCCCTCAAATCTACGTCCACATATTATACACGCACATATATCCAACATAAATCTTTCATCCCATTCCTATGACACTTACAATATACACACTAAAACTCGATATCTTGCAAAATTTATTCACGATGCATTTAAATCAACGTAAGGCCTATAATAAAAACTGCATGGTCTAGAAGATCCATGGCCACCTACTTCACATCTATATAGGCCTACACCGTGTCCCATTCAATCCTCCTACATTTTATTTAATCATAACTCAAAGTATGCGGAATTATGAAATGAGATTGGTATTAAATGAAAGACAAACTCAAAGATTTTTTCTTTTCATTGTTGCAAGTTAATTCATCTGTCGCATGCTGGACAATAATGACATAAAACAAAAATATTCGTACTATTTTCTCCTCTGGTGGTATGTAAAAGAACGCGTGTTTACGACTCCAGTACAAGATCTTCATGATTTACGAACCCGTATCTTTGACACAATTGCAACAGTAACCATGTACATGTTGGACAGAACGTGGCACGAAATCGAATACAGACTTGATATTGTTCGTCCTACTAATGGTGCACATATAGAGGTGTTTTAGTGTGTAGGAATGAAAATTCTTTGAGTTTCTGTTTTGTTTAATTCCGGCATCATTTCATAATTCCGCAAACTTTGTTAGTTATGATTAATTAAAATGTGGGAGGTTTGAATAGGACAGCCTGTATATTTATCTAATTCTATGTATATAGCAATCAGTGACGCTTCAGATCGTAGTTAATAGGCAACAAAACGTATAACTACTTTCTATTCTGACAAAACACAAAACACGCTATCAGAACATAAAATACAGGTTCAATTAAATGTAAAATACACTTTAATTATGATTTCGTATTATTACATAAATCAACTTTCCTTGACTTTTCTGGAAATATGTTAGTTGTTGCATCTTGGACTGCTTTAAAAAGTTTTCCTGGTGAACCGTGAATATCACCTAATCGGCTCATTTTTACTTTAAATTCACATACAGAACTAGCACCCAAAATTACAGAATATAACAACAATGTTTGTTAATTTATCTATCTTATTTTTCCGAAGTCCACTTTATTCTGTCTCTAAACATAAACTTCCGCAATAAATAAATTAAATTATATATTCTGATTATACAACATATTCTAAAATACTCTGAACATAGATAAAATATTGCAGACTGCACGTTGCAAAATTATGTTTAGTAATTCGCTGCTCCTAGAATTGAGCATCTCGATGGTAAACCTCTCCTTTTGTCTAAATAACTATTTTATCACCTAGATGTTTTAAAAGTTTACTAGGTTTCCATTTTTATATTATATTATTTTTTTTTGCAGTAACGTGTCAGGTCCCCCCAGCCGTTATATCTATTTTTCTCCAGAGTCGCTACTTATTGTAGCTACACAAATTTCTCATGATGATGATGGGTAGGCACCAGTCCCATAAAAAGGTAATGGTAAAAGGAAAAATGACCTCATTACAGGTCATAGGATACCCATGAGGTAGTAGGAGGTTAAGGCTCCTACTTTTTATAGATAATGGACACTTGATGTCAGCCAGTTATCAGCCCTTCGTGACGGCCGCCATTACCCATAGAACAAGTCGTCTAGTACTCATTTCTGTTAGAGGCTGAGTCGACCCGAGGACCATGGTTCCACCAGACGGCGTGGGTTATTTAAAAATCCCAACCCAACTGGAACTCGACGTCTTTACCGAAGAAAGAGAAGTCAACAACAGTATAAACTGTTTGGACCTAACATTAACAAAAAAAACTTCAACAACAAAATAGAAATTGGAATTTATCGAAAACCGACAAGCAACACACTGGCTATAAACAGTAAATCCAGACATCCTTTTCAACATAAAATAAGTACGTTCAAGAGTTTAATAAATAATATAATGATATTGTGAAAAGAAAAATTAACATGTGAACCAGGAATCGAACCGTGGACCTCTAGTTCTCCAGACTAGTGTGCAGCCCACTACACCATTCCACACCTGGCACAAACACCAACAATTCTTTTCATACATATAAATCTATAATTCTCGTTTCGTCTGCTGCCAGGTAGATGACACTGCCATCGCCAACGGGCGGCTTCGTTTAGAAGTATCTATATTTGAGAATTTTACACCGCCACTTTTATACGTAATAAACGATGTTATTTAACATTTTCCAATACTGTTATTTTAACACAGTTCCAATAATGGATCATATTATAATATTATAATGATATTGTGAAAAGAAAAATTCATGTGTGCACCAGGAATCGAACCGTGGACCTCTAGTTCTCCATACTAAGTGTGTAGCCCACTACACCATTCCACACCAGGCACAAACACCAACAATTCTTACCACATATACAAATCTATAATTCTCATTTATAGGTTGTTAAAACTCCCTTTAAATAAAGACAATTATAATAAAGAATTAAATATTAAACACATGGCAAACATTAACGGCTACAATAAACAAATAATAAAAAAAGAAAAAAATGACATTGTCAACATAACTAAACTTGAAAATGTATCCAATGAAAAAAAATAACAAGAAATGGATAGCTCACACATACATTGATAAAGGAATATTAAAATTAGCCAACACGCTAAAAAAGCTTGATAAGAATATAAATATTGTATACAGAACAGATAATAAATTACATAATTTAATAAATAATAATATCGGAGAAAAAATTATTTCAACAATAAAAGCATATACAAATCAATACGTACTGACTGCAATAAATTCTACATTGGAAAAACAGAAACTTTAACGTTAGATATAAAGAACATTTCAGAGATTTTGTTTATAATGGAGGAAAATCAAGGCACGCAAAATATATAATTCAAGCTGGACACCATAAGCATAACATCGATAACATCTTCACAATATTACATAGAGAAAGCATTCCAACGAGGACAAACCTGGAAGAAATCGCAATCCAAAGAGAAATCGACAACAACCTGATTCTTAATGAGAACATACCCAGTTGACACAATCCTCTATACAAATATTCACAACCAAGTCAGTGTTTCAACAAGGGGCAACAAGTACGGACCTAATGCATTCTGCTGATGATGGGACTAGTCCCGAAAGGACTACAGAGTTTTAAACAACTTAAGTTGAGGAGACGGGCCTACAAGGTGACTATTTTATAGTTTTTATTCATATGTTACATTAGTATGAAATAATATCTCAACGGAAACTTACCATGAATTTTGCAGAATGTTACTAGTATCCAATCTCAATAGCGTACATTCATTCGAAATACGCTAACAGCAGATTGTAATCCTTAAATAAAGAGATTCCCAGGAATCAAATAGCTCATTCTATATTAAAGTTCTTGGATCTTAATAGATACAAGTACACGGCAAAAACTGTGTGTGTATATATATATATATATATATATATATATATATGTACAGGATGTTGCAAAAACACCGACAACGGAGGTCATTTTTAATAAGGCACCAATGACCGGAAATGATGCGTTTGCGTTTTCAAACGAATTATGTCTCATGTCTTTGTCTCAAGATCAGTGTTAGTTCGAAGGATTTGAAAATGTATTACTTGACAACAACTCACAGGTACGGAACCTATGATACGTGGCTTCGTAAAGGAATGTGGCTGCAACATGACGGAGCTCCAGCTCACTTCGATGCCAATGTGAGCAGACCTTTGGATACCACGTATCCAGGTCAAGAGGGACTAGTCCCATGGCCTCCGAAATCACCAGATACTAACCCTCTCGACTACATTTTGTGAGGCAACATGAAACAGTCTGTTTATCAGACTCCAGTAGGGTCACGTATGGATCTTATAGCCCGAATCCACGCTGCTACAGAAAGAATTCAAACGAGGCCAGGTGTGTACGAACGTGTGCGCCAATCACTACACCACGATGTACGCTCTGTAACGAAATGGGAGGTGGATATTATGAAACTTTATGTGACTGTGCAATATTGTTAAGTGTCTTGAAATCCAACTAACGGAATTCTTGAGAAGTTAGCTTCTCATAGTGTGAAAACGCATCATTTCCGGACATTGGTACCTTGTTAAAAAAGATCAACATATCTCAATATACCACCTCACCTCCGTTGTCGCTGTTTTTTACAACACACCGTATATATATATATATATATATATATATATTTATTTATTTATTTATTTATTTATATACAGAATTTTAATGTTTACACATCTTTTTGTGCCTAAAGTTTTATTTTTCTTCTCCACTCGTCTCTATCCATCCAATCCATGACTCCAGTCCTCTTGCTCTCATTCCAGTTCTTATTTCCTGCATTCACGAGATTCGAGGTCTTCCTCTCCTCCTTCTTCCAGGTGGACACCATTCCAATGTTTTCCTGGGTAATCTTTCTTCTTGCATTCGTCGTACGTGTCCATACCAATTTAATTGCTTATACCGTATATAATCTACTACTGAATAACCAATATTCATTTTTTCTCTTATGACAGTATTTCTTATTTTGTCTAATTTTGAACATCTTGCTGCTCTCCTCAAGAAATTCATTTCCATCGAAATAAGTTTTTGTTCTATATATATATATATATACACACACATATAAGGTGTCTGTAATGTTGTCATCCCTTAATGAAGGACGCCTTTACCTCCAGAAAATTTGTATGATACTCAATTTCAGTTAGGGAATCTGTCGACTGCAGGACCACAGTGCCGCTAGAAAGTTTAGACAATTATAATAATTCCTGAACCATCGGGACTCAAGCCTCTGAAATTCCTCCTTATACCATAACCAAATATGTATGACATGAAAAGAAAAAATAACGCCTGAATCGGGAATTCAACCTGGAACCTCTAAATCTGTATATCTTCGCTAATCTGGATAGCGAAATAGCGAAGACGGTATCTCACAAAGTTAGAGGTCAAATCCCGATTCAGATGTTTATTCTTTTTATGTCATATTTGGTTTCTATCGTTAATGTAAAAATTTAATTACAACATTGGCATATATATATATATATATATATATATATATATATATAATATATATATATATATATTATACACGATGGGTAAAGCAAATGGGACGAATGGGGAATGGAAGAGGGACTTGTAAACTTCTTGTAAAAATTTAGAGGATAAGCCTCCAGTACATAGACCAAAATGTAGTGGAAGAATTAGTTTTATATTTATTTGAGGAGGTGAATTATTTATACAAGAGATGATTGGAAAATATTACTTCAGGATAGGGACATATGGAAAGCTTATGTTCGCGAGGCCTTGATCCTCCTAGATCGATAGTGCCAGTGAATTAGGTATATATATATATATGTGTGTGTGTGTGTGTGTGTGTGTATTAGTCCACCGCTGTCATCTCGAGGTAGCGTGCTGCCTTGTCACGCAGCGGGTCCGTGATCGATTCCCGGTCGGGGCAGGCTTCCTGGATGAGTTTTTTTTGGCGTTTTTCCTTACCTGTAAGACAAATGTCAGGAAACTTTAGGGTCCAACGGTCCCCGAAAATCATCCGGCTATCATTACCTCACTATCATTCGCCGGTGTGGAAAGCAACGGGAAGCTACCACATCTAATAATCCCTAGCAAAGAACATAATTATATAATCTGTGGTATTCTGCCTAAGGGCAGTTCTTTCACTGTAATCATAGTATATTTTCATTCTATGTTTGAAATTGTGATGACTATTTAACTCATGCCCCAAATGGGAGTCAATGACCAATCACGTTTCAATGATTTCTGTATTACAACCAATCAGAGACGTGTTTCACGAAATAATTATCAACGTTAGGATTATCATATATTAAGCAAAGCTCCTCCTTTTTAATATTCTGAACAGGTCTGACCGTTATTTTGCAGTGACTGAGCCTATAACAAATACGGCTACCAGATTGTATATAATAGTGCTTACATGTCAACATTTGTAGCAATTGATTATACCACCAAAAAAAGAAACCACTGTTTGCACTTTCTTAAATGTATACGACATCAAAAATGAATTAATATACAGATTGATGTGTTTCATTTTTTCTCCACTAGAGAGCATTCTTACAATATTGCGTTCCTTTGGCAATAAATAGTATGATCTGGTTGCAGTGATAAACAAAAGAAGCAGTAGAAGCGTAGGCTACCTATCGTTTCTCATTAGTTTTCAAACATCACCGTTTACTTTAAATATAAAAATATTTTTAAATAACTGTAGTTAAATAATGATTTGTGAGTAAACAGCTTTATTTTATTCGTTAAATAGTCCTAACAAATGCCACTCTTGATTTCCAAATTCTCTAGATAAATTCACTCCTCACTTCGTGAGTCGTGAATTTATCGATAATTTGGAAATCACTCGTGGCATTACTTATGATAATGATGACCGGATTGTGTGTATATATATACTCATATATATAGGCCTATATGTGGTATGATAAGAAAAATAAATGCCTGGACGGGATTCGAACCCGGATCTCTGAGTCTGTACACTGAGGTACAGACTCAGAGATCCGGGTTCGAATCCCGTCCAGGCATTTATTTTTCTTATCATACCATATTAAGCTTGCATTGCTCAATGTTAAATATTTAATTATATATATATATATATATATATATATATACACACAATCCGGTCATCATTATCATCATATATATATATATATATATATATATATATATACAGAGAGAGAAAGAGAGAGAGAGTGTTTGTTAGAGATGGAGAGAGGTAGAGAGAGATATAGGCTACAGATGTAGAGAGAAGAAGAGTGATAAAGGGATATTAGCAGGGAAGAGGGAAAATATTTACTGATAGTGCTTGTGTTGCTTAAAACCCATTAGCTGGCGCTCAGGTTTCGATGACTGTACGTAATGTAAGTTGCACAGACAGTAACAAAAAATGATTTCACTATAAAGTTGAGAATTATCCAGTTTAATGTTCTATAATATTCCGCTTCTAACGATCTCAGCTGCGCATTTCTCACACCCTTCCCAAATCTGGTCTCCAAATTGCAGCATCATAATGTTATTACAAACACTCGTACTGGATACAAATTAAATAAACTTACCACAAAATAACTTCATGTACAACTATCTATATTATTACTTAATAAAAATTAATAACTGTTATTTTAACATTTAACGCAATTGTAAAGGTTAACAAAAAGATCCGCTTTTGTAGAAATTAAGGTTTCATTTCAGCTAAATCAATTTAAACAATGTACAATTGTACATACATGAATATTTATTAGACGGGAATTGTTAATTAACAAAAAATAAGGAACATGTCAAGTACGTGACACAATTCAAATGCCTAGGAATAATAATTACAAATAGGAATAAAGTCTAGAAATAAATTAACTGGGGACTCTAAAAACGTATACTATTACGCATTACAAGGACTCTGACATCCCAACGTATATCTAAAGACGTTAAACTAAGAATATATGTAACTGAAATACTAGTAATAATATTATATGGATGCGAATCATGGTCTTGCATTTTAGGAGAGGAGAAAAGTTTACGAATGTTTGAGAATTATGTGCTTACGAAAATTGTTAGACCAATGTGAGAGACAAACATCAGGTTAATTTAGAAAATTTAGTAACTGCGAGCTACAAATTTCATGGTAAACCGGATATAAAAAAAACAGGTAGGTATCGTAGATTGCGAAGGACAGTACATGTGAATGGGGAATTAAATAGGGACATGGAATATTTATTATTATTACGACTGTACTATTATTATTATTATTATTATCATCATCTTCTTCACTTCCTGGTTTAGGCAAGAGTTGCCTGTTCCGTTATTATTATTATTATTATTATTATTATTATTATTATTATTATTAGAAAAAGAGGAAGAAGAAGATTATCATGATGATGATTTTGTAGCTGATGCCCGCTTCCCATTTCCAATCTCCATCCTCCATCCTTCAAGGATCTTGTTCGTGAAATCCCTTGGAAGAAATAACGTATTTAATTTGTTGTTACCATGATCATCTTGGTCTTCGCTAAATTCTCTTCCGGTTAGTGTTCATTATTTTTTTTTTCTTTTTAGGTCAGCGTTGTTTTTGCATCTTCGTTAGATGTCTAAACAATTTCGAAGTCCTATTTTGAATTACATTACGTTCTCCTCTGATCTCATTCGTTTCCTAATTTCTTCAATTCGAATTCTTAGTAATCTTATTATTCCTTCCCTTCTTCTCAAATAATCCATTAATACTGCAGAAAGCTTTTTCTACATATTTTTTTAAATTCACAACTCATAGTTCAGCTACGGCATAAAACGTTTTCAATTAACTTTTTTTTCCTAATGAGACATAGAAAAGTCTACTAGGTTATCCAGAGGGAAAGCTCCCAGAAGGTTGGCCAATAATGTGGTGATATAATAACATTAACTACGGTTTAAGGGAGGTTTTATGACAACGACGATATAATGCATCCTTATTCTGGGTGCTAATACATTTATTTTCCAATAATATTATCATATGTAATGCCACGAGTGATTTCCAAATTATCGATAAATTCACGGCTCACGAAGTGAGGAGTGGATTTATCTAGATAATTTAGAAATCAAGAATGGCATTTGTTAGGACTATTTAACGAATGACATTAAGCTGTTTATATACAAATCATTATTTAAATAGTTATTTTCAAATATTTATTTATTTAATGTAAACGGCGATCTTTGAAAATAAATGTGAAGCGATGTTTGAAAACAAATGAGAAACGATTGTTACGCTTATTCATCACTGCAACCAGATCATATTATTTATTGCCAAAGGATCGCAATATTGTAAGAATGCACCCTAGTGGAGACATTTATAATCAATATAATAGGTATTAATTAATTTCTGATGTCCTATGATGTAAATCTGTCAATTATAATTTCCTGCAACGTCATTTCCTGGGAAATATTTCGTTTAAGAAAGTGCAAACAGTGGTTTCTTTCTTTTTTTTATAATCAATTGCTACAAATGTTTTTATATTATCTCCCGGAATCACTATCAGCTGACATTCGTGCACTATATATATATATATATATATATATATATATAATCTGGTAGCCGTATTTCTTAGAGAGTCAGTCACTGCAAAATAATGCTATGACCTATTCAGAATGTTAAAAAGGAGGAGCTTTCTTTAATATGATAAACTTGTTTCATAGATTCGAGGTGAAACGCGACTGTGATTGGTTGTAATTAAAAAATCATTGAAATGTGATTGGTCATTGAATCCCATTTGGGGCATGAGTTAAAAAGAGTCTGTATAAATCACCTCCCTTAAACCGTAGTTAATGTTATTATATCACCACATTATTGGCCAACCTTAGTGATTTAGTTATGCTTCATTTATATGACAGTAAACATTTTCTTGGCTTTAAGGATATTACGGTACATGTTATTGTTATATTTCATTTGTTGGTTTTCTCATAATATCGTAAACAACAAAACTTATATATATATACAGGGTGATTACAAATGATTGGAGCGATTTCATGATTTTATGGTAGCTGTAGTATTCGACATATTTTCACGAACTTTTACAGATACATAGAGCAACTTCCCAGGTTTTTTTTGAGATGTTACAGGTGCTCCATATGCTCCCCCTTGGTGATTCTGCAGATATCAAGTCTGTAATCAAGTTCGTCCCATACTCGACGTAACATGTCCCTATTAATTTGTTCAAAGGCATTGATTATGCGAGCTCGCAGTTCTGGTAAGTCTACTGGTAAAGGAGGCACAAACACTGAATCTTTCACATACCCCCAAACAAAAAAATCGCACGGCGTCAAATCGGGGGAGCGTGGAGGCCATGACAACAATTTCTGATCATTCTCTCCACTGCGACCGATCCATCGGTTTGGCAATCTCATGTTTAAAAATTCACGAACATCGTGATGGAAGTGTGGTGGAGCACCATCCTGCTGGTAGATGAAGGTCTCACTGTCGGTCGTCAGCTGCGGCATGAGCCAATTTTCCAGCATGTCCAGGTACACGTGTCCTGTAACGTTCTGCTCGCAGAAGAAAAAAGGGCCATAAACTTTGAACTGAGAAACCGCACAGAACACACTAACTTTTGGGGAGTCGCGAATGTGCTGCACAATAACGCGGGGATTTTCTGTGCCCCAGATTCGCACATTGTGTTTGTTCACTTTGCCATTCACAAAGAATGTTGCTTCGTCACTGAAGACAAGTTTCTCACAAAAACCATCCTCATCCATAAACTGCTGCATTTGTGTACAAAATTCAAACCGACTCACTTTGTCAATGGGCGTAAGGGCTTGTAGAAATTGCAAGTGGTAAGGTTTATGCTTCAATCTTTTCCGCAAGATCTTCCAAACGGTCTCGGTTGTGGAATGTTCAGCTCTCTGCTCGCTTTTCGTGTTGATTTCTGTGGGCTACGTGTGAAACTCATCCGCACACTCTCAACCTTTTCTTCACTCACTGAAGGACGACCCGTTGATTTCCTTTTACAGAGGCATCCTGTAGCTTTAAATTGCGCATACCATCGCCGAATGGAGTTGGCACTCGGTGCATCTTTCTCGAACTTCGTTCTGAAGTGTCGTTGCACAGTTATCACAGATTGAGTTGAATGAAATTCAAGCACAGCATATGCTTTCTCCTCGCCTGTCGCCATCTTTGATAACTGCTGCGCTCTCTCGGTTTAAAGCTGAAACACGGCTGCGAGAGAAAACAAAAAAAAACCTTATGAGTTTTTATACATAACTTTAAAGTTCTGTGAAGATATGTCAAATAAGATCGCTACAATAAAATCATGAAATCGCTCCAATCATTTGTAATCACCGTGTATATATGTGTGTGTGTGTGTGTGTGTAGGCTATAAGGTTAGTTAGTGTCTAATGTGCTGTATCTAACACTGAAGTCATTAACGTCTTGCTCTCCAATACTTTGAAGTTTTGGAAGTTTCCTGTTTGACGGCTGTACAGTTGGTTGAGATGCTAATCATCCATTTCTTCCTCAGGGTGGTTACCTAGAATAAGTCGAATGTATCTTGGTGTGGACAATATAATGATCTTGTGCAAATGTTTAATAAGGCAGACATGGCCTGTATTTAACCTGATTTCTGTCTTCCGCGAAAGATATGGTATGAAATTGGTGTTATACAGAAAGCATTCCCTTTTCTCGTCTTTTGTGGATGATTGAATTCTGTTGTTAGTTTTTTATTTTATGTGCCTTTAGCATATATATACTGCTATAATATATTCTCTTTAATTTGCTTACTTGTTATAGTTAGCTACCAGATGGCAGTGAAGACCGAGTTCTCGCGACATCTAATAATAAAGGAGATTATTATATATATATATATATATGATATGAAAAGAAAAATGAATGCTTTAGTCGGGATTTGAACTCGAGTCTCTAAAGTCTGTACCTTTAGCGCTCTAACCAACTGAGCTACCCAAGAATTCCAAGACAAACATACAATTTTCTTCTTATACATGTAGTATTCTCAATTCACACAAGAGGTAGCGGAAAGATTTTCCGACTGCCATCTAGCGGCTAACATAACAGAGACTCGAGTTCAAATCCCGACTCAAGCATTCATTTTTCTTTTCATATCATATTTGCCTTCATTGCCAAATGTCAAAAATATATTTATAATATCTATATTTACAAGCGTTACTGCTATAAAGTAAATATTCTCTTTAATAATTTGCTTAACTGTCAAATATATATATACAGGGTGATTACAAATGATTGGAGCGATTTCATGATTTTATGGTAGCTGTAGTATTCGACATATTTTCACGAACTTTTACAGATACATAGAGCAACTTCCCAGGTTTTTTTTGAGATGTTACAGGTGCTCCATATGCTCCCCCTTGGTGATTCTGCAGATATCAAGTCTGTAATCAAGTTCGTCCCATACTCGACGTAACATGTCCCTATTAATTTGTTCAAAGGCATTGATTATGCGAGCTCGCAGTTCTGGTAAGTCTACTGGTAAAGGAGGCACAAACACTGAATCTTTCACATACCCCCAAACAAAAAAATCGCACGGCGTCAAATCGGGGGAGCGTGGAGGCCATGACAACAATTTCTGATCATTCTCTCCACTGCGACCGATCCATCGGTTTGGCAATCTCATGTTTAAAAATTCACGAACATCGTGATGGAAGTGTGGTGGAGCACCATCCTGCTGGTAGATGAAGGTCTCACTGTCGGTCGTCAGCTGCGGCATGAGCCAATTTTCCAGCATGTCCAGGTACACGTGTCCTGTAACGTTCTGCTCGCAGAAGAAAAAAGGGCCATAAACTTTGAACTGAGAAACCGCACAGAACACACTAACTTTTGGGGAGTCGCGAATGTGCTGCACAATAACGCGGGGATTTTCTGTGCCCCAGATTCGCACATTGTGTTTGTTCACTTTGCCATTCACAAAGAATGTTGCTTCGTCACTGAAGACAAGTTTCTCACAAAAACCATCCTCATCCATAAACTGCTGCATTTGTGTACAAAATTCAAACCGACTCACTTTGTCAATGGGCGTAAGGGCTTGTAGAAATTGCAAGTGGTAAGGTTTATGCTTCAATCTTTTCCGCAAGATCTTCCAAACGGTCGGTTGTGGAATGTTCAGCTCTCTGCTCGCTTTTCGTGTTGATTTCTGTGGGCTACGTGTGAAACTCATCCGCACACTCTCAACCTTTTCTTCACTCACTGAAGGACGACCCGTTGATTTCCTTTTACAGAGGCATCCTGTAGCTTTAAATTGCGCATACCATCGCCGAATGGAGTTGGCACTCGGTGCATCTTTCTCGAACTTCGTTCTGAAGTGTCGTTGCACAGTTATCACAGATTGAGTTGAATGAAATTCAAGCACAGCATATGCTTTCTCCTCGCCTGTCGCCATCTTTGATAACTGCTGCGCTCTGTCGGTTTAAAGCTGAAACACGGCTGCGAGAGAAAACAAAAAAAACCTTATGAGTTTTTATACATAACTTTAAAGTTCTGTGAAGATATGTCAAATAAGATCGCTACAATAAAATCATGAAATCGCTCCAATCATTTGTAATCACCGTATATATATATATATATATATATATATATATATATATATATATATAAATGTTTGTATTGTATTTGCCCGGTAGTGTAATGGATAGCACGCTGGGTTACCAACAGAGCTCCGGGTTCAAATCCCGCCCAGGCATTTATTTTTCTTATGTCATATATATATATATATGGATGTTGTGATTGTACTTCGCCAGGAGATCATCTCTTTGATTGCCCAATATTTTACAATATGGTGGAATCCCCAGTAGGAAGACTTCTATGCCGTAGTTATAAAGTCGATAAATGTGTTTTGTAAGATAAGGCTCAAATAGTCCTCGAACGTCTTTTACATCATAATCACTTATCACATTCGCCTTTTTAGTTAATGTTTTGTATTGTCTGTATTGGTTTGGAGGTGGCCCTTACATTGGGCTGAGCGCTCATCCAGGTAGACTATCCATGTTCTTGTGTGTCAAAACGTATACATGTGATTTAGTGTTTAAAATTCTCTCCAGGAATGTCCTGTCCCTGTAAGGCCCTGGATGTTTGGGGCATGTAAAGGTACCTATAAAGGAAGACGTTAAACTAAGTAAATACTGACCTACAACAAGTGGGGTACGATTTGGCAAGTGGAAACAGAAATCTACCTCAAAGAGGTAAAGTAGATAGTCGTTAATAATTTTACCAAATCAAATGGATAATAAAGTGTAGGACCAGTTCTAGTTCGTTTCAAACATAACAGTTTATGATCCATATTTGGTTCGTCTTCCGGGCTTATAGGCCGTGGTGTCGGCCTATAAGCCCGGAAGACGAACCAAATATGGATCAAGACGCCCCCGTGAAAGCCTACAATTATGTATAACAGTTTATATTTCCCCAGGTGGATGGTCGTAAATCAGCAGGAATTTTCCACGGAAATGGGCTGCATCTATCCGCATGGAAGCTTTTCCCTAGTAGCAAATATCCTTCTTTCAAAGCGCTACAGTTTACATTATTGAGCGAGGAAGATCAAGAGATAGAATTAGAGACTATTACTAGGGACGTCCTGGTTTAAAGTGCAATACTGACCAATCTATCCAATTTAATCCTAGTTACTTTAATAGACTGTTGGGTTACATGTTCATTAAGGGCAAGAAATCGTGAACATTTTTTAAAATTGGCAAAGAAATGAATTTTTGTTAATTTGCTTTTTAATAACACGATTCTTTAAGATCATTTTTATGAAAAGTGTTTTATTGTAAGAGCAAAATTGAGTCCGTGATATAAGAGTTTAAATACCCCTGCACGTGTGGTCAGCACTACTACTTAAACTTTAATACGTCATTTTTTTCTGTTTCCATTTTCCAAAACTTAAAATGCTCCTTACGATGCAATTTGTATGCTATCAAAATTAAATTTTGTGGTTGGATTCCCCAATATATGCTAATTGAAATTTGCTATCCAGTTACTAGTCTAAGACACATGTGTTCTTTTAAATTAAAATATAAATACATGAGAGTGGATTTTGTTTTCAAAAAATGAATAAAAAGCAGTATCCTCCCTTTAAGAATTTTTTGCAAAGAAAATGAGTTTAATGGAATAATGAAGATTCTGAATCTCAAATTTCATGAGACAATGTTTAAAAAATTCGTCGTGAGGAGCATTTTTTTAGAAAATATTTAAATAATAGATTTAAAAAATCATAATTCTCAAACTATTCTACTTATAAACACCAAACTTCAAAGAAACGCTTCTATAAGCACGTAATATAAGTATGTGATAAAATTCTCAAATAATCAGATGAAAAAAAATTAAATTCACCAGTCGGTCCCCTTAGGAGGACTAATTTAATAGTTAGCCTATCATCAGAAGTGCGTTCCACAGGAACTGCGTAAATTAAGCGAATTTCTCATCAAGTCGAGTTAAAAAGTCCAATTTTGTTGGTTTATGGAATATGTATTTCATTTGTTAAACAGAAGAAGCTCTTTCTATTTGTGACAACAATGCACATTCCAGTGTGCCGAATCTTAGCTACCTGTTCGTCTTGACAGCTATTTTGTTTTTTGTCAACTGTAAGGTTTTGGCGAAACTCGGTTTCTGATGCTAGCATTTAAAAATGCAGATTGAAGTGAAAACAAAGAGCGATTTTTATTTATAGTTGCAGGTAAACTTCCACACTGAAGATCTCATTTTGGCGAGTTTTAAGAATATTTTCCTAGTTTTATTTTAATAGTATATAGGCCTATTTAGAGTTTTGTTACGAATTGCGAAATTTGCGACCACTAGAGTGACTTTTAAACTTTCGCTTAGGTGAACTCCTATACCCAATGGTCCGATTCTACTCGTTAACTATAACGATCTTACTTTTCTAATTGATAGATAGGGCCTATATGCCAAGTTTGGTTCTGTTAAAACAAAAATTGCAGACTTGTAACTTATACTTGCCATTAATCTCTACCTAGCAAGTATAAAATCGAGTTATTATTTTTATACACCTTATCACAGCAACAATAACAGCAATAAGCCATTAGCTGTCACGGGCCGGATTGATCACACTGATCATTAACTCTCGAGGGCCGGATTGATGACACTAGAGGGCGGACCATAGTTTGCAGACTCTGGCCTAAACCTACGTTAGATTTCATTATATTAGATACTATCTACCTACAGTGTTCTGCCCGAGGGCAGGTTTTTCACTGCAATCATAGCATTTTCATGGTATGCTTTGCAGATTTACTAGGGAATTATAAGTGTG
The DNA here is from genome assembly GCA_030220185.1 of Diploptera punctata. Lineage (NCBI taxonomy): Eukaryota > Metazoa > Arthropoda > Insecta > Blattodea > Blaberidae > Diploptera > Diploptera punctata. The sequence continues at coordinate 391,881 of JASPKZ010003075.1, read as the reverse complement.
GTAGATTCCCGTTGCTTTCCACACCGCTGAATGATGATGATGATAGTGGTAAGGATGATGATGATGATGATCGCCGGATGATTTTCGGGGACCGTTGGGCCCTAAGCTTCCTGACATTTGTCTTATAGTGAGGGAAAATCCCGAAAAAACCTCATCCAGGAGCTTGTCTCGACCGGGAATCGAATCCGGGCCCGGTGCGTGACAAGGCAGCACGCTACCTCGAGGCCACAGCGGTCGACTTATATTAGATTAGTAAAGATTATTATATCTCGCTATTTTTCTTTGTCTTGTTTAATGCACATTAGGTAGGGACAGTCTCAAAACAATGTAATTTATGCTATCTTCTTGTGCACAGTTTATAGTGATTATTCCTCAATTTTATAAAAAAAAATGGTTGAAGATCGAGAAAAATCTTTCCCCTTCGAGTGTGGATTTGACCCTAAAAATTCTGCTCGACTACCAATTTCGCTTCGATTCTTCCTAATCGCAGTTACCTTCTTACTTGTTGATGTAGAAATTGTTCTGCTCCTACTTATAACATTCATTATGTATTATAATATAACATACGTTTGTCCTGGTAAGTGGAAGAGAAGGCCACATAGTCTTAACTCCACCAGGCTAAATAAATAAAAATGGGTTCGGATTTTAAGACTTAACATGGTACTCTCATTTTTGGTTCATTTTATTACGCATATTTACTTTATTGAACGAATGAGATTAAAACTATGCAACTGTGATATGTAGTCCGTTAAGGCGTTCTTGGTTCACCACACAACTAGCATTTACACACATGACTCATGCTGCCAATTATTTGGAATGGGCACTGGGTCTCGAGGCTACAAGTCTTCTTTTGGACTTGTTCTGCCCTAAATTGATAAACAAGCTCGGATTCATGAAGACGTACATGAGCGTTGCTTAATCAGATATTACAACCACCTATTTGAAACACCTGTGGTTTTCTAAACCAGACTATTATTTTTTACCTAACATGAGATGAGGTGAAAGGTGATACATAATTAATGAATGGATATGAAATGGCATGATTGGGAAGGGAAGAGGAGTGGAGAGTGTTGGTGGGATGCAATTCAGGAAACGGAGAACCCCGAGAAAAATCCGAAAAATACATGTGTTCCACCATTAAGACATCTCCGGAACCGCCAGAATTCGAACCTAAAATTTCAGTCAGGGCAGTCTCGCCGAGACGGCAAGCGTATATGTTAACTAACATTTATACTAATCAATTAGACCATGAACTTATAGTCTGTTATCTTCTGGAACCTACAACTGAATACAATAGATCACTTAAACTGGCATGGCGAACAAAGAATTCAACACTGTCACATATCCAACTCTGGGCCGTGACTTGAGGGTCAAACCTGCTACCCTTGAGCCTTGTTAAATAACTGGATAAGAGTGTTATATAAACAGCTTTTAAGCTTAAGATTAAAATTATAATACAAAATTATAAAATTGTTACGTAATGGGTTCGTCTCCTCAACTTTGTAAACTATTAATTCTCTGTAGGTATTTCGGGACTAGCTCCATCATCAGAAGAAGGAGCAGGAGATAGGTATTTATCTGCTGATAATGAGACTAGTCCCGAAAGGCTACACATAGGCTAATTAATTGTTTACAAAGTTGAGGAAATGGACCTATTAGGTAACAATTTTATAATTTTATAATACAATTTTAATTATATGACTAATACTTCAACGGAATTTTATCAGGCATTTTATTAATGTTGGCTTTTAGGCTACAGAATATAGATTTAATTTTAACTATTTTGAAAAAGAGTTGGAATAAACAGGGTTGAAATAGAGAAGTGGCAGGCAGCTAGCGGAGAGAGGTGGAATGGAATGCAAGGAGAGTCGCCATCTTATTTATGTCCTCAAGACGTGCTTTTCACTTCAATTTATCGCCCATTACACAATATTTAAAAGCAGCTGAAGCCATAAGAAGGAGAGAAAGAGACATAGGAGAGGCGATATTTTCTCCTAACTGACTGGGCACTTCGCTTCCCTCCAAATTCATGCAGTTTCTCGTTACACATTTACTACAACTACTGCTGTATTCAGATTCGTTCCATATTTCATGATTCCATCATCCAATATGCATTATAAATTTGAAATATCTAATGTAATAACTACCAACAAACCAACCAACCAAACTTTTTATAGGATGACTGAATACTGGTGTGTGTCTCGGAGTTGTGTTAAACAAATCATCCGGTCCGGAGTATCTTCCATCTCATTAAGTATTAAAAATTAATAATAATAATAATAATAATAATAATAATAATAATAATAATAAAATAATATTTTATTTGATGAAGATACGGCAGTAAGTTCTTCTCTTCCATTTACCAGAATTGGTGTACACAAATAAGTTACTGATTACATGAATTTATTATTGTTAAAATTAATAACACATAATATACAATAAAATGTAATAATAATAATAATAAATTATAACTACGACTAGCACTTTTATGTACTAAAAGTTAAGATTGCATCATAGTATAATGAGTAGTTAGACTTATGACTGTCTTTTGTTTTGATTTCACATATAAACAGTAGAATAGTATAATGGGAAGTTATCAGTGACAATGTCAAGTGCAAAAGACTTTTGCCTGTCTTTTATCGTGTTTCACACACAAACAGTTGAATAATATATACTATCTGAATTGCAATATATTTTATTACATAAAAATCCTAGCTCTAGTTATAAGCATGCTATTAAGCATTACTGGAACTCTTGTAATCTCAACTTTTCAATATTCGACCGCGTTAACTTTTTAGCCGTTGAGGGGAAGCAATGGCGCTAGTGGTGAAGATAGGGAAAGTGTCTCCTTCCACGTTGGTACAAGCGAATGACTGGGCAAGTGATATAATCAGTGGCAAAATATAGTGGTAGACTTACTTGAAATATGAGATGAAATTAATGAAAGAATTGTCGGAGTTTGTATGTCTACGGGTTTCTGGATAATGTGACGTACAGCACTGATTTCCAACTACTGTTTGGCAGACTTAAATATGTATATACTGTGAATATAGGGTCTAACTTTTGCACTTGAAATTGTCACTAACAACTGACTATACATGACTGACGGATAATAAACACTATCACTACAACCTGAGACAAGGGTCTACTACCTCCAACCCCTACTCACCCTTACCACATTGTTTTAGTTCACAGTTTTTCCGCATTGAAAGTTAACGTCGTCGAGTAATAAAAAAACTTAAACTAAATATAGTTTATATGAAACGGTTATCTAAAAATTACATGGTCTGTTAATTTGAGACAGGAGAAAATATTACGAATATTTAAAGTGCTTCTGTGAATTTGTTTTCAATGAGAGGCGGACAGGTGAATGAAGTATATAATATAAAAGTATGCTACACGATCGTTATGAGAAACCAGATGTAAGCCAAGTAAAACAATTAAATATCTTACACTGCGATGACCATGTCGTATTGACCGAATGGGGAATGGTAGTGGGGGTTGAAAACTTCCTGTAGGAAAGTCAGAAGAAACTCTTCCAGTAGGTATGCCAGAATGAAGTCGGAGAATAACATTAAATGTAATTTGAAGGAGGTTATTTATATAGGAAATTATTTGTAAACATTGTTTATTTCTCTAAATCTTTGGAGCCGTTCAGAACAGGGAATTTAGCAATGTGTTGTCTATCCATGGTTTTCCTTTAGGATATATAAAATGCAGGCTGGCGATGGTAGAATACTAAGATTATTGAGGTTAAAAAAACTCTCATTCCCGCTCGCTCTCGTAAACGAGAGCGGTTGAAAGGAAGTGCAGCCACGAGAGTCTCGTGCACCGTTAACAGGAGCTCGAGAACGAGAATTCCTGGAATTCTCGCAATAGGTATGCAATTTTCATGTCATATAAATGTTTACTGCATGTTCGAAGCCGTACGTTTCGCAATAGCCAACGGGCGTCTTTCTTTTACGAATAAACATGTATTATTATTATTATTATTATTATTATTATTATTTTCATTAGTATTATTTAAATATAAATATATAAAAAATTAAGGGTCATACAATCACAAATCGGCATATATATATATATATATATATATAAACTGAAGTGGCATCTTCAAAAATTTACAATTTTTATAGTGAAATATTATGGTGCACTGAACATCTAAACTGAATTTCAGGTCTCAGTTTAACGTACTGTAATTAAAGACTGATAGATATAGTATACATTTATTGTACTTTTAAAAATAAGATTTTTATTTGAAATAAATTTCTTAAAGTGTAACTAGTCTCTGAACAAGAAAAAATAGTCACATTATACATAATTGTATGCACTATCGCTTGAAAATTAGTAAGATGATATTTAAATTTTTCTAAACGGTGTAAATTCAATTAATATATAATTGACCATTTTAACAATTTTATATAGACAATAACAATTTATCCCATACTGAGCAACTATTTTCTGATATTTTTAATTATTGGTAGATGAAATTAAACTTTATAATTCACAATTGTATTAACAATTTCACATGGAAATAAACTGATGTACATTATAAACACGTTTAGTATTGTCGGAGTACATTTTATTTACAATACTAAGTACATGTTTAGTTAATTTTTCCGCATGTAATATACAGGCTTATATTGAAAGAATAAGGCTGATATAAAATGTAGATTCCAACAGATAATTAATTTAAACATTCTTGTCAGCTTTCTCACTCATCGTATATTATATTGCTTATGAAGCTGTTCACGGGAAATCCATCCAACGGGACTCCCCGTCGCTCTCGCTTTCATTTTACTCCCGCGCATGCGTTTGTCACTTTCCTTCCACTCCCTTGAATAAATTAAGTGCCTCCGTAGTAGAAATGAGACTGGGAAGCTCGGGAGCGATAGTCTAGCGGGAGCGAATTTGTACTTGATCGGCTCTAGTTGAGGTATTTCTCTAGGCTTTAATTTTCAATGTTGCATAAGAATGCAATTACCAGTCTCCTGGGTTATGGATGTGTATCTTCCAGAGTTTTCTTGCATTGTTGTCATATATTTACATAAATACAATTCTTGCTGGAAATTATTTATAAGTAGTGACTTGGTGTAGGCGTATTGTTTACCGAGCCAAATTACAATTGTTTACAATATTTTGAGATTCATACCCTTCTTAACTAATGCATCAGCCTTATTTGTAAATATCTCAGAATAGGGATGTGTGGAGAGGTTATATCCACGCATCGTTGAACCTCCGGGTTCGATACTGCAAACGAATTAATTAATTTTATCACTTCGTTATATTCAATATTGGAAATAATTAAATTCAAATTATTAAAGTTTAATAATATTATTCCTAAAAGTTGGTTTATCTTTTATATTGTCCAAGAAGCTTATAATGACATATATTGTAGCCTCGCATTCCTTGATATATGTGGACATTTACGTAGAAATATGGAGTCCAATCTTTACAGGTATGTTCCTGTAAGAATGGGTATGTATGGGGTAGAGGTTGAAGTGAGGAATACTAGAGAGAGGACAACTTCTGAGAAGGCCTAATAACGTAGACAATGAGAAAACACTAGGGAAGTTCTAGGGAGAGCAGATCGTCAAATATTCTATAAAATAAATGTTTTCACAAAAATAATTATGAAAAGGTAAAGTTTTCCCACCAGAGGCATGAGGAGACCCTTGGGATGTAGGAGGTTAAGGCTTGCACCTTTCTAAACGATCGACACGAGACAGCCAGGTTTATAGCCCTGCGTGACGAGAAAAGCGCAGGGTACTGAGTATGAGTCGACCCCAGGGCCATAGTGCCTTCGCGCCGGAAGCTTTAAGCCAGTTCAAAATTCCTGATCCCCGCAGGACTTAAACCTCCGATATTATATCATCAGGTTTCCCATGAGATCATATTGCTCACTGTTATGCAGTCTTATCCATTCACCAGTCTGTTCGTCTGTCTTTGGTCCAAATGTTTGCTATGAAATGTATTCTAAAATGCTCTTAATATTTTCTCCTTCCTTGAAGTGGGAGTCCATAACTGGAAGAATAACAGTTTTATATATTTTTCAGTTTACTTTTTTTTTAAAAAAGTTGTGATAACAAGAGTTCTTGTAATGCGTAATAGCATACATTTCCAGAACTTAGTCTTGGTTTAATTTATTTTTCCACCTCTATACTGTTTGCAGTCATTGTTCCTAGATATTTTAATTCAGCCACTTCTTCAAATTTTCCCTCGTTGTCACTAACTCTTCATTTCCATCATACGTATTGTATTTATATCCATCCATCCATAGTAATTCTGCCCGAAGGCAGGTCCTTCACTGTAATCATAGCATTTTCATGCTGGCTTGCAGCTTTACTATGGAATTGTAGGTGTGGTAGCTTCCCGCTGCTTTCAACACCGGTGAAGGATGATGATCATGATGATAAGGATGATGATGATGATGGCCATATGATTTTGGGTACCGTTTGGGCCTTAAAGGTTTCCTGACTTTTGTCTTACAGGTGAGGAAAACTCTCCCGAGCGGGGATCGAACCCGGGCCCGCTGCGTGACAAGGCAGCACGCTACCTCGAGACCACAGCAGTGGACTGTATTTATGTGTGTAACCATAAATTATTCAGTTTATTGATGCTTACTTCCAAATTTGTTAGTGTTACTCAATAGAATGTACATGTGACTATTATTATCTCCTCGCTATCGCCTAATATTTTTAAATCATCAGAATATACCAATAGCTTATTAATACCATTAATACCTTCTTATATTTAAAAAAATACAACATTAAAATATAGTACATAAAAATGGGACTTTGGCAGTTGTGAAAGAAAAACTGAGCTATTTCTAGGAAATGTCCCCGACAATAACATTAAATGCATTTTCTAGCGGAAGGAAAGAAGAGCCTGCATTGGCGTGTTAAACTATATAGATAGAGACACAGAAAAGTCTGACAACAGGGCGTACATTTAGGATTTACGATGGACAGTAACACATATTTTTTTCAGTTTAGCAAATTGTAGTTAATTAATATTTTATTTAACATTTTCCAATAATGTTATTTTAACACAGTTCCAATAACGGACCATATTATAATATTATAATGATATTGTGAAAAGAAAAATTAATATCTGAACCTGGGATGGAACCGTGGATCTCTCCCTCTCCGTAGGAGTGTGCAGCCCATACACTATTCTAGACTTGGTACAAACATTAACAATTGAGAACTGCTTATGAAAGTGGTGGTGTAAAATTCTCAAATGTAGATACTTCTAAACGAAGCCGGCAGTTGGTGATGGCAGTGACACCTACCTGGCAGCGGACGAAACGAGAATTACAGATTTGCATATGTGGATGGAAAGAATTGTTAGTGTTTGTACCAAGTCTAGAATGGTGTAGTGCGCTGCACACTCCTACGGAGAAGAAGAGGTCCACGGTTCGATTTCTGGTTCAGACATCAAATTTTCTTTTTTACAATATCATTATAATATTATAATTAATATTTTATTTAACAACGCCTTTAACAACTCATGTCTGAGCGTCGCAATTAAAATCTGAATATAAAAATGCGAGAAATTATGCTCAGATAGGTATTAACTAAAGTTTAAATTTCTTTTCAACGACGACATCATCATTCCCCTGTATTGATTAGAGCTACAGGCGTGTTCCGATAACAGGAAGTTTTAAAGAAAGTCTTCTCACAGTTGTATTTCCTTTAGGCTGTTATTTTTCATCCTATTAATATCATTCAATAATTATCTTTTATAGTGTTCAATTTTTTATGTTATATTGAACATATTTAAGTCTTCCTACTGATAGTATTTTTCATCTGGTCTGCAAGTGTATAACCTGGTGTTCCTCTTGAAAATATTTCTGTTGATTCTAATTTTCTTCAGTCTGATCTTTTAATAGGGGTAGAACTTGAATTGTAATATATCTAAATTGAAATCTTGATTGATTGCATTAAGGAATTTAATGGTCCAAGTCTTATTTTCACATATAATATTAGTGTCATTACTATATATAAACTTTCATCCTAGTCTCTCTGCTAGTTTGATGTCCAAGTGTTCATCTTATGGTGTCACATAGATTTTAATTTATTTAGCTTCATATCTATATCGTGTTCATTTTGAATAATAATTATCACACAACCTAACAAGTAAATGTATTTTCTTGTTCAATAAAATAATCAATTATTACCATTTCGGATCTTATACGAAAAAGCAGAAGCAAGAAGAGTCTCATTAAAAGTTACTGTAATTTTATTTAGTTCATGGGTTTTCTTTCGAAGATTCTTTGTTGTCTCCAAAAACTGCCTCAATTTCGTTTACGTTCTGCACGTTTAAGACACGATGCTCATGGCATCGGTCCCTTATTCAAATTGAACTCCCAATAGAACTTTCTACCATTGCATGCCGAAACCTACCTTGAAATTTCTTCCAGAAAAGTGTTGTGATGTACGGAGGCTGTGACTAAAAAAATATCCATCAGTTTTAACTCCAAGACACAAAAATCGAAGACACATTCAAGTAATAGCAAACCTCTGTGCGAGGCAGATGGACATCCTTACTTGAGTTGATTGAGCGGAGTGAAGAGCGGATGGAAGGTTGACAGGGTTATCCAATACACGAGGAATTGTGTTACGTCCTTGTAGTTATATGAGAGATTATGCTTGAATTTAAGTATCTTATAGTTAAAAAAGTCCACCGCTGTGGTCTCGAGGTAGCGTGCTGCCTTCTCACGCAGCGGGCCGGGTTCGATCCCCGGTCGGGGCAGTTTTTCTAGGTGAGGTTTTTATCGGGGTTTTTCCTCACCTGTAAGACAAATGTCAGGAAAATTGTTAAGACCCAAACGGTCCCCAAAATCATATGGCCATCATCATCATCCTCATCCTCATTATCATCACCATCATCCATCACCGGTGTGGAAAGCAACGGGAAGGAACCACACCTACAATTCCCTAGTAAATCTGCAAGCATAGCATGAAAATGCTATGATTGCAGTGAAGTACCTGCCTTCGAGTAGAATTACTATGGATGGATACTTAAAAATGCAGATTTTTTTGGACACAGTCTTTGATGAAATTTGATTTACTATTTAAACTGTATAAAGTATAGCTTAGTAGTAGAATGAATTATTTATTTGGATGTTTTAGAAGCAATAAGAAAGAAACCTAAATTACTTATTTTTGCGCGATAGTGCGTTTTGTTGTACTTACAGCAATGCTGACAATGATTGAAAGTTCAACTTCCTTCATTTCGGGGTTGCCAATCTAAATAACTATACTGTAATAAAATAACTGTACTGTAATATTACATATTACAAACCACGTGTGGGAAGTAAAACCGCTGCTCTGTATGTATACTACATAGAATGTATATACAAAAAATATATCCAAAAGGTGGTTTTAATATACATTATACGAAACAAATCACTGCATTTTTAATGAACTGAACTTTATTTGACTTACTTCGTGAATGTTTCTGTGAGTAATTGAAAATTTTACATCTAGGAAGTGGCCCTTCATCTTCGATGGGTATCTCTTTTAGTCTGGACCTTCTTCCATGACCTGCCAGGCATGGGAGGCCCTATTGGTAGTTAAACTACCGCCTGTATAGCTCATGGAGTCATCAGGACTCACAAGTCCCACCACCACGTCAAGGTAGAGATACCGACAGTGATACATGAAAGTTTGAAATAAAATAATCGAATATAATTCCATATCAGAACGAATAGTTAAAGTAAAATTCCAAAATGCACCTAAAAATTTCACGATTATCAGCATTTATTCATCAGAGGAAAGTAAACCAATAGAAGAAACTTTATTTGAAACAATATATACAATAAAGTACTTGCCACCATTTTATCACTGATTGATGTCACGGCCGCCTATAGTTTCAACTAATAAACATTTCTCGCACTATTAATGTCAGTCAATTGTTTATAATGAACGCAAATATTTCCAACAAAGATGTTATCTGTCTATATATCTATCTTCGTTTTTTACGGCTGCTGCCGTCTTCCCGTGCCAAACCTCCAAAGCCTACGATCTTGGGCATCTTCAATGCTTAGCCCTCTTGCTTGCATTACTGTATTCATGTTTTCCTTCCATGTTAACTTTGGTCTCCCTCTTTTCTCCTTTCTGGTCGGTTGCCATTGATATAGTTGCTTCGGCCAACGCTCATCTTCCATTCTTAAAATATGTTCTAGCCACTTTAATTCCTTCTCCTCAATTCTTTCAATTATGCTTTCTTCTGCTTCCATTATGTTTGTAATTTTCTTATTTATGACATGTTCTAATTTTTACTTTCTGGCAATTCGGCGTAAATAATCCATTTCTGGAGCTATTAGTCTATTCTTGTAGTACTTATTGATTATCCACACCTCACTTCCATACATGGCAACAAATTCTACCAATATTTACCAATATATATTTTGTGTCTTTCCAAATATGCTAATCCCTCCATGTGGAATTTAACGATGCTATTATTTTGCTACTGAATTCAATTCTATGCTTTATGTTATTATTTTACTATCATTTATAATTTTGAAAACACCATCGCGCAAAAAAATAATGTACAACGCACGTCTGTGAAGTGTTTTACAGAATACCGGAAATTAAAAACCTCGCTATCGCTCGGTTTTAAACATTTTCCTCGCTTCTGTAAAAACCATTTCCTAACCTCGCATCGTAATATACTTTTTCTTCTTAGTTACCAGAAGCCATGGTTGCTTCCACTCTTGTTTCAGCACATCTCAACGCTTCTCTTGAGAACATTTCAAAGTACGTTTCGGCATGCAATGGTTGACAGTTCCCTTGTCAGAAATTCTACGTAATTAAAAATCCATCGACATGGATCGGCTTGAACTCGTGACCTCAGAAACAAGTGGATAGTTCTAGTTCTAAAAGCATATATATTACGAAAAAAAAAAGTATTTCATAAACAAAGACTATGTGAAACACATATGGTAATTATACCAGGTCAGTGATAATGGAAAGCATAAATATGAGAATGTAAACCATGAGTATTGTGACAATTGGCACTAGAGATAGGTTTCAATTACATAACACGTGTTGAGAGGTTTTGGCTTTGTTCTATTGTAAATTACAAACAGTTTGTTGGCTTACATAAACAGTCCGTGTTTACATATCTGTATAAATGCAACAATCAACACTGTATTACATGATTACATCATCTGTTAAGGATCAAGTCTCTCATTTGCTGCACCATTCACAAGCCATAATGTAGAGTACACGGTGGACAACAAGTCAAACTTTTAAATGTTGGATGTTTCTTTAATATTTCCATTTCTTCTTTATCGGAGGAATTTCGTGCATTACAAAGTATTTTTCCATTAGCTCTAATTAATAACTGGTTTATAATATTCACTAACTAAATCAATGGCATTGTCGAACCCGGAGGTTCATGACCGCGCGGATATAATCTCCCTATATATACATATCCTAATGTTTTCCAATCATACATGTGTAACTCATCTCTTTCAAATAATGATTAATATTCCATATCATTCGAGGCCTAGCTACTGGACGCTTTTCATCCGACTTTTCCCAGAAGAAGCGCCAAGCCCCTCTATTATTCCCCAGTTTGCCATATGTCTGATCCATTGCAGTCTATGAGACTTAACTGTTCTCATTACAACTGGCTGAATGAAAATAAAGTAACCCACTATTATTATCTAATCTTCTTCTTTCAAATGTCTATTCATCTCGCTTTGGTCCAAAAATTTCCCCAATAATTTTATTCTCTAATACTCGAAATCTTTACACCTCCCTTAAAGTAAGAGACAATGCTACGTATCTGTACAGTACAATCTGGAAGAATAGCCGTTTTATTCACTTTGATTTAACGTTTTTTGAAAGAAGTTGAGTTGACAACAGTTTCCTGTAATACATATTAGCTTGCTTTTTCAAAGTTGTATCTATGCTAAATTTCTATTTGAACCGCATTCCTGTTTTTAATTATTTTACCTAGGTATTTAAATTTAACCACTTGTTCAAAATATTCATTTGTTAATAACTGACAATTTCCATTATATAGTGTGCTCAGTGGCGCAAGCGGTTAGACGCTCGCCTCTCACAGTTGGGATCCCGAAATCGAGTCTCGGTTAGTCCATGTGGGGTTTGTGGTGGTCGAAACTGAGCTTGGGCAGGTTTCCTCGGGGATTTCTCCAGTTTTCCCTTGCCACAATTTTGTTCTACCGTTTCTTCATACTCCTCTCATCTATTTCATTTCATTCATGCACCCCTGTGATTGTGAAGCAGGCGTGGTCGGCTGACACTCTTGTCATTCACATATATCTAAATATAGGGGTTCATCTCGTCTCATCTTTCGATCCGAACCTGAGTTGGACATGAGTTGAGGATATTTATTATTTAGTGTACTTCTAAATGTGATCTAATATTTAGTTTCATTAACATAGGGGTATTTATTTCCAGCCCCAAGTCCTTAATGTTATTTAATAGAATGTGTGTGTTCGCTATTAGAGTATTTTGACGGGGCGTTTGAATTTCGCGGGCGAAGACGAGAATAGTGGTCTCGCATTGGTAGAAATAGATTCGTGAGTCGCCAACTCGCGATTCGAAACCCCGCGCAGATCATCTATGCGTCTAGACCTCCGTTCACATATTTCTCTGAGCCTCAACTTCCCTTATCATGAAAGTTCGATGGCCAGAAACTTCCGTACTGGAAAAGTCTCGATCTGAACCCGTGAAGTTTCCTTCCCGTCCTATATAATCTGCTGCCAGGGACGGGAGCATGTCAATTGTGTTGTAATAGCGATACAGTGAACTGAGAAAGAGGAGAAACTGTGACAAGTGGATTCATTAGAGACTGGCGACTATTTTTGTGATAGATAAATTTTGAAAGGTAAAGGGCGTAGGAGGACCGGTAGTAGGAGGTTAAGTCTTTCGGCACTTGATGTTAACCAGATTGTCAGTCCTGCGTGACTACCGACCGTACCCCCAGAACAAGCGTCTGGTACTAATTTCCGTTAGAGGCAGAGTCTATCCCAGGATCATTCTGCCGCAAGAAGATTTGTGTCAGTTTAAAAATTCTGACCTCACTGGGACTCTAACACTCGACCTTCCGGCCTGTAACGTATTGCTTTAACCAATACGCTACGGCGTGTCCCAGATAAACTTTAAAACAAGATTAATTATTTATCACAGCAATTTGTTAGTAAAATGTCAGGGAAAATTTATAGAATAAATTAAGTTATAGCGGAGTTCTAGAGATCGACTGTGTTGTTTTATTACGCCAGAACGACGTGAAAACTGAATCCAAGGCAAGTAGTGAAAATATCCTCGTTATCATGTTGTAATACTACAATGCGTTCGTAGCTCGGCTGAACCGTTCCGCGGCGGCCTTGGACTGGGTGAGTATTGGCGCCTTCCGCCAGAGTTATACGTACACGACCGGCAAATCATTGCTAAGGAGCACTATCTACTTTGCTAAAATTACAAATTACCACTTCTACTAACTTACATTAGGCTTACGTGCATCACAACAGATGTTGAAAGTGATGACCTTCACATAATAAAAATAATAATGTTAATTTTAGCACAGAAGGTAGTGCTCGGTACCAATGGCTTGCCGGTCGTGTACGTATAACTGACGGAAGGCGCGCCAATACTCATGCATTCCAAGGCTGCCGCTACGGTCGAGCTACGAACGTATTGTACATCAGTATATAAACATAAATAATCTTAACTAATCATCAATTGTTTTCTCTTATATAACAAACTCTCCGCATGAACATAATTGTATGTGCTCAGAGCACCAGAGCCTAACGAGGATATACCCTATCAGAAGAGGATTTTTTATCTCTGGATCACGCAAGGATATTAAGGCCTTCCCGGATGAGTGATCAGCTCAATAACTCTTCGCTTGAACATAATTTTATGTACTCAGAGCACCAGAACCTAACGAGGATGTAACCTGTCAGAAGAGGATTTTTTAACTCTGGATCACACAAGGATATTGAGGCCCTTTCCGGATGAGTGATCAGCTCAAAATCAGAATCACCTCCAAGATAACTGGAATATTTAATACAAGTCACGCCATTCACTCATACATATTAAAATACCTACTAAAGAAGACCGAATGTAATAGGTTGAATATTATGATCAAATGACATTCGGGGATTCTGCCTTAAAGTTTCCCGAGATTTATCTTGCAGACCAGAAAAAAATACCCTAGAATACCGCATATAGGAATTCAGTACCTATCTGGAATCAAACTGGGAACTGTTGTGTCAGAGACAACAATGTTACCACTAGACAATAGGTACATTTCTCTTCATAGATTTTAGGCTATGAAAATATCCATCGGCACCGACCGGATTTAAATCTGGGAACCAAATGCCAACATGGTATCCATTTGTCCACCAAAACCAACTATTCCACCCCCTACTCCTCTATTCAATGCTACAGAAGATTTGGCTTGTCAAAATATGTTTTGTTTGCTCAAAAGAACTAGATCGGCATTTGGTTAAAAAAAATTTCAATGTTTTACTGAACTAAACGGCCTCTAGTTCTAACGGTCGAGGGTTCAAGTCCGGTTTGGATCGATAAATTTTGTTATGATTCTAAACTTCAAGGGACGAATCCTCAGGAAAGGATTTTAACCTTTGGATCCTAAGTCTGAAAATTTTCGGTCTCTCAAAAGAGCTTCAAGCCTGAATTAGAGTATCTTAGCAACATTTAATAGGTCTTTCCAATCAAATTAATATCCCATTTGCTAAGTGGTATCTCTTTGGGGTGATTATCTAACACCTGTTACTCGCTAAAATCTGTAAGCAAATAAGCTTAAGTAAATTAACTTGGATAAGAAACTCACACAATAATATTGAGCACCCTTGTCCCATATGGGAATGTATTGGTATAGGCAGGCAATTACAAAACTAAGTTCAAACTCCATAATACAAAAATTATGATTATAGAATGCATGTAAATATTAGCTTTATATATACCCTCCATTGTATCTTTACCTTATCGCGGTGAAGTGGTTTGCGTCCTTAAATGACTCCAAGAGCTATACCGGAGGTAGCATTACTGCGAATGGGTTACCATGCTGGACAGATCGAAAGCGGTAAGCCAGACGAAAAAAGTGCATTGGTCGAAAGAGTAACTATCTTTCACCGTAAAAATACAACCCTCAAGAAATGCGGATATGTGTTCCATTGGGAGAGCTTATGTCCGTGCGGTCATGAACCTAAGGGCTCGATAAAACTAGTGAGTTAGTTAGTTACTTAGTTATATCTCCCTGTGAAAGTTTGTAAGGAAGTGTTTCTCTGTTGTAGAATTCTGCAGAGTCCAGTCGATTAAGATAATCTTCCGGTTAAACTTCCTTAGCCAGAGTTTTGCTCTCGAGATATCGATTTATTGATTTGATTCTGAACTGGTTGAATCAAAAGGAAATTTGGTGGTGAAGTTGAAAGTACGATACAGAGAAATGCTGCAGAAATCATTCAATTATGGATGAAACCAACACTCGCTCTCGCCTCTCCCACCTCCACTCTCTCCTTCAAAACGTTCCACTCGTGTGTTGTAATGCTGATATGATCAAATGTGAGTTTGTGGTTTTTATTTTGTTTCCTTTCATTTATCCGCACTCAGTGTAAAATATAGCGTGATCCGCAAAATTTGTTAAAACAACTACTGCAATTGTGTTGTAACTACAGGGTAAATATATACGATTTTACATTTTTCACAAAATGGCATTTGAAAATTGTTTATCTGTGTTGCCATAGCAGTCATTTAACCTTGACAATAGCCTATCGCTCTTTTATCGTCCTGTCCAAAATCTTAATTCCTCCTGCAGAAAACTTCATATCGTTGGAAGTTCGCCAAAATATACGCATGTGGTTTCAGTTGAGATTTGATACTATAGTGTTTATATCTTGAATTTTACCAGGCAGGTCATTTTTTTTTTTGTCGAAATGGAGTCTGAGACGTCATTAGATTCTCCATGGAAAGCACTAAAATTTAGAAATGTGGAATAGTAAATGATACAGTTTAGTCATGGAGTAATTTATCTCAAACAACTGGCACATAAATAATGAAGATATGAACGTTGTACTAATAAATGTACGTTTGTAGGTTTCAAGGGAAAAGTGACTTCACTGTTTTTCCCCCTATATCTTTCATATATATATATATATATATATATATATATATAATTATATATAACATATATTACAATGAAAGATTTCTAGGATTTTCCGCATCACAGATTTAAGATTGGCTGACGGTCACTGGTTCCAACGTTTCAACATTATAGTATCTTGTCGAAATATTGGAACCTGTGTCCATCGGCCAATCTTGAATCTGTGACGAGAAAAATTCAAGAAAGCTTTAATTACAATACTTGTTTTTATTGAATGCCACCACATTGTCATTTCGACATTCTGGTATTCTCTCCTGGAATGGCGTTATTGTAATCTTGGGACGCCTGGAAGGAGGAATTACGCTGCCCCGATGATTGGCTATGTGATATGTGATGATGATGGTAATGATGCGCCAGGAGAGGCCTTAATCCTAAACTTAATGAATATGTTAATAATGATAATGATGGACAGATGATGTTTGGGCCTTGAAGTTTCCTGACATTTGTCTTACAAGTGAGGAAAAATCCCGAAAAAACTATCACCCAGAAAACTTGTCCCGACCGGGGATCGATCCCGGGCCCGCTGCGTGACAACACAGCACGCTACTTCGAGACCACAGTGGTTGGCTCACTACAATACTTATATCCAAGAAAATATACAATAAAAATAAATAATAGTTTAAAAAACTAAAACAACACGCTTTATTAGAAAAGCGAACTAAAAAATGAAAAATAATTTTATTTTCCAACAGGCTTGGGATAAAATTAAAGTGGTCAACAAAAAAATCATCTCCAACAGATCTAGAATAAAACTAGAGTTATCTACAAAAAATGATTTTACCATCAAAAGGGTGGGGTGCTCTATATCAATTAATATATTTGATAATAAACAGATATTGGTAAAAGTAAAGTCTCTAAGAAGAAAAAGTAAAAACCATAAAAACACCCCACGCTTTTGGTGGTAAAATTATGTTTTTTTTTTTGTATATAACTCTAGTTTTATTCTAGATGCGTTGGAGATGATTTTTTTGTTGACCACTTTAATTTTATCCCAAGCGTGTTGGAAATTAAAATTATTTTCCATTTTTCAGTTCGGTTTTCTAATAAGGCGTGTTGTTTTAGTTTTTTTAATATTATCTATTTTTTTTATTTTTAGTTTAATTGATTGTCATAAACCGAAATCCCATGAAAATTTAAATGCTTACGATAGTTTCAGTTTACGAAAATCCTCCGAGCCGGATTTGAACCAGCGACCTATGGATTACTGAAATTATATACCACTACAGTCCACCGCTCTACCAAGTTACAACGCACTAAAAAGTCGATAAGTCTGCAACTATTATACCGGTATTTATTTTTTGATGTCCTGATGATCCTGGCCAGGATCTTAGAAAACATTTATTGTATTGTCATTGGTCCTTTACAAGTTTACAACGTTTTAAGTATATTCAATGTTTTAAGTGGGTGAAAATCGTGTTGGAAGATTCCGTTACATAGATAGATACAGGTCAAGCTAATATAAAGCGTCTAATACATATACAAGGAATTAAACATAGGCTCAATTCTGGAAATGCGTGCTATTATGCATTGCAGACACTTTTGATGTCCCAACTCCTTTCAAAAGACTTAAACTGAAAATATAGAAAACTATTATTCTACCAGTTATATTGTATGGGTGCGAAACATAGATTCTTACTTTAAGGGAGGAAATGAGATTACGAGTTTTTGAGAATAAAGTTCTTAGAAGAATTTTTGGACCAAAGAGAGATGAACAGACAGGTGAATGGAGAAGACTACATGGTCTTTATAGGAAGCCAGATATAATAAGAACAGTTAAGTCTCGTAGATTGCGATGGGCAGGACATGTTGCGCGTATGGGGAATGAAAGACGTGCACGGTAGCTTCTTGTAGGAAAGCCAGAGGGAAAACGCCCAGTTGGTAGACCAAGAATGAGGTGGGAGAACAACATTAACTATGATTTGAGGGAAGTAGCTTATGCAGGGAATGATTGGAAAGCATTAGTTCAGGATAGGGATGTATGAAGAGCTTATGTCCGCGCGGCCACGAACCTACGGGTTCGATAGTGCCAGTGAGTAAGTAAGTAATACATATATAATTTCCCTTTCCTTTAGATTGAAGATAAACATTATTTCTTGGAGATTTACCTACTGTACGTAATTACTGTTCAATATACTGTTCCTTTCAGTTCATTACCTTCAACATCTGAAAGGCATCCTACCTTTACAGCTAGCGGAAACACTCGTCATGCTACATTTTAACTACTGTGATGTATTACTGACTGACTTGAACGCTGATCTATGAAATCAATTACAATACGTTCATGTTTGCGTTAAGAGTATGTTTCTAATGTCTGAATCTATTGAATCACTGTCTGAGGTCCACCTGAGTAACAAAAGAACATTGCATTCTCTCATTCTTCTAGTCCAAATTATCCACTCCTCTAACTCTAGATATGTCAGCTCGCTTTAATTTTTTATTCTCTAATCAATAACGTCAATATAAGATCGCATATCAATGCATATTAAATATACCTTTTCATCGAACATCTCATTATTCTTCTTCTTTGGATATGTTACTCCCCCGATATTGAAATTCACTATGAGTGGAAATCAGAAGCTGCCGGTTAATAGTCACTATCAAGCAAAAATTGAGAACATTTATAAACTACATTACACATAATCAATAAAACCCAAATTACCAAATCAAAATGTTAAAACAAACAACATTCGATCAGTAACTAGTCCTCATATTGACAGCGCCGCTATCGAAAAGTGTTGACTGTTATGACATTTTGGTTTGATGATTTGAGTTTTATTGATTACACTGTTCTGCATTTTAAAACTTTTTTTTAATATGATAGGTGTTTCTAAACTGGTTTGTTGTCCTGAATTCGAATATGATCTCCATTTTGTCCTATCACGTCAGATTTTCAAAACATTCATGAATAACAAGAAATTAAACTATTGCTTTGTAAAACGTAATAAAGATTACTTTCAACAAGAATTTTGTGTGAAAAACTAGGCCAAAATTTATTTGCCACTAACTAATCATTACTTAATAATGATAATTAATAATTATAAGCATTCCAGGCATACTTCACGTTTCGTCTCATAGTATTCTCCAACTGACTGTGCATCATCAGTTTTCGAATTTGTGGGCCAACGATTACAACAGCGTCAATTGTTTCATAGGATAATGAAGGAAATGTAGCGCAAAGGTATTTTTGGTCGATGTGACTAATTTCTTATACTTACCAATATTGTTGTTACTGGAAGTAAGTCAACCTTCCCACATCTAACCTGGTTGCTATGCAAACAAAAGAAATCGCAATGCTGATATGGACTCAAAAAAGCACACGTTCGATAAATAAAATAAAACATTTATTGAATGTTTTGTATACTAACTCGTACCTTTCTTTAGACTTTTCCGGAATTAATGCAGAGCATTCCACTCTCAAGGCTTTTTCAATTTCTCTATCATCTACCATGACCCCTTCCATAATAAAATTATCAAACAGACTCTAATCACGGTACTACATATAAAAGTGTCTCCACAGCCAACAATCCTTGCTTATAATAAAACAAATGAAAAGCTACATAGCAACGATCACCAAATGTTTCTTTCTCATAGAAGTCATTTACATCCAAAAAATATTTTAATTAATTTATTACTATATTTAATAAAAATTAGTCACATCGACCAAAAAATAGTATGCAATACCCATGAAGTAAGCACGTAACAGATCTCGAAAATTGAAAACACTCGGCGTTAGCGCCTCGTTTTTTTCAAACTTTTTTTTCGATCAGTAACAAGTGCTTAACCCACTTGTATCGCAATATATTATTAAACCACTCAATGTCTTTATATAGAGTTTTTACAAATTGTTTCATTGAACCTAATTTTACATGAGCATGTTGCAACAATACTTTTGAGGGGTCAATAAGAGGTTCACTTCTTATACTTTTTTCGTCCGATATTAAATCAGTCCTACGTCGCCACTGTTCCCTTTCCCAGTGTTCTGACCTAACTCTGCTATCCCATTCACATACGAAACAAGGGTATTTTGTGAAATCAGCTTGCTGACCAACTAATAGTCCAATAATCATGAAATCTCCACAGACTAGCATAGATGGTTTTCGTACTGTAGATTTTGTAACAAATATTTAATATTTACGTGTCTCCTTTAAAACAAAAGAGCGGGCCACAGGAATGGAAGGATGAATGTTACCATTATGAAGCAAAATTCACCTTTTGGACTTTTTTTTTAGAAGAATCTATGAAGAACCTCCACTCTTTGGAATTACAGTTTATGTTGTAAAATTTTGAGACAGCAGGGATGTCTTGGCTACACTAACTTTTCTTATTCAGCAAAAAAAAAAAAAAAAAAAGGACAAGTTATTTCTCACGATGCCTGTAACATGAAAAATATGTACTCTCAGTCAATATTTCACTTTTCTTTTAACATAGAGCCTAACAGTTCTTTAGGCAAATTTAAATCTCTCACTAAATCATTAAGTTCACTTTGATTAAAACAACTATCGTGATCAGAATTATAATATGGTTCATCATATACAGGAGATTCAGTTTAAGTATCTGATTCGGGTGAAAGGGAACCGAAATATCAGGACCTATGAGGTATGGGCTGAATGGCAGAGGAAATGTTACGATATACAATATCTTTCTTGTTTTTAGCATTACATCCTGCTACCTTAACTATTTAAATATAACAATCGTCTTCGTGATTTGTAGGTTCCCACCAAATCATAGAGATACCTAAGGGCAATGACTTTTTTTTTTCATTTTTCCAACTCCTCAACTCTGCAAACACAACTACGACACACTTGGTGAGGACACACGATTTATCCTGGTCTCCTAACTTAAACCCAAAATATTGAAAGTAAGTTTTGTTTACAAAAGCAGTTACATTCTTCGTTTTACTAACGTATATGACCCACATACAGGTCTATAGGAAAACAGATTTGGATTATTTACACAACCACAAATTTTTGTAGGAACCTAGCACGGATATAGTTAGTAGATTTTAATAAATACAAAAAAAATTAAAATATAAACATAATAATAGTTATATTATTTCACATTTTAAGTAATAAACTTGGAATTATAAACTATCGGGTCTATCTAACAAACGATGAGCACACTGTAATATTACTACAGTACGTGCATTACGAAAAATATTCAAAATCTAAAATTTTGAATTGTAAAACATTCTGACGTGGTACGCGAAAACGGATATCATTTTGTAATCAGTGTGAAATTGTGATTTAGAAACGCTCATTTATTAAAAAAAAACAAAATTCATGCAGAACGGTGTTATGTGTAATACAATTGCATTATCATAAGTAATGCCACGAGTGATTTCCAAATTATCGATAAATTCACGACTCACGAAGTGAGGAGTGAATTTTTCTAGAGAATTTGGAAATCAAGAGTGGCATTTGTTAGGACTATTTAACGAATAAATTCAAGCTGTTTACTCACAAATCATTATTTAACTATAGTCATTTCAAAATATTTATATATTTAATGCAAACGGCGATGTTTTAAAACAAATGAGAAACGATTGGTACGCTTCATATGCTTATTTTGTTCATCACTGCAACCTGATCACAATATTATTTAATCAACTGAGTTGGTGTTTACTTGATGAAAATCCATATTTATTAATTTAATTTATTAATTAATTCATTAATTAAATAAAAATAAGTATGAAAATCAAATAAAACTACGTAATAAATATGAAAATCAAATAAAACTACGTTTTATTTTTATTTAATTAACAATATTATTTATTGCCGAAAGATCGCAATGTTGTAAGAATGCACTCTAGTGCACAAATTTATAAATAACGTTATAGGTATTAATTAATTTCTGATGTCCTATATTATAAATATGTCAATTATATTTTTCTGCAACATAATTTCCTGGAAAATAATTCGTTTAAGAAAGTGCAAACAGTAATTACGTTTTTTTTGTAGTATAATCAATTGTTACAAATGTTTTTATATTATCTCTCGCATGAGCTTTCTGTTGACATTCATGCACTATATATACAATCTAGTAGCCGTACTTCTCAGAGAGTCACTATTCAGAATGTTAAAAGGTGGCGCTCTCTTTATTATGATACATTTTAGTTGGTAAATTTTAGGCGAAACACGACTGTGATTGGTTGTAAATAAAAAATAATTGAAATGTGATTGGTCATTGACTCCCATTTGGGGCATGAGTTAAATAGTCACCAAGAAGATCCTATTTATCAATATAGAGCATTTATAAAAGGTCTTCATTAGTTTTCTTTTATGATTTTGTACATATATGTATAACTACTGTTTTATTTAAATAAGTTATATTTATTTTGTCCACCGCTGTGGCCTCGAGTAGCGTGCTACCCTGTCACGCAGCGGTCCCGTGTTCGATCCCCGGTCGGGACAGTTTTTCTGAGTGAGGTTTTTATCGGGGGTTTTCCTCACCTGTAAGACAAATGTCAGGAAAACGTTAATTCCCAAACGGTCCCCGAAATCATATGGCCATCATCATCATCACCATCATAATCCTTCACCGCTGTGGAAAGCAACGGGAAGCTACCACACCTACAATTCCCTAGTAAAGCTGCAAGCATAGCATGAAAGTGCAGTGAAGGACCTGCCTTCGGACAGAATTACTATGGATGGATGTATATTTATTTTTAAGTTAACTTTTGTGTTAACCATATCTAGTGTTAACTTTTAAATAATTGCAGAGTAGAAAGATTAATTTTACTTATTTTATACTGGGTGACTGGAAGGTAGAGACTTACAGCATTAACTCTGACAGTTAAAGTTTTATTATTATTATTATTATTATTATTATTATTATTATTATTATTATTGTTATTATTTATTGTCGTAAGTAACATTTATTACACTTTTCTGTTTAGTTAATTCCCTCTTATATAGAATTTTTTTTTGGTATCTTGTATCGTCACACCCGGTATCAGCAGCATTAATATTAAAGTAGGATATCAATTCAAAGCTGCTATAAGGGATCTTGTTGAAGGTTATTAACTGAGAGGAGAAAGTGCTCAACACTTTGAGTGCTTTAAATGTGCTTATCATATTTGCATATAAGACCCATGAGCCCAATTCCCGACGCATTCATTCTTTTTCTTTTTACTGCGTTATAAAATAGAACAAAACCATTAATTTATATGCAAGAGACGAAATGTTTAAGAAATAAAAATGTTGAATGTGTTAGTGTTCCAAATAGGTCTATGAATCAAGTCCTCCTTTCATTTCTGATTAAATATCTTTGTTTTAACTTTTTCTGGGTTGATAATATTATTATAACTGGTATTGCCGCTCTTTCAATTTTAAGACAGGATTCGTAGTCATAACCTTCATCTTATTCTACTTCTTCTTCCTTTCCAGGATTAGGTCAATGCGACCTGTTCCGGTCTCAAGTACATCGTTTCTTTGGCCGTACCAAATATATTTATTCCATGCGGTTTGTTAGGTATTGATCGTTTTGGATAATCTTGTATTGTCATAACCTTTGACTTGGAATTTACATGATTTGCTGTTTTTATCTTTAAATGCGTGCTTTATTTTAAGCATTATTATTCAATAAAGGAATATCAGGTTATTCGTTTAATTGATAATCATGTTTTCAAATACTCTTTATCTTCACCTTGTTTCATAATTTCTAATTTTCCAATGACGTAATATAATGTACTGTTTAACTTCATGTAGTATGTAACTTACGGTACATTCCAACTTTACAAAAAATGTTTAAAACAGCGATTGTTCCAGGTATATTGTTATAGAACTTCAATTATTACTTAAAGGGAAGAAAACATATTACAAGTATTTGAGAATAACACGTTTAAGAACATTTTTGGACCCAAAAAAGACAAACAAAAAGACTGAGAAAGAGCATATTAGTGTGAGACACGACCCTTATGGCAAACCTGATATAATGGAAACAGTTAGGTTTCGTAGACTGGGTAGGGTAGGGCATGTGCCACGAATACGGAATAATAGAGGAGCATGGAAACATCTTGTAGGATAATCAAAGGAAAAGCTTCCAGTAGGAGGGGCTTGAATGAGGTGAGAGAATATCATTAATCATGATTTTAGGGAGGTTAAATTTAGAGAATTACAGGAAAATACAATTCAGGATAGGGTTCTATCCGGAAATTACATCTACTTAGCACTGAACATCCTGGTTCGATAGATGCAAGTGAATTATTACTATCCATCTGTAGGGCGATTTCAGAAATGAAGTCTGAACCGTAATCCCGTACATTTAGGTTGTTTTCATGAAACTATTTTTTTTTTCAAATCTTTATCGATGCTACTACACACATATATACATATACCCATATACACAAATAAGCACTAAACACACAGTCACATACGCTCACATTAACACACATACACAAACAAACAAAACACATTTTATTTTTGTTTTATGTAACAACTACACACTTCAAATACCCGAATTGTATATGTATTATGTATTTCAGTACAGATAAGGTATAGATAGGGACACACAGCAGACCCGGGTATAAGGGCATTATGCCCGAGGTAACCCGGGGGGTGGTGGTGGGGCTCTAAATAAAAAAATACTTAGTTAAGATCGAAAATGACCACGACATACATTATAATGACTATTTATCTCATGCCCCAAATGGGAGTCAATGACCAATCACATTTCAATGATTTTTTATTTACAACCAATCACAGTCGTTTTTCGCCTCGAATTTATCAACTACAGTTAATCATAATAAAGAAAGCACCTGCTTTTAACATTCTGAATAGGTCATAACATTATTTTGCAGTGACTGACTCTCTAAGGAATACGGCTAACAGATTGTATATATAGTGCATGAATGTCAGCAGATAGCGTATGCGGCAGATTATATAAAAACATTTGCAGCAATTGATTGTACCACAAAAATAAGAAACCACTGTTTGAACTTTCTTAAACGAATTATTTTCCAGGAAATGACGTTGCAGAAAAATATAATTGACATATTTATATCACATGACATCAGAATTTAATTAATACCTATAATGTTGGTTATATATTTCTCCACTAGTGTGCATTCTTACGATATTGCGATCCTTTGGCAATAAATAATATGATCTGTTGCAGTGATGAACAAAATAAGGAAAATAAGCGTACCAATCGGATCTCATTTGTTTTCAAACATCGCCGTTTACATTAAATATATAAATATTTTAAAATAACTATAGTTAAATAATGATTTGTGAGTAAACAGCTTAATTTTATTCGTTAAATAGTCCTAAAAAATGCCACTCTTGATTTCCAAATTCTCTAAATAAAACTCTCTTCGTGAGTCGTGAATTTGTCGATAATTTGGAAATCACTCGTGGCATTACTTACGATAAACGTATGTGAGAGAGTGCCCTTGTAATGTGTTAACGCTCTAGGGGCCGATTTTTTCTTTTTTTTTTTTACTTAACATATGGCAGTGAATAAGAAACGTCAAGTCTAGTTCTTTAACCAGTTAAACTGGACCATCAGGGATGGGTGATCACCTGAAGGAAAATTTTAAAAATCGTACTAGTGTTTGCAATATTTCACATCGAAATGCGGTATATACCGCTAAAATAAATCCACAATCGTGTTATCAAAATATGAGCGAAATCTTATCATTTGTAGTGATGGTTTATCTAACTTCAGTTATTTAAATCACTCTAGTAACCGCTAATTTTTTTGCCGAAATGTAATCCAGATACATATGATTTAATTAACAAAGCAAATATGTATTCTGAAAATAGGGTCATCTATTCAACTTACTGAGAAATTAGATAAATTTATTTAGTTCCAGTGTGACAGACATCATGGTTCATTATTACACGCTTTATATTAGCTTGACTTGGATCTATCTATCTACATATCTATCTATCTATCTATCTATCTGTCTATCTGTCTATCTGTCTATCTGTCTATCTGTCTATCTGTCTATCTGTCTATCTGTCTATCTGTCTATCTGTCTATCTGTCTATCTGTCTATCTGTCTATCTGTCTATCTGTCTATCTGTCTATCTGTCTATCTGTCTATCTGTCTATCTGTCTATCTGTCTATCTGTCTATCTGTCTATCTGTCTATCTGTCTATCTGTCTATCTGTCTATCTGTCTATCTGTCTATCTGTCTATCTGTCTATCTGTCTATCTGTCTATCTGTCTATCTGTCTATCTGTCTATATGTCTATATGTCTATATGTCTATATGTCTATATGTCTATATGTCTATATGTCTATATGTCTATATGTCTATATGTCTATATGTCTATATGTCTATATGTCTATATGTCTATATGTCTGTCTATCTGTCTATATGTCTATATGTCTATATGTCTATATGTCTATAAGTCTATAAGTCTATAAGTCTATAAGTCTATATGTCTATATGTCTATATGTCTATATGTCTATATGTCTATATGTCTATATGTCTATCTGTCTATCTGTCTATCTGTCTATCTGTCTATCTGTCTATCTGTCTATCTGTCTGTCTGTCTATCTGTCTGTCTGTCTGTCTGTCTGTCTGTCTATCTATACAATCTATCTATGTAACGGAATCTTTCAAAGCGATTTTCACCCACTTAAAATCATTGGATCGACTTGAAACTTTGTATACTTGTAAAGGACCCGTGACATTACAATAATTTCATATTTTGTTTCTAAAATCATGGCCAGAATCATCAGAAAATAAAAAAAAAGTGTCTTTGTATCTATGTAACGGAAATTTTGAACACGATTTTCACCCACTTAGAAACATTGGATCGAATTGAAACTTTGTATACGTGTAAAGGACCTGTGACAATAAAAACAATAATTTAGAATTTCTTTTCTAAAATCCTGGCCAGAATCATCAGAAAATCAAAAAAAGGTTTTTTAGTATCTGTGTAACGGAGTTTTTAACACAATTTTCACCCACTTAGAAACATTGGATCGACTTGAAACGTTGTATACTTGTAAAGGACCCGTGATAATACAATATTTTCATATTTGTTTCTAAAATCCTGGCCAGAATCGTCAGATAATAAAAAGGAGTGTTTGTATCTATGTAAAGGAATCTTTGAACACGAATTTCACACACTTAAAAACATTGGATAGACTTGAAAGTTTGTATACTTGTAAAGGACCCGTGACAAGACAATAATTTCATATTTTGTTTGTAAAATCCTGGCCAGAATCATCAGAAAATAAAAAAAATGAAAACTGGTATAATAGGCTGCGGACTTGTCGACTTTTTAGTCAATCGTTGTAAGAGCTCAGTTGGTAGAGCGGTGGACTTTAGTGGTATATAATTTCAGTAATCCATAGATCGCTGGTTCAAATCCGGCTGGGAGTTTTTTTTAGAAGAGTATTACTTTTAGCTCATACTACAATAATATCGAATTTAAGATATTTACAGTTTATTCTATAAAATATTAAAACTAAAAAAATAAAAAATAAATAATAGTTTAAAAAACTAAAACAACACGCTTTATTAGAAGACCGAACTAAAAAAAATGAAAAATAATTTTAATTTCCAACACGCTTGGGATAAATAATTTTACCATCATAAGCGTGGGGTGCTTTTTATAATTTTTACATTTTCTTCTTGGAGACTTTACTTTTACCAATATCTGTTTATTATCAAATATATTAATTGATAAAGAGCACCCCACGCTTTTGATGGTAAAATTATTTATCCCAAGCGTGTTTGAAAATAAAATTGTTTTTTATTTTTTTAGTTCGGTTTTCTAATAAAGCGTGTTGTTTTAGTTTTTTAAAACTATTATTTATCTAATATATAAAAATGAATGTTTGTTCGTTCGTACTTTATGCGCGGCCATACCGTTGATCCGATTGTGATGGGTTTTTTGCAAAATGTTCAGGATATTCCCGGGAAGGGCATAGGCTATAAGAGAATTGTGATACTCAACTCCTACATCCTTAAAACACACCCTTTGTAGAGAAAAACGTGAAAAAGTCCCCCTTTTCCCCCTTAAATGGCTTGAGCTGCCTAAACTATAACAAGTACACAAAACTAATGTACACAGAATTGAATATCTCTAAAAACTCTACAAGAAAGTTCGCAACAGAATACATTTATATTTTACAGATATCACACAATAGCCATTTTTGTCTTCCATTGATGTCAAGGAGATCGGGATAAGTAGATTCCCGGGCAAGCATGTGCTGTCATACCATTCATCCGATTGTCGTGGGGCTTTTTGCAAAATGTTCAGGATTTTTCCGTGCAGGTTATAGGGTACATAAGAGTTTTAATGCTCAAGCCCTTCACCCTTAAAAGTCATCCTCTGTAGCAAAAAAAAAAAAAAAAACGTGAAAAATATAGCTTTTTGTAAGCTTAAATGGCTTACGTTGCCTAAACCATTACAAATACACATAATTGTTGTACCAGAATTCAATATCTCAAAAAATTCTACAGAAAATCCCCCGACAGCATATGTTTATTTTTTTAGGATAACCCATAATACCATATTTGTCTTTCATTGGTGCCAAGAAGATTGGTATAGGTAGATTCCCGGGCAAGCATAGCAGCACGCGGCGGGTATTCTTTTAAGAGTAACTCAAAATAACGAATTTCGTCTTTCAGCTCATTTATGCCTAGTACATCGGGATGTGTAGATTCTCGGGGAACGGCGGGTAATCAGCACGGGGTATCTAAAAATAATAACGATATAAATTTATATTTATTTTTCCTTTTACTTATTCAACTAAATGCAAAACACATTATCATTTATTTAGGCGTAGCAGCGCACGCCGGGTATTAGCTAGTCATGTATAAAATAAAGTCTGAGAATCCACAGCTGTTAATAGGAAAAACAAGATCTGAATCAAGAACACGACTTTATCACTATTTCCTTCTATTTTGAGTTTATGTATAATTGTTATACAAACAAAGAGTCTGCATTGAAATGCAGAAAGAAGTATAACATGAGATTGAACACAGAAGGCTAAAATGGTATGGACGCGTAAGAAGAATGCAGGATGGAAGACTATCAAAGACTACCATCTATGAATGGAAAATTGAAAGAAGGAGCAGAAAAGGAAGATCAAAGAAGAACCTGGAAGAATAACATTCAGAATTCAATGAAGAAATTTGGTGTAACGGATGGAGACACAGAGGACAGAGAACGATGGAGAACTTTAATCTAAAGGCAATTCGTGGATGTTTGTTACAAACTTATAGTCTAAAAGTCGGTGGTCATTTATGTATTAAAAAAAACTCATGTTATTTATTAAGATTGGTTGGAGAAAACCATCAAAGATGAGAAAAATTCTCAAAATGAAGGAAGTTTTTTTTCTAACGATTAGTGATTAGTCGGAAATATTTTGGTTAACATTCTTGAATGCTATTTCACCAATTATATTTAAACATTTAACCAGACCATAGTTTTATTATGATAATAAAAAATGACAATTAACTCATTTTTTTCAGAAATTTTAAAAATTGAGAACCAACGATTTTGTTAAATCCGAACAACTAAAACGTGAGAACAATGAAACTGTATCATTTTATATCAGTTATTATTATAGTGACGTCTGCTGTGCTAAATACAGACTACATTGTTTTTGCGAGTGTCATTTTTTTAACATTTTCAAAATTATTTACGTTATTCAAGTGACATGGGTAGAGCTAGAAGAAGATGGATGGAAAATACTTCAAGAATGAACAAGAAATTCTATGTCTATACATTCATCTGAAGATTTTGATGATGATGATGATGATGGTGAATTGACATTGTGCATTTTAAAGAGCTGAATTAACTTTAAGAATATTGTAAATACCCATTTCCCCATTAAAATATATCTTAAAAGCTCACTGATCGAAATTCAACCTAATTAATAATACATGGTAGATAAAAATGCATATAAGGATAGCGTGAGTCATTTTATTTGGATTTTTAAATAAATCTTAATATACAAAAATTCCGTGTCACGTTGTTTGTCCGCGATGGAATCCTAAACTACTGAACCGATTTTAATAAAATTTTGCGCACTGTGTGCATTTGACCCAACTTGAGACTTAGGGTAGTTTATAACTAAATTTATAGTCGCATTATTTTTTTATTGAAAATTATTTGTTTATTATTTATTTGTTTATTATTTAACAAAGAGTTCCATACGATTCTAACAGATGGCGGTGTAAGGTAATTTGGTAAGGTAATTGGTTTATTATTTAACAAAGAGATCCAGATTGCTGTGCTTTTTGTTGCAACCTCGAATTTCAATTGAATTACAAATATTGATTATTTCATAATTTAAGTGCGTTTAGTATTTATTTTATCTTCAATATTATTAATTCCGTGTGTGAGTATTAGTATTAAGTAATCTGGCTGAAAGACAGTAACTTAATTTAAATTTTTAACGTATACCTTAGCCACAGCAACGCATGGCCGGGGCTTCTAGTGAATAATATTAATTAAATAAAAATAAAACTTAGTTTTATTTGATTTTCATATGTATTAAGATATAATTCAGTGCCAGCTGTTTCGGTACACTGTACCATCTTCAGACAGTGTACCGAAACAGCTGTCACTGAATTATATCTTAATAAATATGAAAATCAAATAAAACTAAGTTTTATTTTTATTTAATTAATAAAAATGGATTTTCATCAAGTAAACATCAACTCTATTGATTAAATAAATAATAGTTTAAAAAACTAAAACAACCCGCTTTATTAGAAAACAGGACTAAAAATTAAAAATAACTTTAATTTCCAACGAGCTTGGGATAAAATTAATGTGGTCAACAGAAAAATCATCTCCAACACATATAGAATAAAACTAGATTTATCTCCAAAAAAAATAATTTTACCATAAAAAGCGTGGGGTGTTCTATATCAATTAATATATTTGATAATAAATAGATATTGGTAAAAGTAAAGTATCTAAGAAGAAAACGTGAACACCATAAAAAGCACCCCATGCTTTTGATGGTAAAATAATTTTTTTTTGTAGATAACTCTGGTTATATTCTAGATGTGTTAGAGATGATTTTATTTTTTTGGCCACTTTCATTTTATCCCAAGCGTGTTGGAAATAAACATTATTTTTCATTTTTTAGTTCGGTTTTCTAATAAAGCGCGTTTTAGTTTTTTAAACTATTTTTTTATTTTTTAGTTTGATTTTCTAATAAAACGTGTTGTTTATGTTTTTTTAAAACTATTATTTATATATTTAATTTTTAGTTTAATTGATTGTCATAAACCGGAATCCCATGAAAATTTAATTGCTTATTATATTTTAGTGTCTAGGCACGAATATAATTATATATTTTTTTTAAATTATTATCTAACATTATTATAATTTTTTGAATATTTACAGTTAATCGTATCTTTCTCATATTTTGTTTGGATAAATTACAATGTGGTAAGTTTACAAAATTATCATTAATATTTTACAGAATAAGATAAAAATGTAATTATCTTCAAATTCGATACGATTGTAGTATGAGCTAAAAGTAATACTCTTCTAAAAAATCTTCAGGGCCGGATTTGAACCAGCGACCCATGGATTACTGAAATGAGATACCACTTCAGTCCACCACTCTACCAACTGAGCTACCAGAGGATATAATACTAATTTCTTACAATCGATGAATTAAAAGTCGGTAAGTCCGCAAGCCTATTATATCGGTCCTCATTTTTTTGATGTCCTGATGATCCTGGACAGGATCTTAGAAAACATTTATGACATTATTGTATTGCCATTGGTCCTTTACAAGTATACAGAGTTTCATGTCGATCCAATGTTTTTAAGTGGGTGAAAATGGTGTTGAAAAATTCCTTTACATAGATAGACAGATACAGGTCAAGCTAATATAAAGGTGTAAAAATCGATAAATGTATAAATGAAATATTATTGATTTTATGTTTATGCTAACGGAAATGATACCTAACTAAAAAACTTACATGATGCAAAAAGAACACATAAGGTTAGCATGATTTTTTTTTCCATTTGTTAACTTTTTAAGTTTTAAGACTGAAGTGTGAAAATGTGAAGTAAAACCAAATCTAATAGTTACAATACTAATATTTACAGCAAGAAAGTTTCAAAATGGTGTATACACATAACTTTTGTTATTAATGTGGACCTGGTTACAATGAAATAGTTCACCTTTTATCGTTCATTTTAAGGTATTCCATAGTTGACAAGTAAGTAACTAACTAATTCACTTGCTTTATCGAACTCTTAGGTTCATGGCCGCGCGGACATAAGTTCTCCATACATCCCTATCCTGAGCTCATGTTTTCCAATCTTCCCCCCGTATAATCTACGTCCCTCAAATCACGGTTAATATTATTCTCCCACCTCATTTTTGGTCTACCAACTAGGCGTTCTCCCTCTAGTTTTCCTGTAACAAGCTTCCAAGCACCTTTTTCATTTCCCATTAATACCATATGTCCTGCCTATCGCAGTCTATGAGACTTAAATGTTATCATATATCTGGTTTCCTATAACTATCGTATAGCTCACTGTTTTGAAGTCTTCTCCATTCGCCTGTCTGTTCATCGCTTTGGTCCAAAAAAAATCTTAAGAACTTTATTCTTAAATATTCGTAACATTTTCTCCCTCCTTAAAGTAAACGTCCATGTTTCGCACACATATAATAGAACTGGGAGAATAACAGTTTTATATATTTTCAGTTTAACTGTTTTGAGAGACGTTCGGACGACAAGATTTCCTCTAATGCATAATAGAATTGAGTCTATGTTTAATTGCCTTTACCCTTTTTTTAATCGAAAGCTGAAACTTTATCTTTCAGTATAAATATTTAATGCTGACTAGTAAGAAAAAATGCCTATACGTTTTTATAGGCCTAATTTGTCATTATAATTTCATATTTTCCATACTTTGGATTTATTTCATATTCTGATAAAAATATATTCACATCCCTGATCACTCTACTGTTAAACCACAAATATAGAGGACCGCCCGGCCGCTTATCAGATGGCAGGACTCATTGAATCTAGTTCTTAATGACAGTTCTATAGTTCTAACTCCATGAAGATGAAATACTCGACCTGGATCCACTAAAAGTTTATAAAGTACTTCCCACTTCTATAGGAATAAATACGAAGTGCTACCTATCTAACTACAGTAGAGAGAGAGGGAGAATGATGAACATTAAAACACCTTGTAGAACAATATAGTCTCGGACATTCTCTCTGTAAGCCTGCTTGTAGTTTATAGTCGCCCTGGGGTCAATAACTAACTATACGCGTCACGAAAAACACAATACATAAGATTCATCGCCTGAATCTAGGATTATGCAACTTCTCTGCTTTATAACTGGGTCATTTGTGCCTCTGTTATTCTTAATGAATATCATCTTAATACATGCATAAATATATTCACTAATCTAACTAAAAAGAGAAAAAATGGAATCGAAACTGATTGCTTCATACTTCAATCCGTCTCGGATGGTGTGTAAAGATAGATTATTTATCTTCATCTGAATTATGTATCATTACACCAAACAATCTCTGAATTTAGCGTTAAACGAAATACCGGTGTTCAATGAAAATACTTACCATTAAGGCGATATATTACAAAATGGAAATTATACCAAAATAAGAAATCATATCAAAGAGACACATATTATGAAGCTATCTCTCTCTCTCTCTCTCTCTCTCTCTCTCTCTCTCTCTCTCTCTCTCTCTCTCTCTTCTCTCTCTCTCTCTCGCTCTCTTTCTCTCTCTCTCTCTCTCTCTCTCTCTCTCTCTCTCTCTATATATATATATATGACAAGATAAGAAAAAATAAGAACCAGGATCTCTGAGTTGTTATCTCGGTGCGCTACCACTTACGCTACCAGGCGAATCCAGAACAAAAATTTATTTTTCTTAAACACATTCTCTATTATTACTAGATGTAGCGGGAACTCGGTCTCACTGCCACCTAGTAGCTACTATAACAATTAAATTAAAGAGAATATTTTTACTTTATAGCAGTGACGCTTTTTCGATGTTATAATTATATATATAGGGTGTAATGAATTATACCGCACAAATTTAACTGGTTACAGTAATTTGAAATTGGGAACCAATGTTCTAAGAGGGAAAATGGGCTAGTTATAGGGAATCAGAGTAATCGACAATTAATACAGATAAATTAATAATAGAGAAAAATAGAGAAGATTATACTAGAATAACTACAGATTTTAGTAAAACTTCCGAGATTCTGATTGCTAATAATTCATCAATAAATGTTTATTGAAATATTAGGTTATCAAATTCATTTTGAACTTAGTAGATGATTGCACGCCACTGCACTGGTTAAATTAGCATCGGTACAATGAGAGCCTTAGCTCAGAGTGGAACACGTAGAATGTGTGTAATTAACGTTTGGCTGAATGGTCAAAGCGATGGATTTGAGTTCGAACACTGATGGTTCAAACAACGGCAGGCCACTTTTTTCCCCCCCTTTTTCCTCTTTTTTTCTTCTTCTTTCCCTGCATGTGTACTGTGATATATTTGACACTAAAATTTGTTCAGTATAGGCATACGCAAAATACCTATCCCCTAATATTGGTTATTACATTAACATCTGATTAGAAGTTTCTTCAGTATCAGTCGCATTACATGAAAGCATCATGGAACATCTTCACAGTTATGCTGAACTTTCAACACTTAAAATTCATATTAATGTTGAGGTTATATAATAAGATATTAAATATAAATATGGTACCTAGTAGGTCAGTCGTCCTCAACTAAATTATTAAACTGCATTATGTAGTTCCAATACGGAGGCCTTTCAAAAACAATATTTCATCTTCTGCATTTTAATAGTTTAGTTGAGGACGCCTGACCTGCCAGGTACCAATTCTATATATATATATCTTATGCTGAATATGCCGAAATGCATCTGATTTATGGTGCAGCATAAGGTAATGGTGCAAGGGCTGCTGCCATGTATGCGGAACGATATCCAAATAGACGTCATCCTCACCGAACAACCTTAGAGTCTGTTGATAGGCGTTTGCGGGAGCATACGTTGAAGGTAAACGGAGTAGACGCCGGTGAAAGAATTACGCGCCGCACTGCAGAGTTCGAAGAAAATGTTCTTCACAGGGTGGAAGATGATCCTTCTAATAGTATTCGTGCTGTTCCACGTGTAATGGGCATCTACCAATAAAGCGTATGGGAAGCCCTTGCACGAAGACCAGCTCTATCCCTTTCATCTGCAAAAAGTACAAGCTTTACAGCCAGTGGACTTCGCCTAACACATACAATTTTATAATTGGGCTTTATTGCAGCCACCGCACTTCTTTTCCTCGACGTTATTCATTGATGAGGCAATATTTAATACGGATGTGGTGGTTCTGAACTGAAAGAATAGTAATGTGTGGAATTATGAAAATCCTTATGCCATCTTCGAGAGGCGTCACCAGCAGATATTTTCGGTTAACATGTGGTTAGGCGTAATTTATGACCACATCATTGGCCCCTACTTCCTTCCCCAGAGATTAAATTGGGTCATTTATAAGGCATTTTTAGAGCACGTCCTACCTAGATTGCTAGAAGAAGTTCCTCTTCGCATCAGGCGGTTCCCCATTTCTGCCGGAATGTGCGAAATTATTTTGGATGAAGTGTATCCTGGCCGCTGGATATAGGAAGAGTTAGTTCATCTGTAGTGTGGCCACTTCGCTCTCCAGATCTCTGTCCACTTAATAATTAACTCTACCAGGTAAAATAATGCTATTATTATTATTATTATTATTATTATTATTATTATTATTATTATTATTATTATTATTATTATTATTATTATTATTGTGGGGATACCTAAAAACATTGATGTATACGACCCTTGTTGATATAGAAGAATTGTTAGTTGCACGCATAATCGCAGTATGTGATGTAATCCGCGAGACACCTAGTTGCTTGAAAGGGTACGAGAATCTTTTAGTCGCCGATGTCGTCTGTGTTGTGAGAATGGAGGTGGCCAATTTGAAAAATTTATTTCAATGAGTCTGCGGGTGCTTTACTTTCTTTGTGGTTTAGTCAAATGTATTGCTTTTTATTTCCCATTAACATTATGTATGTCATGTGTACATACACTGTATCTCTTCATGTTATTACTCTTGTGATCACTGCACTATCATTATCTAAGTATGTAAGTACTGTACAGTACAGTAACACATTTTACTTGCAAAACCTATTATGCTCTACAGTAAGTGCATTATTATTATTATTATTATTACAACTTTTCAAACAATTGTCTGTACAATATGTACGTAGGTAGTTTTGTAACTCTGTACATTACAATACCGTATTCTGTAAAATAATGAATAAACAAATAAATCAGAAGCAAATATACGCACGTAACTAATTTACAGTACGTACATAATAAAGGAAGAAAGGGTAGGTAGTTTCGAATGTGATGCTTAAACCTTTCATTAGCGTCAGTAGTAAGACTGCTATAATCACTGAGCTAAAGGTGCATACATGTTGCAACTTACCAGACTCTGTATCATATTATTTCCATTTTAATTTGAAATAATCAGTGGCGTGCCAACCATTTTACAAATTGAATCATAACTTGGGCATTTTTATTCGTAGACCATTAGTTCATTATCTCAAATTCCTTAAATAATACCCCTCTATACGTAGTTAAATTTGTGCGGTATAATTCATATACACCCTGTATATATCCACTGCAATGGTCTCGAGGTAGCGTGCTGCCTTGTCACGCAGCGGTCCCAGGTTTGATTCCCGGTTGGGACAGGCTCCTGCGTGCGGTTCTTCTTCGGTGTTTTTCCTAATCTGTAAGATGAATGTCAGGAAACTTAGGGCCCAATGGTCCCCGAAAAATTATCGACCAATCATCATCATTATCATCATCATCAAACTTCACCGGTGTGGAAAGCAACAGCAAGGTACCACATTTATAATTCCCTAGTAAAGCTGCAAATCATAACATGAAAATCCTATGATTGTAGTGAAAGACTTACCCTCGGGTAGAATTACTATATATATATATATATATATATATATATATACACACACACACACACAGATTCATAGACCCCCCATGTAATTTAACGAGACAAGCATACATTTCCGTGTCACAAATTCAACATTTTTCACAGTATTTACATTTTAGTTTTTTCATTAATTCTAATCAAATAAAAAATCGTGTTTATGTTTAGAAGCAATTTTAATAAATTAACAACACTGGACAGTTTGATATATATATATATATATATATATATCTTACTTACTCAATGGCACTATCTAACCCGTAGGATCATGGCCGCGCGGACATAAGCTCTCCGTACATCCCTATCCTGAGCCAATGCCTTCCAATCACTCCCTGAATAATCCACCTTCCCCAAATCATAGTTAATGTTATTCTCCCACCTCATTCTTGGTCTACCAACTGGGCGTTTTTCCTCTGGCTTTCCTACAAGAAGCCTCCACATGCAAGTCTTTCATTCCCCATACGTGCAACATGTCCTGCCCATCGTTTTATATGAGACTTAACTGTTCTTATTATATCTGGCTTCCTATAAAGACCTTGTAGTTCATTGCTATGCAGTCTTCTCCATTCACCTGTCTGTTCATCTCTCTTTGGTCCAAAAATGTTCCTAAGTACTTTATTCTCAAATACTTGTAATCTCCTTTCCTCCCTTAAAGTAAGAGTCCATGTTTCGCACCCATATAATATAACTGGTAGAATAATAGTTTTATATATTTTCAGTTTAACGTTTTTTGAAAGGAGTTGGGACATCAAAAGTCTCTGCAATGCATAATAGCACGCATTTCCAGGGTTGAGCCTATTTCTTTGTGCATTTCATTCCTATTTGTGATTATTGTTCCTGGGTATTTGAATTCAGCCACTTCCTCAAAATTTCCCTCATTTGTCATTAGCTGTCCATTTCCATTACATAATGCATTTCTACGTGTGACCATATATTTTGTTTTATAGATATTTACTTCCAGTCCTAATTCCTTAGTGTTACTCTATCTATGTATATAAACAAATCCAACTTTGAAAATATATTTAATTGTGAAATCCAAACAACATACGTCTAAAAGAAACAAAATTTGGGAACTGGAAATTCAGGAACAACCCTCCATGAAATATACGCTGCAAATATGTAGTCTAAGTATAGTTTTGTATGTTATTATGAAGAATGCATCCTCCACCTGGTTTTCTCATTCAGTCTCAGTAGTTCAAATGATTGAACGTTTTTTGATAGGTAAAATTTAGGTTATGTTAAGTGTGAGCTATCCTGAACTCTGACTCCTAAAGCGAGATTCCTTATATACCACGAAAATCAAATTCACATAGGATCAAAATGATCATCTGGATAAATGTAGTCGATATAGAGACGTAAGTACAACAAAGACAAGTTTTACGAGAGCTATTAAACATACGCAAAAGTGATCTTGATGAAGATTTTCGGGCAGTCTCTGGCGAAACGTCGAGGAACTACAAGCCTCACGACCACGGCCTACAGCCCGAATGTCTTCATCTAGATCATCATAGCAACTCCGGCCGTGAAAGTCTATGTGAATACATACGCAAAAGTATTTATTTTTTTTTAAATGTGTTGCCAATTGTTAAGAACTACATCAAGTTTTGTAGATGTTAAAAATTGCCATTTATCCAGTACAAAAATTTTGAAGCTAACACCGGTCGGAATTTATCCTAATATACAGTGCAATCAGTATAGCATTGGACAGCAGACGTGCCTGCATGTGAAAGCCTCGGTCGTCGCTTAATACAAATGCTGTCCAATTATATACTGATCGTTCTATATATGATAGGGAACGCCGTAATTTAGTGGGTTGAGGCAATATGCTACAAACAGGAAGGTTAGGGATTCAAGTCACGGTGGAATCAGGATGTTTAAACTGATCCAAACCTTCTAATTGAACCATGGCCCTGAGGTCGACTCAGCCTCTAATGGAAATTAGTATTAGACGTTAGTTCTGAGGGTAAAGCCGGCCAAAACGGAGGGCTGGCAAACATACTAATGTCTCATGCCGATTGTGCAGAAAGGTAGGATCCTTAACCTCCCACTACCCTCAAATAGCCTCGTAAGGCTTCTGGTAGGATCGCTTTACTATCCATCCATAGTAATTTTGCCCGAGGGCAGGTCTTTCACTGCAATCATAGCATTTTCATGCTATGCTTTCCAGCTTTACTAGGGAATTGTAGCTGTGGTAGCTTCCCGTTGCTTTCCACACCGGTGAAGGATGATGATAATGATAATGATGATATGATAAGGATGATGATGATGGCCATATGATTTCGGGGACCGTTTGGGCGCTTTACTATAGCCTACTGTTATATCCTGAGCTGAAAATCCTGCTGTAGAGGAGGGAACGAACGAAAACAAATCAGGCAGGGAGCTAGTATAATTTCAGAGAAGACATACATATCATCATCATCATCATCATTGCTGCAACAACTCATTCCTGAGTCTCCTGGCCTCCTCAAGGAGCCTCCTCCAATTAGCTCGGTCCTTTGCCTCTCTCCACCAATTTCTCAATCCTATCTCTCTAGCATCTCCATCCACCTCATCCTTCGATCCTAGTTTCAATCTTCCTATTTTTCTTGTACCTTCTGGTTGAGTAGACCATACCCTTTTACATATTTCTGCCTCTTCCTTTTTTTTACATACCCTGCCCATCGTAGTCTGGTTAATTTAATGAATTTACTAATTTCCACATCTCTGAATAATGCATTTAACTCCTGATTATAGGCGTTTTTTCCAGACACAATTCTCACATATAGGGTCATACACGCTCCTTAACATTTGTTTCTCAAAATATTGCAGAGCGCATTAATTGTTTTTCCCCATTATCCATGTTTCACGTCCATATGCCAAAACGGGTCTTATTATAGTCTTGTATAGTACTATATTTACAGATCTTGACAAGACTATCTTTTCATGTTTTGCCCATAATAATATTTGTTAGCTGTATTTATTCGATTCTTTATTTCTTGTGTTGTATCATTATTCATTTGAATTTATCTACTCATTCAAATGTGTATCTTCCTATCTGAACTTTTTTTATATAGTACAGTTTCTTTTTGAAGTCACATATTTCGGAAGACATCACATAGACCTAAATAATCCAAAAATGTTGACCTTCAAGCCAGTATCTCTAATATTATTGTTTTGTGTTTAATGTTCAGTACGTTTTGAAAATGTACGTTACATCTGTCACCCTTCCTCTGGCGCCACTGGAACAACTTTATCCCTACAGCGGGCTGTTCCAACTCAGCATATAACGGTATGTGAGACAAATACGGTTAATGTGATTTGTGTTATATTTTTAGGTTTAAGATTAATTAACCAATTCATTAGCGCTATATAACTCGTAGGTTCATGGCCGCGCGAAGATAAACTCTCCATAATATCCCTATCCTAAACTAATGTTTTCCTTTCTTTCTCAACCCTACTTTCATTAATTTTATTATGACAGTTTTCACAATCTCATACACAGATCTCTAACTCTGCTATTTCATTATTCAACTTGACTTTCTGATTTAGGCCTATATACTCCCGTCAACTACCAACAATTCGATTTGAAATAAATATTTTCTTTATTATTGGTTTTGTTGACTTTTCTAAAATTAAATATTTATTTAAAAATAAATATCCTCAACTCGTGTCCAACTCAGGGTCGGATCGAGGGATGAAATGAGATCAGCCCCTATATATATATATATATATATATATATAAGAGAGAGAGAGAGAGAGAGAGAGAGGGGGGGGGGTCTGTGAATGAGAAGGGTGCCGGCCGACCACGTCTACCACCATCACAGGATCAGATGAATGAAATGAAACGAAATGGTTAGATGAGTATGGAAAAATTGTGGCAGGAGAAAACGGGAGGAACCCCAAGAACCGTTTCGTCCACCACGAAACCCTCATGGAGTGACCGAGACTCGATCTCGGGACCCCAGCGGTGAGAGGCAAGCGTCTAACCGCTTGCGCCACGGAGCCGCCAAATATTTATTAACCAAATAGGGTCTGCTAAAGTTGAAAATATATACATGAAAATAAAGAAGGAAAATAATAAAATATAGAGAAAAAGCGTACATATTTCAATTTGTGCAATAAGTATAGAACAAGAGGGAACTAGAGTGTATGTTAAATAGTAATTCTGAATGAAGAGGGAAATTGTGAACCAGGATTTGGATAATTTTAAAATTATTTATGATTATTGGATCATATACTACAAACACAGCATTCACTGTGTAAATTATGTTAAACATACGTAGATTTGCCTTTTCAATTAAAATAAACTTTAAATTATTTTATTTTGACAAAGAAATCTCATGCCAGAAATAAAAACAATAAAATTCTTGGAAAAATGTAAAGCACTTCTACAACACCACCAGAAATGCAGTATTTTGTTTACTTATTGTACCCAAGTACAAATGGAGACTTAACAGAGGATTGCTTACATTAATTTTAACATATGGGGTGCACTGAACCAATTTATTTAATATTATGTGTATTTGTATACTGAATATCTATCCATTAAAGAAATTCTGGAGACTTCGACATAAGAAGTCACAAACATTCACGCAAATATCATATACACTTTCACCACAAAACATTTTCTTACATTTCACGCAATATGATTTTGTCTTACGATCTTTGGATCTTGGACAAACAGAACACCTTCCTTGTTTAGAATTTGTACTCGAAATGGGTCCTTCGTCTTCAACTTCAAGCTTGCTTATCATTATCACTTTCTTGATTGAAGCTCTCTTAGTTCATAAGGCATAATCTTGTTCTGTTGCATCTGCGCCATATCTGGTATTGAGAGCTAATATCCAAGTTCTAGCAGATATAATTTATTCTTATGATGGGATCTTCATTGTTGGTTGTAT
This sequence comes from Diploptera punctata, assembly GCA_030220185.1. NCBI lineage: Eukaryota > Metazoa > Arthropoda > Insecta > Blattodea > Blaberidae > Diploptera > Diploptera punctata. Next base: position 349,836 of record JASPKZ010003075.1, on the reverse strand, counting down.
GTAATAAGTTCATGGAATTAACCCCAGCCTGATTTAGGATTTCGCACAAGAACCGTAGTAGTCATCATCGGGTATTGCGAGAAATATAATAGCTATCAAACATCTGATCGAATGTGTCGACTTTTCCCTTGATCGCATTGAAAAATGTATCACTTTAAGCATAAATTAGTGAATCTGAGCAAAATTTAATCGGCCTTTAACATCCAAGTTTACCTTAGTTTCTACTACAGTCCAGTTCTGGTAACTGTAGCCGTGGCAGGAGGGAACGTTGCCTAGTGGGGGAAGGAACTAGTAGCCATGCAAAAAACATTTTCTTGATAATAATAAAAATAATAGTAATAATAATCGTAATAAAATAAATGGTTACAAAAACAACACTATTCTATAATGAACACTTCAAACGTATTAGACATCAAAACTATTCACGAAAATTCAACGTGTAGCAACTACTATGTTTTCAAAACTGAGGATAGTTACTGGCAGTACCTGGAACTCGCCTGACGACTAAAGTCGCAAATAATTTTATTAATTTTCACTATCTTAAAGAATGATCCACCACATGTTTTATGAAGAATAGAACAAATCAATAGGTCCATAACCTGAAGAATTAAATAAAAAATGAAGTAAAAACTGTATTTAATGTGAATCCTTGTGGTAACATATTACATGTATTCAGGTAGAGACGATAATGTATAGCAGAATTACAGTTCCGCTATATACGGTAAGTACGTACATCAAGATGTTCCTTATTTAAATTCTGCAGGCAAACTGTTTCAAAGTTTGCAACTAACTTAACATACACGTTAAATCCACCTTGAGAAGGTAACTTTGTAAGTCTGTTCTAATGAGGTCTGCAGCAGACAATCAAAACAAGTGGAATTTATATTCGTCAAGACAGAATCATTCAGTTTTATAAGTAAGACAGGGGCTGTCAGGAAATTTGTCTTAGCATTTCCAGCTGAGAGACCGGGAGATGATTGATGGACAGGTCTTATTGCCTTGTTAAATTTGACAGTTCTGGAATAAAGTGTTTAAACTCTGATATGACGTTACAATCTAATGTTTCAGATTGCACTTAAATTTACTGAAAATTGTTAACGATATGTTCATTAATTTATAAATCTAACACACCGTGTCCCATTCAATAATCCCACATTTTAATTAATCATAACTCTCTATGTATGCGGAATTATGAAATGAGGTTGTACTATTACGATATAAGTGTGGAAGACGATGTTGAAATGTTGATGACTGAGTCAATAGACGAGGGCATATTTTTTTTTTCTCCAAGAAATGCGTAAAACGCCAACTTCCACACTTGTATCGTACTCTTTTTTTTAATTTTATAAAATATAGAATTTCTTACCTCGTTTACAGAATTAATAACTTTATGAAATTAAAACACTAAATATACATTTATCACTTCAGAGCCGCCATTTATAATATCATATCAAATATTTTTATTTGCAATGACGTATTTGAGTAATTTACTACAATTGTTCGTTAAATTATTTCCGATGTCGAAAAGCATATATTAATATGTTTAACTGAAATATTATATATATATATATATATATATATATATATATATATATATATAAGGAAACCCAGCTAAAATCTAAGTGCTATATGCCAAGGAGAAAGAAGAATACTTCATTGCGCTTTTTTTCTAATTTTGTCTAAGAGTCGAAAGTTCAAATAGATATTTAAATGTGATTAAAATCAATAAAAATGGCATTAACTTAACGAATCTCTTAAAATTGTACAATAATTGTTCATTCATGTACATTTTACAACATTTTATTACACGATACAGTGAAAGCGGAGGTTCTAACGATCCGTGTTTCAACGAATTTCCAAGAATAATTAGCAGCCTTCCAACAAGTGACCATGCAATTTTCAACTTATAATTATATTATGTTGGTTAATAAAACTGACTCGACGCAGTAAAGGATGGAGGGAATCGCATTCATCCATTCATGCGCGTCTATAGTTAGATGATAAGCCATCTGACTACCTTTAGGAAATCCCAAAAATATTACTCTATTATAGAAATTATAACAAATATGACCGAAAATCTAAAATGATGATAAATAGTATTACTTTTAAGACAACAAAAAATATAATTTTTCATCGGAAGACTTACATAAATATTATTCACTTACCCGAAACTCAAAAATTGATATTTCATAGAAATCCGTCCCATAATTCTAGTCCTATAAAATAGGCGATTTACAACGACGAATTCCATAATCTATGTCGTTGTCCGAATATTGTCAGGGATGAAGCGTCTAGTAGATTGAGTTTGGGATATTATGCAACTCGAATGATTGACAGTAGAGTTAATTTCAAAATTTGTATTAGGAAATCCTCACCTGACATATTTTTCATCTTTGCATGATCGTATTGCTTTATCAATTTCAACTGGAACACCATATATTGTACACCCGGAGACATTGAAATGTCTTGGATTTGGTATCAAGGGTTACCAGGAATCATGGAAGGCACATGGTAGGCCTAACGTACTGTACTAGTCTACAAAGACTTGAAAACGAATAGATGGGTGTCGCTAGTATAACACGTACGAAAACATAAGACCAGTCTTAGAGAGTACAAGGTGCAAAACGCGAAACGTGGAGCACGGTGCGCGAAATAAATTCGACACCTTTATTTCATAAACTAAAATCCTATTGTATATATTCTCGCTAGCTTGACTATACACTACTTCCCTCGTAACAAGCTGCAATAGTGTTGAATCAAACGCTACCATCTACAGAGCTCAACTAGGTCTATTGTAGAAACAAACAAGTATTTGTAACGTAGATTTGATGTCACAGGCTCTAGTTCCGAAACACACTAATGCTATTTCGGCATTAGCCGTCTCGGTGGAGGGATGGCTAGCACGCGTGGCTGCCCCTACTGGGATCTCAAGTTCGAATATCTGGCGGAGGAGTATAGTTGTGGACCATACCAGGATTTTTCTAGCTTTTCTCTAATAAAAAAATAATAATGACAATAATAATAACAATAATAATAATAATAATAATAATAATAATAATAATAATTAATAATAATGATAATAATATATTATTTATTTATAAACAGGTTACAATGTAATAAAATATCTTCCTGTACCCAAAGTTTTTTAATTTTTTATCTTCTTTTCCATTCTTCTCTACCTTTCCATTCCAATTCTTCCAGACCTAGCTCCCTCATACCTCTTTCTACATCATCCATCCATTTTAATCTAGGTCAACCTCTCTTTCCTCTCCCAGTTGGAATCCATTACAAAGCTTGACTGGAAAATCTAGTATTCTATGTATATAACCATACCATTCTACTTGTCTGTATATCAGAAAATCTACTATTGAATTTTGAACTTTCGCTTGTTGTCTGATGTTTGTATTTCTGATTTTTTTGTAATTCATAAGGTCTAGTTGAGCGTCTAATGCAATGCATTTCAGTAGACATAAGCTTTAAACTCAAATGTTTATTCAACTGCCAAGTTTCTGTACCGTATGTAGCGTGCTTCTAATAATGGATTTATAAATTAATATTTTGTATCTATTCTTATGTTCTTATCCAATAAAACTCAGTTTAACATTGTTATTAGCGATCTGCCTTTTAGAATTCTACATTTTATGTCATTTTCTTGGGGACATTTTGAATTAGTTTTGATCCACAGGTGATTACATTCTTTACATCCTTTGATACATCCCATTCCTTCTTCCAAAACTAAATATTTCTTCTCATCACCACATGATAAATAAAATTATTTTTTTCAAATTTAATTTTAAACCCCATTTAATATACTCTTCTATGAGTTTGCGACTCATTTATTACAGATTCTCATAATTTTGTGCTGTAACAAACTGGTCATCTGCTAATAATAATGTATAAATAGTTGTATCTTCAATAGGTATTCCCATACCTTTTCACTTTTCTTCCATGTTTTTAAAGCTTTTTGTAATAGTAATAATAATAATAATAATAATAATAATAATAACAATAATAATATAATTAGTATTATTCAATTAAGAGGGAGAAGTTATATATTATCATGTGTCTAAATGGCACAAAGGGTAGGGTGCGTGTAGGCAAATCGTTTTCAGACACTTTTGAAATCCAGAATGGGTTGAAGGAAGGACAAGCGCTATCTCCTCTACTATTTAATTTTGTACTAGAGCATGCCATTAAATCTTTAGAGAATGAAAATGGCCTACAACTTAATGGTATTAATAAGCTATTAGTTTATGCTGATGATGTAGTACTATTGGCCGATAGCGAGGAGATACTAAAGGACAACACGTACACACTATAGAGTAACACTAAGAAATTTGGACTGGAAGTAAATATCAATAAAACTAAATATATGGCCACACGTACAAATACATTATATAATGGAAATGTACAGCTAATGACAAATGAGGGAAATTTTGAGGAAGTGGATGAATTCAAATACCTAGGAACAATAATCACAAATAGGAATGAGATGCACAATGAAATTAAACATTAATTCAATTCTGGAAATGCGTGCTATTATGCATTACAGAGACTTTTGATGTCCCAACTCCTTTCAAAAAACGTTTAACTGAAAATATATAAAAATATTATTCTACCAGTTATATTATACGGATGCGAAGCATGGACTGTTACTTTAAGGGAGGAAAGGAGATTACGAGTATTTGAGAATAAAGTACTTAGGCATTTTTGTGGACCAAAGAGAGATGAACAGACAGGTGAATGGAGAAGACTACATAACAGTGAACTACATGATCATTATAGGAAGCCAGATATAATAAGAACAGTTAAGTCTTGTAGACTGCGATGGGCAGGAGATGTGGCACGAATGGGGAATGAAAGACTTGCATTGAATCTTCTTATAGGAAAACCAGAGGGAAAACGCTCAATTGGTAGACCAATAATGAGGTGGGAGAATAACATTAACTATGATTTGATGGAAGTAGATTATACAGCGAATGATTGGAAAGCATTAGCTTAGGATAGGGATGTATGGAGAGCTTGTGTCCGTGCCAGTGAGTAAGTAAGTATTTAATGTATTATTATATTATAACTATTATTAGTTCACCGCTGTGGTCTTCGAGGTAGCGTGCTGCTTTGTCACGCAGCGGGCCCGGGTTCGATCCCCGGTCGGGACAGTTTTTCTGTGTAAGGTTTTTATCGGGGTTTTTCCTCACCTGTAAGACAAATGTCAGGAAAACTTTAAGGCCCAAATGATCCCCGAAATCATATGGCCATCACGATCCTTTAACGTTGGAAAGCAACGGGAAGCTACCATACCTACAATTCCCTAGTAAAGCTGCAATGCATAGCATGGAAATGGTATGATTGCAGTGAAGGACCTCGCCTGGGGCAGAATTACTATGCATGGAACTGTTATTATTATTATTATTATTATTATTATTATTATTATTATTATTATTATTATTATTTACCCAATGCAATTTTTGTTTTCAATTCCCCTTGCGTAATATTTATTTCAATACATATCTTTAGGTTTAATTTGTGCTAAAACGTACCATGAGATTGAAAAATATCTAAGTAAAAGTTGGTGCATTTAACGTCTCCTATTTACTGCGTCAAAATTAGAACAATAAGCTACGACATTATTACGTAATGCACATGACATTTCTGAATTATTTTTTCAGAGAAAATCATATATTTGAAATACAAAATACCTAATTTTAATTATATTCACCACTAAGAATTTATGCTTTGTTTACTTATATTATGCCTACTTCAATCTAGTACAAAAATATCGATGGACTTTTTTATCATAGTTATTGATTATACTAATAGGCCTAGCGTAGTTGTTTTGGAAAAGATCCGATTAACGTTTCTTTCTTCATTCAATTTCATCTTCTTTTCTTGAAGTTTATAAGCAGGCCCAGAACTTAAGTAGCTTACTTCCTATTCCATGAAATTCCATCCCTACCATATGATCGTTGTCATTTATTTCTGTGTACTTATATTGACGAATTTAATATCATTTTGTTTCCAAGAAATATTATTACTGATTTAGAGTTGAGTATTTCACTGAAATAATATTTTATTTTCCGTGTATGAGGAATGCAATATCTTACCTAATTAGATGGATTTCCAACCTCTTAGCTCCTAAAGTGAAATTGTAGAAAAAAAATATGTTCAATGAATTTTTGACGTGAAATGAAACGTTTTTGAGATAAATCGAAACACTCGGGTATTAGAGCAAGAATTTATACAGTAACGAAAACGTCTATATAATATCCCTAACTATTAGTCTCAGAGATGTAAGTTGGGGTGTTCTTTTTTACATATCGCACTTTTGGGAAGAAGAGGGTCACAAGTGTAAAAATGTCATATATTGAGTTAAGACTACTATCTGTTACAAAATTAAAGATTATAATATCTCTTTGCAGGAAACGTTACAAATATTTTTTATGGAACGGATTGTCAGCCCTTCACCAACCCCCGCATCTGGGGGACCTAACCAGAGCCTCATTTGCCGGTTTTCGGGATTCCTATTGGGCCTTCTCGGCTACCGTAGCGATCACGGGGTAACTAATCCCCACCGCACATCACCCCAATAGGCTATTCCGTACTTCCCGTTGCCCACCCCTCGGGACGTGGACCACTGAGGTCGGATTTTGAGGGAAAATTATAGAATAGTTATCTAAAAGATCCGTCTCCTCATCTTAAAAATTATTAATTATCTGTAGCGCTTACGGGACTAGTCCCATCATCAGCAAAAGCAATAATACATAATTTATAATTAATGATTTTTAAATTGAGGAAACGGACCTTTTAGGTAACTATTTTATAATTTTATATTATAATCTTTAATTTTGTGACTAATACCTCAGCTGAATTTTATCATGAATTTTATTAATGTTTACTATCTGTTAGAAAACTGGTTACAAATTTATTTATTTATGGCTACAAGTCATATGCAAAAAAAATGGAGACAGGATAAATTGTGTCCATATCAAAAAAATTAAATTTACTATACCTTTTCTAAAACTTTAATTGCGAATAACTCGGAACTAAACTTTTAACACTTGCGGCCGTCTTCTTCACAAGTTGCGATATATAAGCTTGAGTTTACGTCGCGGGCGAGCGGGTTGGGGGGGGACACAAGACTGATTGATCCAAACCGGCGCTCTCGCTCCATTCCGTTCAATATAACTCATTCACGACTCAGTCATTGTAGCGCGGTGGCTCGTGTGTAGACGTTATTGAGATCGATCGATTTACGTAATAATAAGTGTGTTTTTGACAGCATTTATTTGTAAAAACTTAAAGTATGCGTGTAAAAGAAATATAAAAATGCAATATGTCGGCGTCAGCCTAGAGCCAGCTTAAAATATAGATTGCTCATAACGTGGAAAAGAGAGGGCATGAGCCAGCACAAGTATACCGATGTCGGGTACCGAGACCGTTTCGGGGGCGTCACAAAGCCGACACGGCGCAATGAGTGGATGACGCCGCGAACACCTCTACCGCTGCTGTACACGAACAAATTGTAACAGCAAGTGAACATGGCCCTCATCTCTCGAAGGAGTCTCCGAGCTCATATATCAACATCAATCGAAATGATGCGATGCAGGACCAATGACATACAGCGGACGAAAGCTTCAAAACGGTATTCGAAAAAGTTCGTACGCAGACAATGCAATGCCTCGTTTTCATTTCAATCCAATATGCTAATTGCAACTGGCAAACATAGATGTTTCATGTTAAACCTACGACCGTGCCCCATAACATACCGTACTTCCACCCTATTTTCTAAGAAAATTATATTGTGGTTGGATTAGTCATACGATTGAGACAGGGGCCAATGACAAAGACATATTTTGATTTTATAAGAATATTCTTTCACTTATCGTTGTAATATTTATGAGCTTGGAAACATTGTATATAGGTATACTTTTGTCAGTTTGAATGATTTAATGGTTTATTTATTTTACCTGATGGAGTTAAGGTAGCAAGGTCCTCTCTTCCACTTCACCAGGGTTAAATTATATATAATTATATTAACAATTATGAATTATAATCAGCGAAAATAATAAGAAATGGACAGAACACTTAATGAGAATGAACAACGAAAGAATACCAAAAGAACCTTTCTGTATAATCCCAGAGGAACAAGAGATGTTGGCCGACCACGTAGAAGATGGACTCCACTTTTAACTTCGCCGGAACAGGCTGCATAGCCTAAACCTTGTAGTAGAAGAAGAAGAAGATTATGAATTATCTACAACTTGATTAATAATACGTAATTGGCACACAATATACAGATGACAAGGAATGAGCAGCAATATTAAAATAATAATAATAATAATATTAATATTATAATAATAATATTATTATTATTATTAATCTATATTTTGATTAAATAATTGGCTTGGTAAATAAAGTGAAAATTATATTAAAAAATTACATTATAAATATATATCTATAACACGGATATGTATTGTATTTTCTAAGGAAATATATAGTGAGCATTTGTTTGAACTGTTTTCGAATTGGGCAGTCCTTGATAAAAGAAGAGAGGAATTCCAGAGTCGGGTGGCTAAAACAAGAAAGGATGAGGAATAGTGAGATGTTCAATGTAGAGTTACAGCTAGAGTTAAATTTTCTTTCAAACATGTGTGTTAAGTTATGGTGAGAAGATAATACATGGAAACGAGTAGAAATACAAAGGGATGATGAGGTGGACAAAGTGTTGTATAAGAAGCAGAGGCAATGTATATATCGCCTGTCTTGCAATCGGAATCAAGATAACGGGTCAACTGCCCATAAATCCATGTATAAAAAAAAGAGTTAATTATATCTCTCCATCGCCCCAACAAAATATTTTTTAAAATTAAGATAGTAACCCAACCAATCAAATACTTCAAATGTGGAGTTACGTGAACTGATTTACGGAAGTTTTACGATTATAACGTGCACAAGCATTATGAACTCTTTGAAGTCTTTGTTCGAATAGGATACCCATGTCGATTAAGAGTAAGTCACGATAATCGAAATGGGTTACAATAAATTTGAGAAATTGTGTTTTTTGTCGACAAAGATTATATTTATAATATTAGTAACACTTTTCATTATTTTCGTTTTATACATTTATGTTTCTCATGTTCATTTTAATTATATTATGATGTATTTTTACAAATGCCCCAGGTTGTCATTTCGGCATTTCTGGTGTTGTCTCCTGGCATGGCGTACTTGTAAACCACTTCTGAGGTTGGGACGCCTGGAAGGCGGGTGGGAATGATGTGAGAGTTCATGATGATGATGGTAAAGATGCGCCAGGAGAGGCCTTAAACTAAACTTAAACTAATTGAACGAATATAATATTAATGATAATGATAGCCAGTTAGTGTTCGGGGACCGTTTGGGCCTTGAAGTTTCCTAATATTTATCTTGTAGGTGAGGAAAAAAATCCCGAAAAAACCTCACCCAGGAAACTTGTCGCGACCCGGGATCGGACCCGGGCCCACTGCGTGACAAGGCAGCACGCTACCTCGAGACCAGAGCGGTGGACATATTACGAAATATAAATATCAAAAAATAATTGAAACTTCTCTTACATTTAACTATCATTATCATTTGGGTTAATTTTTATTATATGATAATTTACTTATCCCATTTTCATTGCTTCCACTGCTTTAGGTAATATACCCTATTGTTTTGAATTGCTGTGGCCAACTACAGTACTTATATTTATAGCGATAATAGTACTCGAAGTATTACTTAACTATTGATTATGACGTGTTGTATACGAAACAAACCTAACCATCGTCGGCCGAAGCGACGCTAGAGTAGATTCATACGTTACTACTAGAGCTCGGACTTCATTGCCTTTTCATTGCCGATTCGCTTTCTAACAGTTGACTACACAGGTAGTTAGTCCTGTCCCGTTCGCAGTGCCACCGTCATTGGCGTCTTTTCTGTGCTGCTACAAGTATTGTATGAAGTCAAGTCATAATTCCGATCACCACGATCTGATGAATGATTACAACATGCCGAAACCCAAACACACACAAGATGAATTCACTTGTACGTGAGTACGGCCCTGAGTATTTTTGCCTAAAAGAAGGTAAAATATTTTGTTAATTGTGTAATGTAGAATTGAAGGGGGAGAAGATTTTTTATCAAGAGCCATTGCAAATCTAAAACATACATTGAGAATGTAAAACATAAGCTTGATGATGAAATACAGTCATCTGCACAAGGAATTTCAGACACTTGTAATCATCGTCGATTTTACCAGGATTTATGCGAAACGATGGTTTCCACGAATATTCATTTCAATAAAGTGCAAAATCCAGCTTATACATTATTTTTTAGAAATATGCGGAAATTATAAATTTGCTTAACTTTTAGTTGTACTGTAGCGTTTAATTAAAAAAATTAGAAAATATTTTACGCAACAAAATTAACTTGTAATCCACAATTAGCTACTTATTTCATTACCCGCCTGTAGGCTACCACCTGTAAACAGTACAGCACAAATGCTATACTAGTACAACTGGTGGTACTACACCCCTACTATTCTCTCATCTAGCAATATTACGAGTATGTATAGTAAGACTGCACCTTAATCTAACTTCATGTCCGAGCCCTAGTTATTACTATGCTACACCAACGTTCTATTTGTCGACATTTGGAAAAACCGCACTTAAACTTACTTACTTACTTACTCACTGGCACTATCGAACCCGTAGGTTCATGGCCGCGCGGAAATAAACTCTCCATACATCCCTATCCTGAGCTAATGCTTTCCAATCATTCCCTGTATAATCTACTTCCCTCAAATCATAGTTAATGTTGTTCTCCCACCTCATTCTTGGTCTACCAACTGGGCGTTTTCCTTCTGGCTTTCCTACAAGAAGTTTCCATGCATGTCTTTCGTTCCCCATACGCGCAATATGTCCTGCCCATCGCAGTCTACGAGACTTAACTCTTCTTATTATATCTGGCTTCCTATAAAGACCATGTAGTTCATTGTTATTTAGTCTTCTCCATTCACCTGTCTGTTCATCTCTCTTTGGTCCAAAAATTTTCCTAAGAACTTTATTCTCAAATACTCGCAATCTCCTTTCCTCCCTTAAAGTAAGAGTCCATGTTTCGCACCCATATAATATAACTGGTAGAATACTAGTTTTATATATTTTCAGCTTAACGTTTTTTGAAAGGAGTTGGGACATCAAAAGTCTCTGTAATGCATAATAGCACGCATTTCCAGAATTGAGCCTATGTTTAATTACTTTGTGCATCTCATTCCTATTTGTGATTATTGTTCCTAGGTATTTGAATTCAGCAACTTCCTCAAAATTTCCCTCATTTGTCCTTAGCTGTCCATTTCCATTATATACTAAATTTCTACGTGTGACCATATATTTAGTTTTATTGATATTTACTTCCAGTCCCAATTTCTTAGTGTTACTCAATAGTGTGTGCGTGTTGGCTTTTAGTATCTCCTCGCTATCGGCCAGTAGTACTACATCATCAGCATAAACTAACAGCTTATTAATACCATTCAGTTGTAAGCCTTCCTCATTCTCTAAAGATTTAATGGCATGCTCTAGTACAAAATGAAATAGTAGAGGAGAAAGTGCATCTCCTTGCTTCAACCCATTCTGGATTTCAAAAGTGTCTGAAATCTGTTTGCCTACACGCACCCTACTCTTTGAGCCATTTAGACACATTCGTTTAAGTCTAACTAACTTTTTAGGAATTCCGAACTCCAGCAGGATACTATATAACTTCTCCCTCTTAATTGAATCATATGCTTTTTTGAAGTCTACATATAGTTGATGTACAGTACCATTATATTCCCATTTCTTTTCTAAAATCTGTCTTATACTAAAAATCTGATCTATTGTAGACCTGTTTCTTCTAAATGCACATTGATGATCTCCTAGAATGTCATCAATATAGGGAATAAGTCAGCTTACTAATATATTTGTTAGAATTTTTGTACGAAGTTGAAAGTAATGAGATGCCCCTGTAGTTGTTGCAATCAGTTTTATCTCCTTTCTTATAAATTGGTAAGATAATTGATTCCTTCCATTCATCTGGAAGAGCTTCTTTTTCCCAAATCATACTAAACAACCAACGTATCTTGTCCATCAATTTTTCTCCCCCTGATTTTATCAGTTCTGCTGGGATCTCATCTGAACCTGATTCTTTATACATCTTCAATTTTTCAATTGCCATTTCAACCTCTAATGCACTTGGCTCTGCGACTAGCATTTCTGCTGTTTGTAACTTATCCTCCTCAATGTCTTGTTCTGTATGTACATTTAATAGCTGATTAAAGTAACTTTTCCATCTATTTAATATACTCTTAGAATCTGCAATCATATCCCTATTTTCATTCCGAATTATGTTTGTTCTAGCCTGAACAAACATAATTCGGAATGAAAATGGGGATATGATTGCAGATTCTAAGAGTATATTAAATAGATGGAAAAGTTACTTTAATCAGCTATTAAATGTACATACAGAACAAGGCATTGAGGTGGATAAATTACTTGACATATTTTCAAAGTCCTTTAGAACAACATTACTCATGCGCCAGAGTTTATAAAACCAGCGATAACCCACCATCGAACCACATACCGATTATCAATCTTGCTACATATCGATTATTATCGATATCGTAAAACGTTCATACAGCTTATGGTAGACGGCGGCACGTCGCTATGAAATGCAAATGACCAATCTTAGCAATAAATCCCCAATTATATGTTAAAGAAATATATTAATAATATTAAAATTACCGAATGTTTATTAAAAATGGGTGTACGCTTACTTATCACTCCCTAACGCCGTTCCAATCAGGGATAACCCAAACCAGCGATAGAAAAAATCATAGACTAAGTAATATACTCTGTGGAGAAAATAGCAGTTAGCAATCAGAATACTGTTTCATAGTGGCATAATAGTGCGAGTTGCGTATTTAAATAAATACTTGAAAACTGGCTGATAATGTTATACAAATTGTTTGAAAACATTTAAAATATTTTTAAAAATGTTAGTAAATACAGTAGAAGAACTATAGTTTACAACAACGAACTGAAAAATCAAGAGCAAGTAGAAGTGAAGTTCAGCCTCGATGTTTTATTAAAATAAAAAAGAAAATAATGAAAAGTGACATAGTAGGCCTTTTCCTCAACTCATGTTCGACTCAGGGCCGGGTCGAGGGTTGAGATCCGATTAAGCAACTTACTTTGTAAGTTTGTGAATGACGAGGATGCAGGCCAATCACACCTGACGCACGATCACAAGGATATATGAAGTTATATTAAATGAAACGAAATTAATTAAATGAGTGTGGAGAAATGGTGGAATAATGAAACCTAGTGGTGAGAAGCGAGAGTCTGAGCTCTTGTCGCACGGAGCTGCCATATAGTAAGCCCACTGAATAAAAATGAAAGATAGCATGCATGTTTATAAGGTTCAATTTTTAACAAAAAAAATTGTTTCACGATACACGGTTTCCTCATCATTATCACATAAATCGAGATACCTTAAGATTTAAGAACAAATTTCTACATATATTTATGAAAAAACGTTGACTCGAAACAACCATTACTGTTTCAAGGGAAGACATTGAACATAAAATATAACCTTGGAAACACTGACATACCCTTCTAAACGTGCAGATTAACGATACATCAAGTTATAATGCTTACCTTGTAACTGCAGATTCTGACTTTATTTTGGCTTCATCTCTCACACATACACATTTTAACAAATCACAAATAAAATGTATTCATAAAAATAACTTAATCACTTAATTAAATTCATCTAACCACCAGAATTTACATAAAACACGTACCCATTCACTTTTCACATGGCAACTCTATACCGGCCGTCTGCGCATGTCTGGTAATAGCGTCCCTGTGCAGTGTAGCCAACACTTTTTAAATACGCTGACCGTTGTAGGACGCTAAATATAACATTTTAAATAAGTGACTCATTCATGTAGATTATTTTAATCTGAAGCTTTCACATAAAAATAATTTTCTTTATAAGTTATTAGGTTATCTGATAAGTAATGTCGGTTTCTATTGTAACGTTGTGTGTCTGGTGGAATTATTTTGTAGATGTGATTCACTGGGAGTTGTTCCAAACGGCAGTGCTAGAGATACGGATCTTTATTATCAACAAGTGGAACGACTAAATGAAATTTTGAGGGTCGCGGGTTCGAACCTGATCGTACTCCAAACTATAGCCCTGATCTTGCGCTTTCAAGTTACCACGTGTTTCGATCCATGACCCATTTGTTTGCGTGAAATTTCAAAAACACCGAAAATATTGAAGCTGTGAAAGTAGGTTCAATGAATGTTTCGCATCAAAAACCAAAGACTGATATCGTCGCGGAATAATAAACTCGCTGAAAAATGGCTATAAACCTTACACTCTGAAGTTACCGGTATCTATTTTGAAGAGCAGTTTCTTGTTAGAAAATATTCCAATAAAAGTTTGTTTAATAAAACAACATTACTTAATGAGATATCATATCTTTAGGCTTAATATAGCATAAGGTTAATCAAAAATAATAATGAATTTCACTTTTGAATGTGTCTTAGGATCCATCGCTGTGATCTCGGGTAATGTATCGAACGCAGTGGGAGTTGATTCCCCTTGGAACAGGAAGATATCACTGTAAGTTTTCATTCAGGAGTTTTTCCTCACCTATTTAAGTTAAAAATCGGAGAACGACAGTCCATAAGTACAGTGAGCCATCTTAGCCAGCCAAACAGATTCGCATTTTTTGGTATAAATGTAAGAATGAAGGATATGATGTCTTACATGTTAATTGTTACCTCGGAGATGGTCCTATGTTGAGGTGATCACTAGAGACCGGATGTTAGGGAAATGCCTATAGTTATTTATTATAGATATTGTAAAAGTGACTTCATATAAGTTCATACCGACGACCATAGAATTGCTTTTCATGACGTTAATTTTGCATATAAATGCCTATTTCAGTTTACAATGCCTATAAATGCCTATTTGCCATTTTGTCCGGAAATTAACTTAACATTTCAATGAAATTAATTCAAATGGACAAACTTCCTCCTCAATGCACTCCCGTTAGGAGAATAAACAAGTATCGGCAATTGAATTTTCAACTTCATGCACTCCCGTTAAACGAAATAGCCCTAAGCTATGTCCTATTGTATTATTCTCCGGCTCTAAGGCTTGGAGAAAGTTCTATAGTACAGATGTGCTTCTTTTAAATACAAACATTGCTGAGTAACAAAGAGGGTAGATTGCTCAAGTTTCTTTCACTGTCTCACACCTGGTACTGAAACCTTTAACTGACTGGCAATATTATTTTTGATGTTGGTAACACTGAATTCAGTCTGTAGTCTCGTTAGGTGCTTCAAAGACAAAATGGCGCGACAATTGTATGTAGCTTATTTTACCTTTTTTTACTACTTTTTTTATCTTTAGAACAGTTATTTTACGATACCTAAAGAACGGACAACAGTAAAAGACAACTGACCAATTTCGTGAAAGAATTTGGTGCGGAAATATTCTCATTTGACGGTTCAATATGTTTTGCAAAGTGTGTATAATTCCAGTGAATTGCGCGAAGAAGTGCCATATTTCGCAGCTAAACACTGCAAAACATAAGTACCCTCTTTGTAAAGAGACAAAAGAAGTTCCAAAATCATCTCTGATATCTTCGTATGCTATTGATAGCATATTTTATATTCTTTACGTAAGGCTGTAAAAATTTATGTTGTAGTCCATTTTTTGTAAGAGCCTATTTTGAATTTTTAGTGCCTATATTAATCATTTTTAGTATATTTTTGCCTGCCTATTTTTAATTTTTTAAGTGCCTAACATCCGGACTCTAGTGATTACTTATACAGGATGCCCTATATATTCTTTATGTGGCCAAAATGTACATAACGTATCCAGAGTTTAAAATTCTCTCTTAGGAGTTCAAGTCCCTGTAAGGCCGGAGAAGAGTGGGACACGTGAAAGTACCTACTACAGAGAGTACTTTCTTATTCTCCACCCTCATTAATTACTACGTCGCGAGGGATATTCAACTCCCTACTGAGGCGTCGAGTTTTTGCGTTCTGACTGTCACTGGCAATTTGAACCTGCTGCACTGTTTCTGCCTCATCAGGGAGTTGAATAGTCCTCGCAATGTTGTATGGAGAATTATACGTTTTACTCTATGAAAACGTCCTTGTGCTTGATTTAGGGAATTGTATCACAGAAGCAGCAGGCTTTTTACGGTTTAAATGTTAAAGGTCTGCATTTCGTTTCACTGCTGAAAGATGGAGTATGTGTTTTCATCTAGATGGGGGTCAGATAGGAAGGCAGTAGGATATTTGTAAAACTTGTCAATAACATTGATTTTTCAATCATTGCCTTACTTCCTTGAAATGGATAGTGACTTTACAGACAACCTGTATTTAAAATTGCAATAAGTATGATTTTTTGTAGATTTTATTATTCGCTTGTTGAGTCAAAGAAAAGGCCTTATGGCCTTAACTACGTCTGCTTAAATAAAACATTATTATTATTATTATTATTATTATTATTATTATTATTATTATTATTATTATTATTATTACTTGTGGAGGCGATCGACAAGAATTTCAAGAAGGGATAAGGTCAGAAACAGCACAATAAGGGCAATTATGCAAGTTGAAAAAAAAATATTAGATAAAATAGAAGAAAAACGTTTGAAATGGTATGAACACCTCATAAGAATGGAAGAAGGGAGAATATCAAAGAATATTCTTAATTAGAAAGCTAATGGAAGAAGTGGAAGAGGCAGACTAAGAAAACGTTAGATAGATGGAGTAAAGAGAAGTATGGAAGCTAGATATCTGAAGGAAGAAGATGCTCTAGATAGGAACCTCTAGAGACAAATCACTTTGGGTTGCACTTTGGGTTGAAGGAGAAACACTGTAGTGGAATATTCCTAATTTTAAAAATATTATTATTATTATTATTAGTATTATTATTATTATTAATACCCATTTCTTGTGATATGTTCCTTTATTAACATCATCTAACTTGTAATAGTGTGGATAAAGTATTAAGTGACAACGAGACGATTAACATTCACGGGATTTTTAAATGAAAACTTCATTAATGATAGTGCAAGGATACGGAATGCCTTTAAACACAAAGAACAACGACTCTGGAATCCTGCTGGAGGCAAATTTAATTTCCCACATACCTTCCACACTTCAAGTCGACCTCAGCAAGGTAAGTCTTTATTTAATTATCATTATCAACACAAAATATATATCTTCATTTACAACAGCAATCTTTCCTTCTATCTCAAATACAAAAATAAACCTTCATTTTGCCTCTTTATATTTCTTTCACTCCTCCTCCCTCTCTTTCTCTTTCTCTTCCCACCTCCATTAAACTCTGATTTTAAATTGCATTACATACAATATTTACTTATATTGATAACAAAATCGGTCGTGGTTCATGGTTTTTCATCATCATCATCATCATCATCATCAACAACAACAACAAGAATTAAGCCCAATGGCCTGTTCCGATCTCATTATCGGTCGAATTGGTCCTTCCATCTCTTCGATGGTCTTCCCAATATTCTTCTCCCTTTTGGTTTATAATTATACATTCTTCTTGGTATCCGCTATTCATTCATTCGTAATACGTGCTGAAGATAAGCATTTTGATAATATTTTATTCTTTCACAGAGATTAAATATATTAAGTTCTGTTCTTATATCTTCGTTTTTCTTTTTATCGGTCCTTTGGTATCCTGCTATTGCTCTCAACATCTTCATTTCAGCAGCCTCTATTTGTTTACTATCGGCTTTTTTAATGTCCAGGTGTCACATCCATAGATAAGAGATGGAACTGCCAATACTTTGTAAAACTTCAAAACAGTTTATTTTCTAGTCTTATTCAATAAAGTGCGTTTAATTATGCCACATAGATAATTGAATCGTTGTAATTTAGTGTGTTTATCTAAATTTCTGTCATTACCTAAATGACATTCCAAATAATTAAAATTCTGAACTTGGTCTATAATTACATTGTTTATCATTATTTTTGTTCTTATTTCACATGTTCCTTTCAGAGTTAATATTTTTGTTTTAGATGTAGATATTCTTAAATTGTATTTTAGAGAGATATTATTTAAAGTATAAAGGAATTGTTGTAAAGCATTTTCTGATGCTGCTTGATGTTTTTTTAAGGTGGATAAATCCAAGGAAAAAATTTCCGTGAGAGACTTTAAGCTCTGGGTCCCTAGTCTGAAGAATTTCGGACTCATTAAAATACCTGAAGGCTAAATGTGTGCCTCTGAGCAAAATTGAACCGACGTTCCCCATCCATGTAATATGTTAATTGCTATTAGATATATTGTGGCGATGAGCAACACATGCCACGAAGTAAGCGTGACTAAATTAAATTGATTAAGAAACTATCGCTAGGGGAGCACCCATACGTCCATGAGGGACATATGGCGTAAGTACATATATATATATATATATATATATATATATACAAGAAAAATAAATGCCTGGACGGGATTTGAATCTGGACCTCTGGATTGGTAGTCCAGTGTGCTATCCATTACACCATCGGGCAAATTTAGTACAAACATTTATTTTTCTTATATCCATCATCCATAGTAATTCTGCCCGAAGGCAGGTCTTTCACTGCAATCATAGCATTTTCATGCTATGCTTGCAGCTTTACTAGGGAATTGTAGATGTGAGCTAGCTTCCCGTTACTTTCCAGATGATTATGATGATAATTATGGACATATGATTTCGTGGACTGTTTGGATCCTTAAAGTTTTCCGGACATTTGTCTTACAGGTGAGGAAAAACCCCGATAAAAACCTCACCCAGAAAAACTACCCCGACAGGGGATCGAACCCGGGCCCGCTGCGTGATAAGGCAGCACGCTACCTCGAGACCACAGCGGTGGACGTTTCTTTTGTATATGTATATATATATATATATATATATATATATATATATGTACACTTATTATTACGACATGTAGCGGGAACTCGGTCTCCACTGCCATCTGGTAGCTACTATAACAAGTAAGCAAGTTAAAGAAAATAGTTTTACTTTATAGCAGTGACGCTTTATCGATGGTATAATTATTTTTTTTGAGATTGAGCAATGCAAGCTTAATATGACATAAGAAAAATAAATGTCTGGACGGGATTTGAACCTGGAGTTCTGGATTGGCACTCTAGTGTGCTATCCATTACACCATTATATATATATATATATATATATATATCCATAATAATTCTGCCCGAAGGCAGGCCTTTCACTGCAATCATAGCATTTTCATTCTATGATTTGCAGCTTTACGAGGGAATTATATGTGTTGTAGCTTCCCGTTGTTTTCCACACCGGTGAAGAATGATGATGATTATGGTAAAAATGATGATGATGGCCGGATGATATTTGGGGACCGTTGGGCCCTAAGCTTCCTGACATTTTTCTTACAGATGAGGAGAAACCCCGAAAAAACTCACCCAGGAGCCTGTCTCAACCGGGAATCGAACCCGGGCCCGCTACGTGACAAGGCAGCACGACTATGTTAAATGCTTAATTGAACACATTGGATTATAAAACTTATAACTTAAAATATAATTTTTCAGGATTTTTAAACTGACCCAAAACCTTCTGGCGGCACTATGGCCCTCGGGTCGACTCAGCCTCTAACGGAAATGAGTACCAGACGCCTGTTCTGGGGTAAAGGCGGCCATCACGCAGGGCTGACAACCCGGCTGACATCAAGTGCCGATTGTCTAGAAATAGTGGGAGCCTTAACCTCCCACTACCCCAAGGGTAGTGGGAATACTTTACTTTAAGTAACACAATTTGAACCTGAAAGTTGACAGAATACGAATGGGAAATATTTTCCAGCTTCAACCACTCAAACGTAAAACATGATTTGATGTCATCTTGCACATGACGGCATTACTGATTTCACTATAAAACTTAATTTCTGGTCACCAACAAAACATACACGCCATATGCGACTTGCTATGTTTCTTGACATGACTAACTTTAGGATTGTACCCTAATCTGATTAGACATACTGTATTATATGGTTCAATTAAGGTTAAGGGTACCTGTAGAATAAGGACTAACCAGGAAATATATGACCTATATAAAGATAACGATATAGTTATAGATATTAAAGTTAGACGTATTGAATATTGAGAACAATAGCAGGATACCAAAGGACCGATAAAAAGAAAAAACGAAGATATAAGAACAGAACTTAATATATTTAATCTCTGTGAAAGAATAAAATACTATCAAAATGCTTACCTTCAGCACATATTACGGATGAATGAGCAGCGCATACCAAGAAGAATGTATAATTATAAACCAAAAGGGAGAAGATTGTAGGGAAGACCATTGAAGAGATAGAAGGACTAATTCGACCTATAATGAGATCGGAACAGGCCATTGGGCTTAATCCTTGATGATGATGATGATGGTGATGATGATGATGTATCGAATAGTTGGGCCAAATTTGCAGAAGGAACGAGACACGTTTGTCCAGGATGATATCAAACCCTAAGCTCGATGGAAGGAGAAATAATGGGAGCCCTAGGTTACGATGGATGTACGATGTACAGACGGACCTATGGAAGATCGGCATAACAAATTGGAGAAATAAGACCACTGACCGAAGAGAATGGATGGAGTTGTTATGCGGGAGGCTACGGTCAAACTAAAGGACCGTCACGCCAATGATGATGATGATGTTAATGGTATTTATGTATCCGAATAAGTTCACGCGTATAGGATATGTGGCAGATGTGCCACCCGCAGGACGGCTACTGACATCAGCCGAAAATGTGAGAGGCATCTGAAACGAAATTCAACT
The DNA here is from genome assembly GCA_030220185.1 of Diploptera punctata. Lineage (NCBI taxonomy): Eukaryota > Metazoa > Arthropoda > Insecta > Blattodea > Blaberidae > Diploptera > Diploptera punctata. Next base: position 328,930 of record JASPKZ010003075.1, on the reverse strand, counting down.
ATGTCAACAGATGTCCTATCGTCGTTTGAGTAATGAGCTTGGGATACCGCCGTCATCAATCTGCAAAGATCTGCATTTGCTGATGAAACCAGCCTATCATAAGTACATGGCTGAGACACTGGAAGGCGAAGATTAAGCAATGTGATATAACCTCTCTGAAGCTGCATAACGGGACAACCTAATGAATAACATAATATTCACCACCGGACCCACATTTCACATTTATGGACGTGTGCATCAACATAACTGTCGCATATGGGCAGAGAGCTATCCAATGAAAGTTGGAAAGGAATTTACCGAAAACGAATGTTTAGTCTCGCTTGACAAAGCTAAAAGTGTACATACCGTTCGTGTTCGTGGAGCAAACCATCACGGAATACACGTATCATGGCATGTTGCAGCTTTTCTATAGCCAAAGTTACTGCAAGGTTGTGTCATTGATACAGTTTTGTTGCAACAATAAGAAGCATCACCACACTTTCCTGTGATTTTGCTGAATATCAAAATTAAATGTTTACAACAGGTGATTTGTAAGGACATCTCCTTATACTGGGCACCGCGATCGCCTGACCTCACATCTCTGGAATTTTCCCTTTGGAGTTTCATCAAGAAACAGACATACAGAATCAAGGTTCCTTATCTGAAAATGCCGAAAAACAGCAATTTCAGAGAGTGACACCACGCGTATGACACAGTGTGCATGTTGGCGAAAGAGATCCGGGATTCAGTGTGCCATTCGGAACGTGTTCTGAGATTGAAGGATGCCATATGGAATACTGACATGTCTATAGATACTAACTTATAGTTTGTGTTGAATTTGGAGTACGTTTTCCACAAAATCTTCAGGAATATTATGAGCACACTGTATAACCAAGTAAACACAATCAACTAATGACTTACTTCTGTAACAAATGTTGATAAAATTACATATTCTACACGTGGAATAAGTTTGTTTAATCTATTTCTCAATGGAAATGTTAGTTGTTTAAGAATATGTGACACAAAGCACAGAGCTGTTGAGCAATTTGCGAGATGCTGTTGAGTATACCCCATGGTACGGTAAAGTTGAAGACATGGGAATGCCCTAGAGGACCGTGACATAAATGTAAACACCCTTAGTAAGAGCTTTTGCAAACTCAGCTTTCAATAATATTAAGAGCAACATTTCCATTTCTATATTAACATTTACCCAAACAAATAAAAATCTGCGTATCAAATCAAAATGACAATGACACATATGTGACGGATATTTTTATTTTTGATATGTTTTATTTTTAAATTATTCAATCAAAATTAAATTTTAATAATAGTAGTTTAAGAAATGCGATTCCTTATCGAGATAGTTTTCTCATCTTATGTAACAAATATATAATGTTTTATTGATTTAGGATTTTCCACAATGCAGTAGTTTTCCTTGACCAAACAGCAGCAATATATAGAGGAACGTCAGGTAATTTGGACCCCAGTCTTGAATTTGTTGTTTTTCTTCTTTTAAGTAAGGGAAATGAATTTTGTTTAATTATAGTGATTATCATTAGTGTTGTAACTATAAAATACCACTGTTATTTTATTCAAATATGAAAACATCTTCATAATTTATAAACTTTTTACATTACAAGAAATATCCACTTTAACTTCTATATTCGGATAAAGTGGACCCCAGGGTCCACCTTAGCATTTAGTCTATTTTTAAGTTAATTGACTCTATCAATTTATATAGACAGGCACAGATTAATCTGAAAATATTTATGACTGATCATAATTAAAAAGTGTTGATTTTACTTAATGTTTTGAAAAAAAATGTTTATTTTAACATTCACCGTCATTCAACTGCAGAAAGCGACGGGCTTTTCGTTTAGTAAAATTACAAGGATATTAAATAAAATTAATTAAGTGAACGCTTTTCACAAATAGCATCCTCATTGATAAAATATACGTATGCGTGTAAAGTGGACCCAGAAGGTCCACATTAACCGAATTCCTTTGTTATGTTTTATTATTTTATACAGCCACAATGTCACATAATATCAAACTAAACCCATCAGGATATTAAAATAGCATATACATAGTATAATATATATATATATGGTTTTTTCAACTTTTTAGTATTCAATAATAGAAATTAAGAATTGATTCTTATCTTGAAAGACTTTTAAAGTGGTCATTTTCATAAATATCACAAATAAACCCTTCTTCGCACAAAGAATAACAGACACTGGTCTTTAACCCGTCAAAGTTGATGAGGGGAAGAAGTTAAAATATTATCTGTTGGAGGGCAGCACCAATTAAAGAAAATTTTAACAGGGTACACTCAAACAGAAGGATCCACATTACCCGAACTTCCCTATATAATGACCACTATTTTATCTTCTTTTTTCCATTACTCCCTATTCGATGAATATGCATTTTGTGGTACCTCCAGTTTCACAGATCTTCTTGCTCCATTCATTCAGTTTCTATTTGGTCGCGCTTTCCTGTTTTTTCTACTTGGTGTTCATCACATGTCTTCCTTAGGTAGTCTTCCATCTTTTATTCTAATTGCATATCCGAACAACTAGAATACTTTCTCACAAACCACTTATATTTTATCGTTTTCTATATTCATTAATTACTTTATTTCTACATTCTTTATTCTGACTTTCCTTGACTTCCTAACCACTATTCTAAATATGTCCAATTCAGTGGCTATCAGTTTTACTTCCTGTTGTCTATGTATTGACAACGTTCCCTCACCATAAAACATCACACACTGCACCACTATTTTATAAATTATTTTCTTTGTTTTAGCCAAAAAATGACTATTCCAAGCTAATGAATTTAACATTCCAATAGTTCAACTTACTTACATGTGTGTGTGTATATACTTCTAGTTTTGGTGATCCTTCTTCCTGTAATACTAAGCACAATTATTTAAAGTGTCCAACTTTAAATTTCTGTCCATCGATTTCAATTTCTTCGTTATCTACAGTCATATATTCTGTTTATTCAAATTTATTTTTAATCCCCTCTTGCTGTACTGTTCTTGAACGAAAATAAGACAAATTTTAATTATGAAAAGTTAGGTAATTTGCTGATAGGTTTTTTGTGATATTTTTAAAACTATGTAAATCAATTTACTGAATATTACTACCATTTACGAGTACTTCGGGTGTTCAAGAAAAAGCAATAGTGTATCTCTATGTACACTAAAACTAAACTGAGAAGATAATTAGTTTTATCTTTAGGAACATTTAATATTTAACATGAATTAACAACATCATCAATTTACCAAACTTTATACTACCAACAGTCATTATATCAAACAATTTGACCTTGCAGTTTTATTATTGTTGATGTTGTAAAGATTCCAGTGATTCCCGATTGGAAAAAAAAAATATACATTGTAATCGGACAGGAAATTAAATTATATATTAAACTTAATTTAATATTAGCAATTAGACACTACATGGTGATGTGAATAGAATACTGGAGCAGAGATACCTAAAATAGTTTTATTTGTCTCTCTAGGGAAGAATATTTACCAAATATTATATGGATATAAGAGATTAAAAGATCAATGGTGGATAATGAATTGTAGGAAGGAGATTGGGAGAAACAGAAATTAATGCAAGAATATAATTATATTTTGGACACAGGAAAATGCTTATACATTGGAAAATCTAGACATTTACCAAAAAAAAGACGTTTATTTTCATTTTGGAAATAATTACAGAATATATTATGAATTTTCATGTATTTTCAAAATAATTAATACATTAATTCATTAATAAATAAAACTGTTGTACCGGTGATTTTTAAATATGGGAAAGAATTAAATTTTTAACTTCGAAAAATTGAATTTTGTTTCATACAAACATCTCATGAAAATATGATTTTGTGAGAGTGTTTTACTGAATAAGCTACAACAGCTTCATGATTTAACGAGTAAAGTGTCCTATAAATTTCATAGCCCTGCCTCGAATAGTTTCTGCGAAAAGTATACTAATAAGTTGAACAATATCATCATTTTTTCAATTATATTAAAATGAATTCAGACTGAATAGTAAGACACACACACACACACACACACACACATATATATATATATATATATAGTCCACCGCTGTGGTCTCGAGGTAGCGTGCTGCCTTGTCACGCAGCGGGCCCGGGTTCGATCCCCGGTCGGGGCAGTTTTTCAGGGTGAGGTTTTTATCGGGTTTTTTCCTCACCTATAAGACAAATGTCAGGAAAATTTTAAGGCCCAAACGGTCCCCGAAATCATATGGCCATCATCATCATCCTTATTATTTCATCATCATCCTTCACCGGTGTGGAAAGCAACGGGAAGCTACCACACCTACATTTCCCTAGTAAAGCTGCAAGCATAGCATGAAAATGCTATGATTGCAGTGAAGGGCCTGCCCTCGGGCAGAATTATTATGGATGGATATGTATATATATATATATATATATAGATGCCCCATTTACTTTGTACACCAATAATTACTATTATGTTTATATTGGAATTGAAATTTATACTATTTTGGAAGTAATTTTGGAACCAGGTGTTAAACATAAGTATAGAGTTAATATTATTCGTTTTTAAACATCTTAATGATGGACAAATTATATTTGAAAAGAAAAATATACGCCTAGACTGGGGTTTGAACCCAAGACCTTTGACTTTCTATGTCAATGCTCTTCAATCTGAGCCACCTAGGCCTCCAATCTAAACACGTATTTTTCTCTTACACATAGTTAATTCCCTAACCACAAATGCTACGAGCCGTTGCTACGATTTTTGCAAATGGCGGCTTCTTTGTTAAGAAGACTTTTTTTATTGGGAATTTAAACATTACTTATAAAGCCAGTAGTGTAAGAGAAAAATACGCGTTTAGATTGGAGGCCTAGGTGGCTCAGATTGAAGAGCATTGACATAGAAAATCAAAGGTCTTGGGTTCAAACCCCAGTCTAGGCGTATATTTTTCTTTTCAAATATAATTTGTCCATCATTAAGGTGTTTAAAAACGAATAATATTAACATTGAAAGAAGCACTACTGGCTTTATAAGTAATGTTTAAATTCCCAATAAAAAAGTCTTCTTAACAAAGAAGCCGCCATTTGCAAAAATCGTAGCAACGGCTCGTAGCATTTGGGGTTAGGGAATTAACTATGTGTAAGAGAAAAATACGCGTTTAGATTGGAGGCCTAGGTGGCTCAGATTGAAGAGCACTGACATAGAAAGTCAAAGGTCTTGGGTTCAAATCCCAGTCTAGTCGTATATTTTTCTTTTCAGATATAATAAGTATAGAGATTTAGTTCATGTAACTCTATTCTTGTTCAAGATAGATATGTCATCATACATTTTTCAAGTAGCAGTCTATAATTTATTAATTGTACTTTAATGTTACTCTCTTTAAGACGATTTCAAATATGTATCACAACGCCATTCAGTATTAAAAATAATGTTATATCACCATAAAGAACAATAACAACACTTAGTCATTAAAAGCATAATTTAATTGAATGACCTGGAACAATTAAATTGTCTTTTCGATAGTTTTCTTTTCGATTAATGCGACAATTGATTTTACATGTAATGCAGTGTGTCATTGATGCTCTGAACGTGGTCCCTCCTCGTTTTAGAATTATCACTTTGCAAGTACGTTACTTATTAATATATAGATACATTACTATTACTTTTTAACTGTTTTTAAATACTGAAATCAAAGTACAACGAATAAATTATGTAGAGCTATTTGGAAAAAGTTATGACGTCACTTGTATCTTATACCAACATTGGAGACACGTGAACCAAATCTACATAATTGCGTTTGTCCCATGATTTTATAATTATTTTCAAAAAAAAATTTCAATGTCAATGTAAACATAAAAGTTATTGTATGTCATCACGATAACTGGGACACAGCGTATGTTGAATGTACGTATGTGTTTGTATAAGTAAATGTTAAATTCACCCTTAATTAACGCAAATATATTTAATACTATCAGGTAATTACAATCAGACATATATATATTTTTAGTGATTAAATAAAATAAAACTGTTAAAGTTTTATACGATTTTCATATTAATTTTAATACAAATTCGTTACAGCTGTTTCAGTACTTTGTGCCTCCTTCAGACGAATATCACTAGGTAATACTGAAAGTACTGAAACAGCTGTTAGGAATTTGTATTAAAATAAATACGAAAATCGTATAAAACTTTAACAGTTTTATTTTATTTAATCACTAAACTTAATGAATATCCATCAAATAAATATCAAATCAATTGATTGCATTTTTTATTTATTCTGAGCTACATTTTTATCTCTCTTCACAATCCTTTCCTCTTGGGAGGACTACTGGGACACACAGGTTCCAAAGTAAAGACAATGGATTTTTTAAGAGTGTAATATCCTGAGTAGAGCTTCCCTTGTCGGCTATAATGGATTAGTGGTTAGGTTTCCTGCCTCTGGTCCCGAGGATCGTAGGTACAAACCCGGCCGGGGTCGATGGATTTTTAAGGTTGGAAAAATCCTAAGAGCAATCCTCCGGGAGAGATTATAAGCCGTGGGTTCCGAGTCTGATTATTTTCAGGCTCGTAAAAGTTCCTTAAATCTGAATAAAAAGGCCTCTAAACAAAATTTACCGACCTTTTTCATACTAGTAATACCTTAGTTACCTATTATATAGATGCCTCATTGGTTCGCATGTTTTCCACATACCATTCAGGACATTTTTGGGAAATGACCATAACTAAATTAACTTGGTCTAGTAACTCCTAATAAAGGAGAAGTTAAGGCCTAATAATGGGCTATTACGCCATTGTAGAGAGATTGATAGACAGACAGACAGATAGACATACATATAGAGAGATAGACATATAGACAGATAGACAGACATATAGACAGATAGACAGATATATATATATATATAGACAGACATATAGACGGATAGACATATAGACAGACAGACATATAGACAGACAGACATATAGACAGACAGACACATAGACATACAGACATATAGACAGACAGACATATAGACAGACAGACATATAGACAGACAGACATATAGACAGACGGACATATAGGCAGACGGACAGATAGACAGACATATAGACAGATAGACAGACATATAGACAGACAGACATATAGACAGACAGACATATAGACAGACAGACATATAGACAGACAGACATATAGACAGACAGACATATAGACAGACAGACATATAGACAGACAGACATATAGACAGACATACAGACATATAGACAGACAGACATATAGACAGACGGACATATAGACAGACGGACATATAGACAGACGGACATATAGACAGACGGACGGACACACAAAGACATATAGACAGACAGACAGACAGACAGATAGATAGATAAACAGATAGACAGATAGCTATATAAACAGATAGATAGATACATAGATAGACAGATAAATATATATATATGATTGATAGATAGATATATGATAGATAGATATATGATTGATAGATAGATATATGATTGATAGATAGATATATGATTGATAGATAGATAGAGATAGATAGATAGATAGATCTTCCTTCGGAGGGTACGTGAAGCCTTGGGTCACTTGTCGTAAATTCACAGTACATAAACGAACCTCAAGCCTTAAATAAGTAGTCATTAACCAAATATTTTCACTCCGATTTGAATTGCGACGCTAATTCCCTGACATGTTAAAGGGCGTCTTTAAGGAATAAGTAGAACAAACATTTTTGTGTAACTTACTAAAAGTTTAGTTTGAAGCACAATGTAAATGAGAAGTAGGAATAATTATTTTATTTTGTCTTGGTACTATATACAAAGTGTTGAGTAATATATACTATCTGTATTTATCTTTTATACTATACTCCATGGCTCGACAGTCCTAGAAGTCCCATGGACTACGAACCGGCTGATGATCTTACATCCACACGTGATTACCACAGAGGTGGACGGTGATTCAGCCAGTATGTGGATCAGTACTTTTAAAATTCATTATCATTACGAAATATGTTGAGGTCAAATACTGTTGGGGTCACTATGTAAACGTTAAAATTTAAGTGGCCTGAACCCTCTACACAAAATTCTGATTCCAGAAGCAGAATATGGAATATATGTTTGCGAAAGACCTCCAGAATATTTTACAGCATTTTATGTAGGATGGTGAGGACGACTGAGATCTCAGGTACCAATTTTATATTTTTAACTTGAACTATAACGATGACACGTGGTCAACATACCGAGCCCCCAGCCATTATACCTTATTTTTACGGCCTGGATATTAACTTTTAGTTTATAAAAACCCTAGCCCTGATATTAAGACTGTCTAGTAAATAAATTGTAATTATATAATTGTATACCACAGTACGTTCAGTAGGACGAAATTATTAGAATATATATGAATGTTTCTTTAATGTTGAAAGGAAAACCATTAACTGCACAATAATGCTAGCAAGAACAGCGTCGGCCTGATACGAACTTCAGAAGGGAATTAAGTCATTAATCATAATTTATCAAGTTTTTATATACGAATTTTCATGGCATGACAGGTTTGTAAAATTGCATCTCCACGGGAACTGAATTAAGATATTTATATTAGAGAAAGGCAGTGGGCATTAACCACGCTATAGTTTCATTATGAAATGTGCGCGCTAATTCATGTAGACTTCAAGGTTCAAATTAATTTATTTGCCAATTAAATATTTACACATTAGGTGACTTGTGTGGACGAAATAAGACATTGTATTTTAGAAAAACGGAAGGATTGGTATAGTCCACAGCTGTGGTCTCTAGATAGCATAGCTGCCTCGTACGCAGCGAGCCCGGGTTCGATCCTGGTCGGGACAAGTTTTTCTGGGTGATGTTTCTTTTCCGAGATTTTCTTCACGTGTATGACAAATATCAGAAAACTTTAAGGTCCAAAAAAACCCCTAACATAATCTGGTCATAATTAGTATGAATGTGTGAGTGAATGGTGTGTTGCGTCTTAAATGATGGTGTTATCTCCGAGGATTGAGTTGATCACTCCATGTCTGGTGTGGTGAAAGAAAGTAAGTCCATTATCCAAAGATTAAAGTCCCTCTCGCGACAAGTCGTGGCTCTCTAAGGACCGCGTGGCAAGGAGCGCGTTATAGCCTAAGTACCTACAAGGTGAGATGTTAAGCTTCTGTGGCAAAGAAGAATAAGAAGAAGAACTGCAGTCATGAATAGGAGATATATATTATATACTTTCATCTAATTATAGGGAAGTAATACAGCTCGTAAATTGGTAGAGTGGATAACCCTCACCACCTGTCGTCCGCGCAACGTCTCGCCTCTCTTCATTCCCCTCTTGCTCAATAAGTGAGTTCACCTGCTCCGTACAATAAGATACTATTGATGGATTCTAGTTTCCAGTTATAAACGGCAGACATTTTCTTCGAAAAGACCTTAGTATATCACAACGCTTCTCTGAGAAATTTCAATGTAGGTTTCGGCATGCAATGGTTGACAGTTCCCTTGTTATTTCAGGACGACTGAGATATCTGGTACATCTTTTATTACTTTAATCTTTCATAAACAACAAAGCCAGAAATAAACAATTATAACAGTAGGGTTTATTTAAAGTAAAGTAATCCCACTACAGGCCTCAGGAGGCCCTTGGAGTAGTAGGTTGTTAAGGCTCCCGGTTTTTCTAAACAATCGGCACTTGATGTCAGCCGGGTTGTCAGTCCTGCGTGACGGCCGCCTTTACCCCCAGAACGAGTGGCTGGTACTCATTTCCGTTAGAAGCTGAGTCGACCCCAGGGCCATAGTGCCGCCAGAAGGTTTGGGTCAGTTTAAAAATCCTTAACCACTACGCTACGGCGTGCCCCAGACGGTTTATTTAAAATCTGTAATTTAAAAATAGCTCTAGCGGCCGTCATGTGTGTTTTTTTTTGCAACGTAACTTCATACATTATATTTAATTAATTGAAAGACAACGATTCTGGTTAAACTTACTTTTAAATTATGATAATGCTTCTGCCTCAATGTGTAAAGTGATTTTTAAGAACCAAAATTATTACAAACATTTTATGAACTTCATAACAATATGTAGTATTTTCTAAGACACTTACAGATGATTTATGTAATTCATAACACTCATTCAAAACCATAAGATAATATTTATGTTTTTACAATGCATAGTATAACATTGTTATAATAAGCTACAACCCTAACATGCCTTTGTGGCGAAATAGGTTTCAAAATATTTGGAGATTCAATAATAATAATAATAATAATAATAATAATAAAATATTTAATTAACAAAAGAAAATTATATTCCGTAGACCAGAAAAATTGGACAATAAAATCAATTTGCGAGGAATTCGCTTAGTTTACGCAGTTCTTGAATATCAATATTGTGTAAATATGTGGAGACCAAGAATAGTATGTTAAAACAACCATACTAGGATTGCGGGCCACTGAATGACGATTTTAGTCCTACTAAAAATAAAAACAAATATCGTTGCAAACGGCCACACGTTTGTCAGTAATAGCAAGCGACATATTCAGTGGATTGCAGAGACAAAGACTAAAACACGACCTCGATTTTTAAATTTTTATAGTTTTTTATGAAAACAATGAAAAACGTAAAACCATGGCCGTGATTTAGATTTTGTTTCGCAATCGACTGATTGAATTTCGTGTTATAACTCTATTTTCCTGAACACCAAGCACATGTTACTGTAAAAAGACAATTGAATCAAAGTTTTTCATTTAACAATTGAAATAACAACGAATTACTCTCTGTAATAACTTTATTTCATACTATATCAAATTTAATATGTTTACGTTATTAAATTGTGTTTGGAAAATAAACTATTACAGTTCTGATATCCTTTACCACAAGCAAATATCAACAACATAAAAACTAAGTTATAGCATGTGGTAACACCTTTTGACGTAAGCAATGTTACAAAATACTCTTTGTATATGCTATCCCAAAGCAGTAATTTGAGACCCATCAAAATTTAAATAAGGGGTTATTACATGACCCATTACTATTAAGCACATGTTACTGTAAAAAGACAATTGAATCAAAGTTTTTCATTTAACAATTGAAATAACAACGAATTACTCTCTGTAATAACTTTATTTCATACTATATCAAATTTAATATGTTTACGTTATTAAATTGTGTTTGGAAAATAAACTATTACAGTTCTGATATCCTTAATATCTTCTTCTTGTAAGCCCATGTTTCCCTTAACAAAGATTTTAGGCCCTCTCCCCCTACAGGGAAGAATTTGAACCATATTAATTTAGTTGTTTTCGTATAGATGTCATTTGAGTGGTCCGTGGTCAGCGTTCCGCCTCATACTGACATCTAGGAAACCAAGGTAGTCCTAGGACGGGAAAATTCGGTAAATGTTTGCCTAGAGGCCATTTCACTCAGGCTTAAGGATATTTTACGAGCCTGAAAATCTTCAGACTCGGGACCCACGGGTTAAAGTCCCTCCCGGAGGACTTGCTCCTTGGATTTTTCCATTCTAAAAAATCCATCGACCCCGGCCGGGTTTGAACCTGCGACCCTCGGGACCAGAGACAAGGAGCATGACCACTAGCCCACCGCGGCCGATTACTATTAATATAAGAATTTAAATATACATATAAAACCCTCACAATAGGCTTACTTCATACTAGCAACATTTTCTTGAGGAAAAAATTGAAAGGCGCGCGCCGCTAATAATTAAATTGACGTCACGACAATGGCTGAAATATTTTTACCTATATAAGATGTGCTCAATAAAATATTCAGTTAAATGTATTGTTCCCTGGATAAGTGTTCAGAAATAAATTCGGTAACAAAAATATTGAAGTCAATTTTTAACATTTCATCTGAACCCACATCTAACAAGAAGGGCTAGTTTTGAAATACAGGCAGCGCAATTGTCATGATGGAAAATGGAACAATTAAAAAAATAATATTGAGAAATCCTGACTACATCTCAGTATTCAGATCAGAACTGTTAGCTATAGCATTGCTTTAATATCCGTTGTAAGGAATAAAGTCTTAACAAATATCTGGTTCTTCGCAGACAGGAGGAGCTGCATACAATATGTTCAAAGCCATCAGGTTATTCATGATGCAACAGGATTAAACGTGTTTAACCAGCTCAAGGTACTAATTCAATAAATTGAAATATACTTCCCATGGTTCCCTCAGACGTGGATATTCAGGATAACAAAATAGCAGAGAATTTAATAAACAAAAGGAGTATTAACAGAAAGAAAATAATTAACTTTTACAGAGATCTATTCAAAATTGAAAACAAATACAGCCAAAATATTGCAATTACCATCACAGCACGACTGGTATAAAATTAAAATCATGGAGACTCCATCAGAACGAACTACAAGAACATGAAGAACAGACTGCTATAGCAAGATTTAAAAGAGATCACTTAAAATAATAGCAAGAAAATATTCGCAATCTGCCCGAAGTGTACAACATGAAGCATCACCACAACACATACTCTAACACTTCAACAGTTACGGATTTCTGGAATCAACCTGCAGAAGCAAAAAAAAGTTCAAAACAATAACTTCATTGGACATCGTTTAGAAGAATCTGGGATAAGCAATAACAAGAAAAAGACCTGAACTGAATTGGATTTGTATGCATACAATGGTTAAAATTTACTACAAACAAAAATGAAACCATCATTATAATCCGTAATATAAAGACAAATCGATTTAGTTAGTAATCTGTGGCCGGTTATAACATGCGTATGTTACCATTTGCACTACAATGGACAGAAGGTTTGTGTATTCCATTTTCAATATTAAAGTTTTTGTTATATTATTTCCATAATAAAGGAAGGTCAATCAACATAATCTATGTTAATTGTTAGATATATATATATATATATATATATATATATATATATATATATATATATATATATACACATGACAAGGTTGCAATTTATCTCCAGCTCTATTCAAAATTTATCTCGAAAGAGTACTAAGAGACTGGAGGGGAAACAAATGTCACAAAGTGGGCATACCAATCCAAAATACACATGTATATTCACTCAATTTTGCAGATGACCAGGTATTAATAACACAAATTCACGATGACATAGAATATATGGCTAAAAACTAAAAGAAGAATATGAAAAATGGGGAATTTATATAAACATTGAGAAAACTAAATATCTATCTATAGGAGAAGAAATGGAAAATATAAATTTCAACAATGGAGAAGAACTAAAACCGAGTACTGAATGCACTTATTTAGGAACAAAATTAGATCATTCAGGCGATAACACAGTGGAAATTAAAAATAGAATCGCACAAACAAAACAAGCAATAAATGCTTTGAACTCTGTTTGGTGGAGCAAAAATATTACAAAAAATAGAAAATTACAAATATATCAAACCAATAATTCAGAGCATTTTAACATATGGTGCTAAAGTCTGGCAAATTCCTACCAGGGAAATGAAAATAATTTTAAGTATAGAAATGGATGTTTTAAGAAGATCAGCTGGAAAATCTAGAATGGATAGAATACGAAATGAACAGATAAGGAAAATTATGGGTGAACAAGAGGAGCCGTACATCATAGACATTATAGAAAAGAAAAGATTCCAGTGGCATGGCCATATCAAAAGAATGCCAGAGCAAAGATTGCCTAAAATTGTTATGGAATGGATCCCAATAAAAGGAGGAAGAGAGGAAGACCGAAGAAAACTGGTATAGAAGGGGTACAAGCAGCTATGAATATCAGAGAATTGGAGGAAGATCAATGGATGGATAGAGAGGAATGGCGTTTGGTTTCCGGAAGACGGCGGCAGCTGCCATTATACCGGATGATGATGATAATGATGATGATATATATATATATATATATATATATATATATGGTAATTTGCGACGAATGAGTTCAGACTGAATTCCCTAAGCAATGTTTCGTTTTTTGTCGAACAGGGAAGAGATTTCTGGACGGTCTATAGAAGTGCTGGATACAAAATTCAACACTGAGATCGTAACAAGCCTATAGGCCGAAGACTTGTACGGATGAAGAAGAAGATACAAATATATGATTATGATACCCTATTTTGTAGAAACCCACGTTTCGTATAAAATAATTCGAAAAAGTCCGGGTTAGTGTTAATTACTGATACGCAATTTTGGGTTTGGTTTTGAATTTTGCGGACAGCGACGAGAGTATGGTAAAAGCAGATTCGTGAGCTGGCGACTCACGAATCTGATGGCCCGTGGAGAAATTTTCACATGCGTCTATACCTCCATTCTGGTATAATCATTCTCTCGAGCCTTCTATTCGAGATAAATCAGACTGATTCCAGATTGTTCCTACTCTCGAATATATAATAAGTGCGAGCTTCTGGACAATAAGATATGTTCAATATATGGACGAGTAAAAGTGACTTAAGTGCCGAGACAAGTAGATGTGTTGAGTGAAGCCACCAGTGTAAATAACTGGTTATAAAATTAAAGTTGAAGAAGAGACTATTAGCAGCAAATTATAAGTGTAAAAGAGTGCAGTAGTCCTAATGTGAAATAAATAAAATTTTGAAATGTTGAAGATAATTCGGAATTTTATTTTAAGAAATAAGATTTTATTAGCCCTTCATAAAGTATTTAAAACATTAATTAGATCAAGAATATTAATGAAGTAAGAACATTTATCTATATATAATTATTTTCAATTATTATATTTTACAATTTTTAGGATTATTCCCATATATTTTACAAACTTATTGCTAACTAGAGCTGCAATCTTTATAGGATATTTCTCCACGAGGACAAAATATAATTTTAGGCCCTACAGTAATTTATAAATATTCCCTTGGTATAGTGTGTAAGTTTATAAAATTTATAGTGGATTCCTAGACTTATATTGTATTTATAAACTTTTATTTTAAGGGGTAGAATTTGAATTTGAACATATCTAAATTTTAACCCTAATTATATCCCTTATTATTTAGCGAATATATTAAAGTAGTTAAAACATTCATCCTGTACCTAGACACCCACTAGCGACAATAATGTTTTTACGAATTAGTTTTTCAGCGCCAACACGGGCTATGTTACATGTACGTGTACAATTGACTGAATACTGCTAACGCGATAGGAATTCCAACAATATGCAAAGCATTCCATTAGAGACATTGACAGATTCCGCTTGTTGATGTGCAGTGCACTTGTGCAAATAATATTACTGTTACGCGTAACGTTTAGCGTTACAAATAAACCACGTTAATTCCGTTAATTAATTACAATAAAGCAAAATAGCTATATACTCACTTTGTTCCGCTCATAATAAAATAAATAGATGCAATTTAAAAAAATCCAAAATGCCTAAGTTGGTAGCACTTAAAAGAGGAATATATATACAGTCAATATGCCCATTTCACCAATAAATATTTAAAATGGTCAACTAGTTTCTACAGCCAAGCTGTCATTCTCAAGACCAGATATTCAATATCTGGTCTTGAGAATGACAGCTTGGCTGTAGAAACTAGTTGACCATTTTAAATATTTATTGGTGAAATGGGCATATTGACTGTATATATATTTTAATATTGTATCACCAAGAAGATCAATTGTGTACTAAATTAAAAGAGGAAGTTGGATCGTTTCAATTTAATATTCTTAATTTTAAAGAGTCACGCTTGTAAAAGGTTTAGAAACATATTTTCATAAGATGAGCCTCAGTCAGTAGCTTAATTATTTCGGTATTGGTTAAAAAAGGGAAAATAAAAAGTTTTGAAAATTCTTTTAAATTAGGGTGTCCATTCGTCCTGTTTTCCCGGGACAGTCCTGTTTCTTTGGAAAATGTCCCGCTGTCCCGAAAGTTTTCTTGGGGACGCTTAAATGTCCCACTCTTGGGATGATGCTTTGTTAATGTATTTATGAATGGCGACTTTCGTTTTATTCTTTACTAGCGTACCCGGCAGACGTTGTCCTGCCCGAACGTTCAATTCTCATGTCATGGGCGGACGATAAAAATAGGTTACTTTTTTACCATAAAATTCAGAAATTAGGACATAATTAGATATTATTAAATAAGTTCGCAAGAAAACCTCTTACAGCCTTCTGTTGTGGCTCAAGAAGTGTGAATGATGACGTCACATAGTCATGAACATTAGAATTGTACCCTCCTTTGCAGATAAGCTAATAACCGTCATATAACAATTATATTAGAGTGAAAGAAAAAAGATAAATTGATGAGAGTGAGTCAAAACATTTTTTTTTCAGCTAGATTTCATTTCTGACCCATAGTAGCCGACATTCCATAAGATTTTTTTTCCCCCGTAGAGACTCGAACCAGCGTAAGACCCGTAGTTCTGCGCCAAGACTTCTTGCCTTAACCACTCGACTACGGCACGAGACTCTTGGTATCAATGAAATATAAAAATGGTTATTGTGAGTTATCAATAAGAGATAAGGGACTCTTCGTATCAATGAAAGACAAAAATGGTTTTTGTGAATTGTCCGTAAGAGATAAACATATGCTGTCGCGGACTTTTTTGTAGAGCTTTTTGAGATATTCAATTCTGTGTACATTAATTTTGTGTATTTCTTATGGTTTAGGCAGCGTAAGCCATTTAAGCTTCCAAAGAGCTACTTTTTTCACGTTTTCCACTACAAAGGGCGATTTTTAAGGGTGTAGGAGTTGAGTATCACAACTCTCTTATAGCCTATGTTCATCCCGGGAATCTCCTGAACATTTTGCAAAAAAAACCCCATCACAATCGGATGAAAGGTATGTAAAGTAAAGAAAAGTGATCTCACTACAGGCCTCAGGAGGCCCTTGGGGTAGTAGGAGGTTAAGGCTCCCACTTTTCCTTGACAATCGGCACTTGATGTCAGCCGGGTTGTCAGCCCTGCGTGACGGCCGCCTTTACCCCACAACAAACGTCTGGTACTCATTTCAGTTAGAGGCTGAGTCGACCCCAGAGCCATAGTGCCGCCAGAAGGTTTGGGTCAGTTTAAAAATCCTGGCCCCACCGGGACTCGAACCCTCGATCTTCCGGCTTGTAGCGCAGTGCCTTAACCACTACGCTACGGCGTGCCCCCATGAAAGGTATGGCCGCGCATAAAGTACGAACAAACAAATATACAAACAAACAAACAAACATTAATTTTTATATTATAAGATTATGTAATTATAAATATGAACGTTAGAAAGCGTCAGTTGTATGGCCACGATGCTCTGTTTGGTCTATAATCTTTGTTTTTTACTCATGTATTGGTAACTGGTAATTTTTCAAATTGTCAATCCATAGTCGATGTAGCCAACGTCGTATTTACCTGCTGATTCTGGTACTTCAGCGGTGGGGAAATACAATTTTAACTTAGATGAAAGAGATTTAGTAAGTGGATGTTTATACCATTTGCAGCGATAAATAAATATTTTTAAACGTTAATAAAGAATGACTTCAGCGGTTTTTGATTAATGTAGCCAAGTAAGTAATTTTAATGGACAATAAAAAAATATATGCCTATAACTTACATGTGCAATTTGTATAATTTGTTTCATACAAGTTTTGAAACTTCCTTTTATATTTTGTTAGTGCCCCACCTTTTTTTTAAATGTCCCAGATTTTTTCTTTAATTTTTTGTACATGTCCCCCTTTACATTGAAAGTATTATGGGCACCCTACTTTAAATGTTTCGAACCAAAGAGAGTAGAGAAGGTAGGTGAATGTAGAAGATACATAACACTGAACTACGAGGTCACAGATAATCAATGTGGGATTCCTGACTAACATATCACACATCAAGACGATACTCTCGTTTCGGGTGAACTCTTATGCCTAATGATCCGATGTTGCTGGTTAACGACTCGGCCTTATTTTTATAAATGACTGCTATATGTAAAGTTTAGAATCGATGAAACAAAAATTGCGGCCGCAAGATCGTTACCGGATATATATTTATACATACAAGGTTTTTTCAGAATAAATGTTACAGGCTTCTAGGGTTTGTAGAGGGGACTTAGCAGACAAACATACCATTTCGATGTAAAATTGGATTGACGATCGAATAACAATGGGCTGATATCGTGTGTCGTGTGATTCAGAATAAATATTACTGACTTCTAGAGGTTGTACTACTGGGGATATGAATGCAGATTCTAGGAGTATATTAAATAGATGGAAAAGTTACTTTAATCAGCTATTAAATTTACATACAGAACAGGACATTGAGGAGGATAAGTTACAGACAGCAGAAATGCTAGTCGCAGAGCCAAGTGCATTAGAGGTTGAAATGGCAATTGAAAAATTGAAGATATATAAAACATCAGGTTCAGATGAGATCCCAGCAGAACTGATAAAATCAGGAGGAGAAAAATTGATGGACAAGATACGCTGGTTTCTTAGTAAGATTTGGGAAAAAGAAGCTCTTCCAGATGAATGGAAGGAATCAATTATCGTACCAATTTATCAGAAAGGAGATAAAACTGATTGCAACAACTACAGGGGCATCTCATTACTTTCAACTTCGTACAAAATTCTAACAAAGATATATTAGTAAGCAAGACTTACTCCCTATATTGATGACATTCTAGGAGATCATCAATGTGCATTTAGAAGAAAACAGGTCTACAACTGATCAGATTTTTAGTATAAGACAGATTTTAGAAAAGAAATGGGAATATAATGGTACTGTACATCAACTATATGTAGACTTCAAAAAAGCATATGATTCAATTAAGAGGGAGAAGTTATATAGTATCCTGCTGGAGTTCGGAATTCCTAAAAAGTTAGTTAGACTTATACGAATGTGTCTAAATGGCACAAAGAGTAAGAGTTGGTGCGTGTAGGCAAACAGTTTTCAGATACTTTTGAAATCCAGAATGGGTTGAAGCAAGGAGATGCACTATCTCCTCTACTATTTAATTTTGTACTAGAGCATGCCATTAAATCTTTAGAGAATGAGGAAGGCTTACAACTCAATGGTATTAATAAGCTGTTAGTTTATGCTGATGATGTGGTACTACTGGCCGATAGCAAGGAGATACTAAAGGCCAACATGCACACACTATTGGGTAACACTAAGAAATTAGGACTGGAAGTAAATATCAATAAAACTAAATATATGGTCACACGTAGAAATTCATTATATAATGGAAATGGACAGCTAATGACAAATGAGGGAAATTTTGAGGAAGTGGCTGAATTCAAATACCTAGGAACAATAATCACAAATAGGAATGAGATGCACAAAGAAATTAAACATAGGCTCAATTCTGGAAATGCGTGCTATTATGCATTGCAGAGACTCTTGATGTCCCAACTCCTTTCAAAAAAACGTTAAACTGAAAATATATAAAACTATTATTCTACCAGTTATATTATATGGGTGCGAAACATGGACTCTTACTTTAAGAGAGGAAAGGAGATTACGAGTATTTGAGAATAAAGTTCTTAGGAAAATTTGTGGACCAAAGAGAGATGAACAGACAGGTGAATGGAGAAGACTACATAACAATGAACTACATGGTCTTTACAGGAAGCCAGATATAATAAGAACAGTTAAGTCTCGTAGACTGCGATGGGCAGGACATGTTGCACGTATGGGGAATGAAAAACGTGCATGGAAACTTCTTGTAGGAAAGCCAGAGGGAAAACGCCCAGTTGGTAGACCAAGAATGAGGTGGGAGAACAACATTAAATATGATTTGAGGGAAGTAGATTACACAGGGAATGATTGGAAAGCATTAGCTCAGGATAGGGATGTGTGGAGAGCTTATGTCCGCGCGGCCATGAACCTACGGGTTCGATAGTGCCAGTGAGTAAGTAAGAGGTTGTACTACAAGTAGTGTGGTTCCACGTGGCGACCCTGTTGTTCGTTGCACAAAGTGTACCTGCGACGCATGTATTCATACACACTCCCCAAAAGTCCTGGTGTGTCCTCAATAATTTCTGCTGCAGCCAGAACAAGATCTTCTCCCAACCCGACAGGTGCAGTACAACCCCTACAAGTCTGTAATACTTATTTTGAAACACAAGAGACACGATATCAGCATAATGTGTTTCGATCTTCAAGCTTATTTTACATCGAAATGGCACATTTCCGGACAGGGTTCCTTATCATAACTTTATCTACTAAGTCCCTCTGCAACCCCTAGAAGTCTGTAATACTTATTCTGAAACACCCTGAATGTGTATATATATATTATAATTAAATGTTTAACATTGTTAAACATTTAATTATAACATCTACAAAGCGTCACTGCTATAAGGTAAAAATATTCTCTTTAATTTGCTTACTTGTTATAGTCAGCTACTAGATGGCGGTGAAGACCGAGTTCTCGCGACATCTAGTAATAATGGAGAATATAATACATATATAAGAAAAATAAATGTTTGAATTGGATTCGCCTGGTAGTGTAATGGATATCACGCTGAGGTACAGACTCAGAGATCCGGGTTCGAATCCCGTCCAGGCATTTATCTTTCTTATCATTCCATATATATATATATATATATATATATGGCATGAATATAAAAATAAACGCCTGAACGGAGATTTGAACCCGGATCTCTGAATTGATTCTTCAGTGCGCGACCACTTAAGCTTCGCTATCCAGGCATCCCAGCACAAACATTTATTTTTCCTTTATATATTCTCTATCACGAGAGAAGTATCAACAATGAAGTACCAATTCAGAAGCCCAGGTTCAAATCCCCGTTTAGGTGTTTATTTTTCTTTTCATGTCATATTAGGCTTGCATTGCTTAATATCAAAATTTAATATATATATATATATATATATATATATATATATATATATGGAATGATAAGAAAAATAAATGCCTGGACGGGATTCGAACCCGGATCTCATATATATATATATATATATATATATATATATATATATATATATTAGGGATACAACTTTTTGGACTTTTGTGACATAAAATATTTCCTGTGCAATGAATGTGTGTAAAATATTTCCTGTGCAGTGAATGGGTGAACGTTTGCTTAAAACCAATGAAAAAGGCCATCATTTCACTGAGCTTCAAGAAAAGGTTACCCCCAAATTAATATTAAATATCGATACGTAAATATATTTGAGGGTGACCTTTTCTTGAAGCTCAGTAAAATGAAGGCCATTTTCAATGGTTTTAAGTAAAAGTTCATGCATCCATTACACAGGAAATATTTTGTTTCACAAAAGTCCAAAAATTTATAACCCTTATATATATATAAATTCTAGTCTTGCTCATTTTCAATGTTTAGTAGACAGTATCAGTGAATACCGGCATTATTTTTGTATTAAATATTTTCATGAGAATAAACTCAAAAGTTTCATTCCTTCGAGTTCGTTAAAATTATGAAAAATAATTAAAACGAATAAAATCATGTGAAGACAGAGATGAATTGAAAAAAATACTTTTGGAATAGACTTCCGGTAATGAGGTCACGATTAGAGGATGATTGGTAATATACATGCTTACCATGACTATTTAACTCATGCCCCAAATGGGAGTCAATGACCAATCACGTTTCAATGATTTCTGTTTTACAACCAATCAGAGTCGTGTTTCACCAAATATTTATCAGTGTTATAATTACCATATTAAAGAAAGCTCCTCCTTACAATATTGCGTTCCTTTGGCAATAAATAGTATGATCTGGTTGCAGTGATAAACAAAAGAAGCGGTAGAAGCGTACCTATCGTTTCTCATTTGTTTTCAAACATCGCCGTTTATATTAAATATATAAATATTTTAAAATAACTATAGTTAATTAATGATTTGTGAGTAAACAGCTTAATTTTATTCGTTAAATAGTCCTAACAAATGCCACTCTTGATTTCCGAATTTATCGATAATTTGGAAATCACTCGTGGCATTACTTATGAAAAATATACATGTACTCTTAAAACTGTATGTCTGGTAACATTATATTCACATTTGAAGGAGATATTTTCAAATGATGTCTCGGCATTTGATTTCTGCTAGCAGATATAAATCCTAAAAAAAAAAAAGGCAAAGTTTATCCGAGTAGTGCAATGTCCATGACACAGACTATGCGCTAATAGCATTTTGTGAAAGAAGCAACAGCTGTCATTAGTGGATAGTTTATTATTCACAATGCAGTGAATTCTGGGCATGGCTTAAAACGGATTATTTTCTATTATGATCAAGTGGACTGTGTTTCAATTTCCGTCCAACATTTCCGCTTTTCAGCATTCGTGATTATCATGCTTCATAGAGTTTTTATAATCATGCGCTGTTAACACAACAAAAATAATAAACATACTATTCGCTAAAACAACAAATCACTATATCTAGTCACAACTAGTTACCAAAGTCAAACAATAACTGCATAACATTTACATTTTCCTTCATATAAAGTGCATTAAAATGAGACTGATATTTTGAGCATAAAATACACATTTTATTATATAGAACATTCCTCATTAGAGGATTGCCTCAAGGACAAAGTGATACAGACAATTAAGTTTTTAAATTGATGAAATACATTTTGTAAATATAAAAAATTCAAATTGTAATTGAAATATACATACTATAAAGTAGAAATTTTGTAAAGTTGGTTTCTTAAAATTGAAATTGATCATCTATTGGCGGCGATGGCAATTTTAGAAAGATAAATTCTGTACAAATTTAAGGAATTCCAAAATTTAGCTACGAATTCTGGTATAGCACCTCTTGCCCCGATCATCAATCCTGTGACAGTTATACTATCTAATTATTTTTGTAATAGTCAACTGTTGGCTCATATTTGGCTATCTTTTCACAGTCAACTTCCTCAGATTGGCCACTATGAGTTTCAAAACGGATTGTGGGATCTAATATCATACCAGTCTTAGACGATGGTCTAAATGCAATACTATCTATTCGTCTGTTATTTCCGTTAGTGGCCACACCATGACCTTCCTCATAAACTGTGTATCCATAATCTCGCAAGGCTTCTGCCATCAATAGTGTACGCTACAAGTATTAAAGGTCAGATTTTAATGATTAGTCAAGATTTTACATCGAAGCGTAGCTTAGAATGGAATTTAATGCAACATTTTTTAATATTTACATTTGTACATAATTTGGGGATTCTATACCATCATGCCTTACTCTTACGTGCTATACTACCATAAATTCAATTAAAAAAACTTTAAAAGTACTGATTCAAGGGAGATACGTTCAATTTATATCAAGTTAAAAGTAAACGCAATACAGAAACCGAATAAAGGTTACAAATTTTAAAGCTACTTCAAAACAAAATCAGCGTTGCCGATGCATAAATCACTCATTTCTGTTTATATTCGCAATAATTTTAAAAATCTCTCAATGCAATATAATATTACATTTTCCGGTCATTTCGAAAAACAGAAAGAACCGTACTGAAATGGTACATAGTACGAAATAAGCAGAGTTGATGGATTTTTTTTTAGATGGAAAAATGCAAGGGATAAATCCTGTGGAGAGTGACTTTAAGTCATGGGGTCCAGTCTGAAGATCTTCCGGCACGTAAAAGAACCTGAAGCCTAAATTATAGCCTCTCAGAAAAATGTAATCTTTCCTTTCCAAGTAATCCTTAGTTGCCTACTAGATGTCTCTTTCAGGAGATGTGCTAACCACTTATGAAAGGGCCGGGGCAAAAGTCTCCTAATCCTCGTTTTCAAATTTTCGACTTATATCGTTTTTAAATTGATCTACTACATATTTCCTATTTTTGGAAACAGCATTTATAATGTGGTACTATGAAACAACAAAACACTTGGCATTGTATTTGCTTCATTGTATAAAAATATTTTAATAAACTATTTTTATATACTATCGATAGCCCTCCCCCTTGAGTTTTAATAATAATTAGAACTCTATGTTTCCCATTAAGCATAACTAATATTAGAACTATATATCTCAGAAGTAAGGAAATGAGGATTAATAGACTTTTGTCCCGACCCTTTTCTATAAGTACTGGAGATGTGTAGGGAAATATGAGTAACTAAATTAGCTTGGTTAAGCAACTCCAGATGGGGAGCACCCTTGTGGATGTACGATTATAGATAGAGATGAAATGAAAGTGTCTACAAGGAGAGAGAGAATATAAAACACAAAAGTAATTTCATTATAAAGATGACAAGCGTATTTTAAAAGAGAATGGCAAGACCTAACTGATGTTGAATTCAAATAACACATTAGCATTGAGAATGAAAATGGCTAATGTCTGTTATAATAGGCAGCGCATGGTATCCAAGGCCATAAATAATAAACTTGACCTTACGTAATGACATTTGGATGGAACTCAAGGTTCGTGAACAGAATATGCGGTTTCATCATTATACAAATCGTTGAACCCTTTCCATATCATAATTTGTTTTGAATCCTAAGTCAATGCATTAGTCTATACCTATAAGCCCGACTAGAGTGGGACAAGATTTCAAAAGGACAATTTGAACTAAAGAAAATACATAAGTCTATTAGCTTAGATTGTAAAAATTATAGAAGTATCAGCTTATTGAACTCCTCTTATAAATTATATGCGAAAATAATAAATAATAGATTGAAGAAGATATGTGACACACTCTTAGAAGAAGAATAAGCAGGGTTTAGAAAAGGAAGATCCTATAGTGATAATGTGTTTATTATAAAGAGACTAACTGAAAAGAGAAAAGAATTTCACCTGCCAACGTATTTGTTGTTCATTGATTTCGAAAAGGCCTTTGACAGAGTAAATAGATCTATAATATGGGAAATAGTGAAAGAATGAGGATATCCACAGCATCTAGTAAAATCAGCCGAAGGCTTATATGAAGAAACTGAACTAGTGATAAAAACTGATGGAAAAAGTTCAGAAGAAATTTTAATAAATCAAGGGGTTACACAAGGGTGTAGTCTGTCGCCCACTCTTTTTAATATATATATATATATATATTAACGACATTATGAAACAATGGAAAATTATAACAGACGAAGGGCTTCGATTGAACAATAACACAAGTATTAATAAATTAATTTTCGCCGATGATTTAGTCTTATTACATCATGATGAAGATCTGTTACAATTGGCTGCTTATAAACTAAATACAATATGTAGCGATTATAAATTTAAAATTTCAGTAAGTAAAACATAATTAATGGCATTTTGTGGAAGAAACACTCTGCGTGCAAAAATAATAATTAGAGACGAAATAATTGAACAAGTATCCCACTTTAAATATTTAGGATGTGATATCAGCTATGGGTATGGTAAAGGTATTAAATATAAAACTCATCAGTACCAAAGCTATTTGTGGCACAGTAAATAGAACATTGAAAAATAAAGCAAAATAGAGAATAATTTAACAGAGGAATTCACAGTGAATAAAGGCCTTAAGCAGGGATGCAGTTTGTCACCAATTCTTTTTAACATTTATTTAGACCAGGCTCTTAACTTGTGGTATACAAATGCAGCACGTCACCCAGACCTTACAGTGACACGATCAGTCTTGAGAAGATTTTAAATTTTGAATCGCACAGATACGTTATTGACGGCACAAGGGCATCGAGGGTCTCCCTTGAACAGAATGATCAACGGAATGGCACACCCACCTCCAAGATAATAAGAAATGTATTACAAACTACACCATTCAGTCATATCTTCACAGTAAACAAGGCCAATAATATATGAAAGACTATGATGGCTAGATTCTTAGGGAATTATTTGGGCCTTAATATTTTCTGACATTAATCTTACAGGTGCGAAAAATAACGCCGAAAAATTCTGACCTAGGAATTTGTCCCGATCGGGAATCTGAATAGGACCCAGTGCGTATATGAGACAACAACGTTTTCACCACTAGATCATAGAGGTGGACAAATTGTAATTTCAATAAACAGATAATAGCAATATATTGAAGAGTTAGGTCCAGGAAAGTAAAGTGCAGCGAAGTTGTCAACTTTAAAAGAGAAGCTGAGGTTTTGAACAGTTTTAACTGTGTTTATTTAAACGCTAATACTGTAGCGCTCTGCTAAATCTGCTTAACTGCAGCAAATGCACACATGGCATAAAAATTTACAACTTGGCTCAACACGTTTTGCTAAAATATAAAGCACTCAAGTAAATCCTTCGAACTTACTAACGCATACAAGCTGATTTCACCAAAATTCACATATTATAATATATAGTTTTACTTTATAACCTCTCTTCTTCCTCTATTTCCCTCCCCACCCTCTTATACACACACACACACACACACACACAACACATATATTTATATTTATATATATGCATGCTATATTATCACAGTTACTTTTTAATCCATTTATATAGATTAAATAGCAACACTGATAAAATTACATTCCACCCATATTTTCCAATTAAGGATACTTTCGGAATAAAATATTAACATTTCATTTATTCTTCATTAATATTTATTTTATCATCCACAAATAATTATACTTTTATTACCATGTACACACACACACACACACACACATATGTGTGTATATATATATATATATATATATATATATATTTAGATATTATAAATATATTTATAATATTTATAATATCTAAATATACAAGCGTTACTGCTATAAAGTAAATATTCTCTTTAATAATTTTGCTTAACTGTTATGTTAGCCGCTAGATGGCAGTCGGAAGATCTTTCCGCTACCTCTTGTGTGAATTGAGAATACTACATGTATAAGAAAATTGTATGTTTGTCTTGGAATTCTTGGGTAGCTCAGTTGGTTAGAGCGCTAAAGGTACAGACTTTAGAGACTCGAGTTCAAATCCCGACTCAAGCATTCATTTTTCTTTTCATATCATATATATATATATATATATATATATATATAAAAACATGAAATGAAGAACGAAAAACCGGGATTTTAACCCAGGACCTCTAACTTAATACTTAGTGCGCTACCACCTAAGCTATCCAGGAATTCTAGCACAAACATTTATTTTTTCCTTTACATGGCGTGAAAAGTAAAAAAAAAAATCGCTCTAGCGGTCACAATTTTCGATCTCTCTTAACGAAACTCATTATATCCTATTAAAATAAACCGAGAGGTATTATCTAAAAATGAGCGAAATCATACAACTAGAAGTGGAGGTTTACTTGAAATCCGAAATTAAAAACTGCCTAAACGACTGGACCTATTTTGATGACAATTTCTGTGAGTATTTGTATGGGTCTCTGAGATCGTTTAGATTCACAAGTGGATCCAGTAGATGGCGCTACGATCGGGGTATCGGATTTTTTTTATGTCAAATGTGTAGTCATCTGAACTTCCGACATTCCGCGCGACTACAATGTGACGTCTTAATGCATGTTTCTTAAACCACAACGTGTAACGGATGACAGCGAGGAATTTTCCTTACAAATTTATTAATTAATTAATGTTATGGTAAAAAAGTAACTTATATTTTTATCGTCCGGCCATGACACGAAAATTGAACGTTTGGGCAGGACAATGTCTGCCGTACGCGCTAGTATACTATATAAGAAACTATTCCACATAGATTTGCAAGTGTTGAAACTTCTTTATTCTTCGGACATATATGAATGAATTCGGTACAGAAATAGAGAATATCTTAAGTCAGAAAGGTCATTTTAATATTTTATTTTAATAATTACACATTTAGAGAAACTGTAGAAACCTAACATGCAAAGATAAGGAGATGTAATAAGAGGCTCTTTAACGCAAGAATATATCCTGACACTACGGAGCTTTTGGTTAATTATTATTATTGTTGTTCTTTTTCTTCCTTTCCAGGATTAGGTCAATGCGACCTGTTCCTGTCTCAAGTCCATCGTTTCCTTGGCCGTCCCAAAGAACTTTTTCCATGTGGTTTGAAGGTGTTGATTTTTTATTAATCTTGTATTGTTCATTCTGTCTAAATGTTATTTCCATTGGTATTTGTGCTCTTCTAGTTTATCGCCTATTGAAAATATCTCCAGTTCATTTCTTATTGATTAATTGTGTAATCTGTCCATGCGTGTACATCCTTTTACGGATCTTAAAAATTTAATTTCAGTGGCTTGAATGTGTGAGATATATTTTTTGTAAGTACCCAAGATTCAGATCCATATAAAAGAACAGGAACAGCCATTATTTTATAAAACCTGAGCTGAGTTTCTCTTCAAGTCTTTCGGAGGTTTCTTCTTATGGTGCCACACTTCATTTGATATTGGTTTAATCTATTATGTATTCGTAGCTATATGTTATATCTGAACCAAGATAGTTAAAGTGTGCTATCTGTTCCATTATTTCATTATTGATCATAACTTTTTCTCTGACTGGCACTTTGCCCTGAAAAGCCATAATTTTAGTTTTTGAAGTTGAGACTTTGAGATTATAATAGAGTCCTAATTGATTCAACATGTAAATGGCTATTTGTAAATCATCCTCTGACTTCTGTATAATTACCATATCGTCTGCATGCTGAACTAGAACATATTTAGGATTAATAATTATCCCTTCAATGTTTTGGCTTATTCCCTCACGAAACTTCATTCTATGAAATTCTATCCTAAGCGCCCTTCGTAAGGAATTTAAAACCAACTGGTTATTAAAATATTCATATACATTTCCTTATTAATTTTTATTCCTACTGGACTTGATTTTTTCCATTTTCGTATAATCTCGTCAAAATACATTTTAAACAATGTAGATGATAATGTGCACCTTTGTCGAACTCAAAGTATTATTGATGAAGTAATATATCCGGTTAGTGACCAACTCCGTTAGGATGAGGTGCAGAAGAAAAGTGATCACCGCGTGAAAATTGTTAACGATGAGGTAGAGGAGGAAGAAAACTGACCTCAGAGTGCAAATGGCAAATACTGAAAAGAGGATGAGAATTAAACTGTATGCAAATGGCCAGAAGCCGTGCATACCTATACTACTACTTTTTTTTTGTACATTAAATGTTTACTTACTGTGTAAATAATAAATATATTAATTTTAGGTTTATGTTCATATGAATTTTTGTTGTTTGTTGCATTACAACTGGTATGTAAATATAGAATTACTTTTTAGAACAATCAATATGGTACATTTGTGTATGTAACACACAGACATACACATACAGACTAACGAAGTCCTATATTAAATGACTGTACCAAATTAATCATGAATTAGAGGCGCACGTTTGCTTCTTTCGCCATGTCACGTGTCTTGTGTCAATTTACTCATGCATTACGTTTGGTTATTCTTCCTTGTCCTTACCTTCCGTTCGTAAGTACTCTCCCACGCCTCTGCATTACAAACATACTTTTTTGAACGTACAAGCACATGTAACGTCTCCATACATGAGTGATGAGGTCAATGGCAGCACGGATAGTTAAGAAAAGGCAACATTCATACAGATCAAACAAGCCCTTAACGATAGGATAAATATGATTGCCAAATAGTATACAGGGGTATTTGGAACATAAAGTTTCTCGACAATTAGGGTCTATCTTACAATCGAGAAAAAAAACTCGAAAGTACCTCACCCAGCAATCTTTTTCCTGTGGGGCTCTATCCATGCCCGTTACGTCCACGGTATCGACCTAACCTCGAAAACACAAATGTGGATTTAAATAGTGCTATAATTTTAACAAATCCCGAAGGAATTAAACTTACTTACTTCTCACTGGCACTATCAAACCCGTAGGTTCATGGCCGCATGGACATAAGCTCTCCATATATCCCTATCCTGAATTAATCCTTTCCAATCATTCCCTGTATAATCTACTTTCCTCAAATCATAGTTAATGTTACTCTCCCACCTCATTCTTGGTCTGCCAACTGGGCGTTTTCCCTCTGGCTTTCCTAAAAGAAGCTTCCATGCAAGTCTTTCATTCCCCATACGTGCAACATGTCCTGCCCATCGCAGTATACGTGACTTAACTGTTCTTATTATATCTGGCTTCCTATAAAGACCATGTAGTTCATTGTTAAGTAGTCTTCTCCATTCACCTGTCTGTTCATCTCACTTTGGTCCAAAAATTTTCCTAAGTACTTTATTCTCAAATACTTGTAATCTCCTTTCCTCGCTTAAATTAAGAGTCTATGTTTCGCACCCATATAATATAACTGGTAGAATAATATGTTTATATATTTTCAGTTTAAAGTTTTTTGAAAGGAGTTGGGACATCAAGAGTCTCTGCAATGCATAATAGCACGCATTTCCAGAATTGAGCCTATGTTTAATTTCTTTGTGCATCTCATTCCTATTTGTGATTATTGTTCCTAGGTATTTGAATTCAGCCACTTCCTCAAAATTTCCGTCATTTGTCATTATCTGTCCATTTCCATTATATACTGAATTTCTACGTGTGACCATATATTAAGTTTTATTGATATTTACTTCCAGTCCTAATTTATTAGTATTACTCAATAGTGTGTGCGTATTGTTCTTTAGTATCTCCTCGCTATCGGCCAACAATACTACATCATCAGCATAAACTAACAGCTTATTAATACCATTGACTTGTAAGCCTTCCTCATTCTCTAAAGATTTAATGGCATGCTCTAGTACAAAATTAAATAGTAGAGGAGATAGTGCATCTCCTTGCTTCAACCCATTCTGGATTTCAAAAGTGTCTGAAAACTGTTTGCCTACACGCACCCTACTCTTTGTGCCATTTAGACACATTCGTATAAGTCTAACTAACTTTTTAGGAATTCCGAACTCCAGCAGGATACTATATAACTTCTCCCTCTTAATTGAATCATATGCTTTTTGAAGTCTACATACAGTTGATGTACAGTACCATTATATTCCCATTTCTTTTCTAAATCTGTCTTATACTAAAAAATCTGATCTGTTGTAGACCTGTTTCTTTTAAATGCACATTGATGATCTCCTAGAATGTCATCAATATAGGGAGTAAGTCTGCTTACTAATATATTTGTTAGAATTTTGTACGAAGTTGAAAGTAATGAGATGCCCCTGTAGTTGTTGCAATCAGTTTTATCTCCTTTCTTATAAATTGGTACGATAATTTATTCCTTCCATTCATGTGTAAGAGCTTCCTTTTTCCAAATCATACTTAGCAGCCAGCGTATCATGTCCATCAATTTTTCTCCCCCTGGTTTGATCAGTTCTGCTGGGATCTCATCTGAACCTGATGCTTTATACATCTTCAATTTTTCAATCGCCATTTCATTCTCTAATGCACTTGGTTCTTCGACTAGCATTTCTGCTGCCTGTAAATTATCCTCATCAATGTCCTGATCTGTATGTACATTTAATAGCTGATTGAAGTAACTTTTCCATCTATTTAATATACTCCTGGAATCTGCAATCATATCCCATTTTTATTCCGAATTATGTTTGTTCTAGCCTGAGACCCTTTCATTTCTATACTAATTCCTTGATATAATTCTCTAATGTTCCTATTTTTTGCATTCATTTCAAAATCATTAATCTTCTCTCTCAAATATTCCCTCTTTTTACTCTTTAGTAACTTGGTGATTTCCCGTCTAATACTACCCAATTGCTCTAAATTTACCTCATTTGGTTCGTGTAACCATTTCATGTTTGCTAGCTTTCTTTTCTTTACGATGTCGGCACATTCCTCATCAACCCATTTCTTGTTTTGCCTCTTTTTTAAACAACCAATGCTTTCTGATGCTGACAATTTAATAGTATATCTTATAGCCTCCCATTCTTTATTTATATAAGTTTCTTCTTCGTTTGCCACATTGTCATCGGGAGATTCCAGTACTTCAAATCTATTAGCAATTTTGATTTGGTATTCTTGCCGCATTTCATCATTTTTCAAGTTTTTTAATTCAAATTTTACAGAATCATCTTTAGCATTTGTTCCTCTCATTAGCGATAGCCTTTGTCTGATTTTCACTCTGACCAGATGATGATCCGAATTGCAGTCTGTCCCTCTAACTGATCTAACATCAATGATGCTACTGTACCAGCGTTTATCCACTAATATATGATCTATCTGGTTCCGAGTTTCTCCATCTGGGGACGTCCAGGTGTATTTATGAATATCCTTATGCTGAACTACTGAGGTTATTTTCACCTCATACTCGAAACTGGGAAAATAAAACAATGTGAACATTTTAAATATCTTGGCTCAATAATTACATGTTTAGGTACATGTGAAGATATGTACAAACTAAAATTACAATGGTAAAAAATGCATCTAAGACATTGCATGAAATAATTTGGAACAAAAAATATTACAAAGGAAACTAAAATGAAGATTTATGAAAACACAATACAGAATATTTTTTCATATGGTAGTGAAACTTAGCTTTTGACGGAATTACAAAAGAATAAAATTAGAACAATTGAATTTGATTATCTTAGAACAAGCCTTAAAAAATACAAGACAGGATAAAATAAGAAATGAATTCTTTTGGAGAGAAATGAATGTCACCACATCTGTGTTAAGAGGATTGAAAATCAAACTCTTAAATGGTATGGCCATGTACAGAGAATGGAAAATTAAAGATGGTCAAAAATTATATACCAATAGTCACCCCCTGGAAGAAATAAACGTGACAGACCAAGATGGAAATGGAAAATTTGTGTCAGTACTATAATGATAGGAATTTGGAAGAAAGAGATTGGAATTATAGAAATAAATGGAAACAGAAGACGGCAAACCTATAAGTGGGGGAAAGCCGAAGAAGAAGAAGAAGCAGCCATTTCGGCCAATACGGGACCGCTGCACACATAAGATCGTTAGGAATTTGGGTAGGTACTATAAGTACCAGTTCCATGTCGAGAAAACCAGCTATAACAGCTGGGGACTCGAAATGCTGACACCTCACCCCTATATTCCTGAATGATATTCATCTCTGTAATTAACAACTGTGGATGTGAGGACAGCAAGAAGCTGGTTGGTCAAGCGAGATCTGCCGCCTCATTGAATATAATATACTATACGCTGGTTGAGTGGAAGAGAAGGCCTTATGGCCTTAACTCTGCCAGCTAAAATAAAGCATTATATTATTATTATTATTATTATTATTATTATTATTATTATTATTATTATTATTATTATTATTAGTATTATTATATCGTGAAATATGTCATATTCAAGACATAACCAAATTTATTATAGGTAGACGAAAATATTGGAAGGCTCATATAGAAAGAACGGAAAACAACCGACTTGCAAAAAGAACTAAAGAATATAGACCAATGGACGGGAGAAGAACAAGAGGAAGACCAACCAAAATGTCTTCCTCCGAGGAGTTATTTTGGAAATAATTAGGATGAAAACCCTACAAATTATGATTAAGAAGAAGAAGAAGAAGAAGAAGAAATATCGTGTAGGCCAATAATTTATAATTTGCATTGTTGAGTTATGCCAGTGCGATTCAATTGCCGGCTGCAACGTTTACTTTGTTTTCCCTTGAACCTGTTTGTAGCAATCAGAAATATATCACATTGAAAAATAAAAATAAAATAGTCTAACATATAAATAAAAATGACGTAATAAATTAATATATTGTAAGTTATATTTTAGGAATCTGTAGTTGGCATAATACTTGTTTATGATTTAGGTACATAAAAGAGGAATTGAACTCACGCCAAAACCTTCAATTTTTCACCCGCTGAGGAGCTGTAAACCAGAAAAGAATTGTGAATATAAGTAATCCCTAATGAGCCAGGGCGCTTTAACACAATGTCAGATGACCACGCTTATTATCGTCTCACTCTGATGGTTAACAGTTTATATAAAAGCGGGTGCCGCACGGCATTGCTTGACATGCGGTGTTGTCACGTTTCTCATAGCGCTATGGGCGTTTATTACACAAGGGCAGAAGACAGTGATTATTTATGTTATTATTTAATTTTTATGTTATTTGGTATTTATTAAATAATTCAATTCCAACATTACAAGTTATAGCCTGTAGGTCTACATAAATTTAATATTCATACAACATGCTGAAATTTACATTTTATTATTATTATTATTATTATTATTATTATTATTATTATTATTATTATTATTAACTGTTCGGTGTAAAACATTTTCCCATGGCCGCCACATGTTGAAATCGCTTATATGTTAAACAAATATATTATATAGATATTCGAGCTACATATCACAATATATCACTGATAATAATAATTATATCACTAATTACGGAATACAATTTTATAACTGGATCGAAAGCTCCACGTCGTTCCGAGTTTTTATTGAAACTGAGGGAAGAATAGCAATGTGGCAACATCGTGGTACTCGCGGTACTCGGGATCTTTGTATTTTAATAATATATAACAGCTGCGGGGAAGCAAAGCGAGCCGCTTGTTAAGCATCATAGTGAGGCGATTATACCAGTGCTTTCATCAAACCTAAGTTAAATAGCTGTAAGAATTCAAATAGTAAACGGAGGGCAGTTTTAAATTTCGTTTCAACATTATTTCTCTAAATGTAGAGTTATTTTGACAGCATATGGTTATACGTTTATCACTGTAGTAGTATATTTTACTATAATAGTAATAATAGTAATAGTAATAATAATAATAATAATAATAATAATAATAATAATAATAATAATAATAATAATAATCCATCCATAGTAATTCTGCCCGAAGGCAGGTCCTTCACTACAATCATAGCATTTTCATGCTATGCCTTGCAGCTTTACTAGGGAATTCTAGGTGTGGTAGCTTCCGTTGCTTTCCACACCGGTGAAGGATGATGATGGTGATGATGATAATGATCAAGATGATAATGATGATGGCCATATGATTTCGGGGACCGTTTGGGCCTTAAAGTTTTCCTGACATTTGTCTTACAGTTGAGGAAAAACCATATTAATAATAATAATAATAATAATAATAATAATAATAATAATAATAGTAATAATAATAATAATAATAATAATAATAATAATAATAATAATAATAATAATAATAATAATAAACAAAGATTGGAAGCAGTTGAGATGAGATTTTTAAGAAATATAGCAGGATATACTCTGCTGGATAAGAAAATAAATGAAGAAATAAGAAAGGAACTAAATATATGGCTATTCAGAAAGAAGGAACAGATTTCTAATATTTATTTCTTCCAAACTACAAAAAAATAGAAACACAATTTCAACGCTCCTGGAAAGAGAAAAGTTTGAAGTTCTAATTACGGCCGCATTGGCGCTGTTGCTTGAATTGTTGATTGTTTGTATTGATTTAACGACACAACAGGACGTTGGATTGGAAGAGGAGGAGCAGAAGATCAGCTTCATTACCGGTGGTCTCCCGGGTCACCAGACCTAACCCCGTATGATTTTTATCTGTGGGGTTACGTAAAAGACCGTGTTTTTATCCCCCCTATGCCTGACAATCTTGAAAATCTGCGACATCGAATTGTTGAAGCTGTGAATTCGATAACCAGAGACCAGCTGATTCGTGTGTGGCAAGAAATGAGCCACCGTTTTGGTATTTATCGTGTAAAACATGGTGCTCATACTGAATGCATAAAATAGTGAAATTTGAACTTTTATCTTTCCAGGAACGTTGGAACTGTGTTTACATTTTTCGTAGTTTGGTAGAAATAGTTGTTCGAAGTCTGTTCCTTCTTTCTGAACAGCCCTGTATTTTCAAGCTTACAGATCGAATAATTAACTGTAGGAACGCCTGGAATGAACATGTCGATAGAACGCTAGAAGAACGATTTCCAAAATTATTGCTAAATTAATAACCACACGGAAGAAGAAATGTTGGACGCCCACACAGAAGATGGTCTGAACAATTTTAACAAATCTAGCTTTCATGAAACCTGAACGAGCCAACAGACTTAATCCTTGGATGAAGAAGAAGAAGAAGAAAAAAAGAAGAAAATAATAATAATAATAATAATAATAACAATTCTAAAATATAACTCTGGGCCTCAATTCGTCTAAAAAAATCGGGTCCATTACTAAAAGTGTTGGACCATACCGGTTTATGCTATTCCTGTTCTTAATAAAATTGTATGTAATTTTGAATTAATCTGGTACAATATTCGCCTATCCATGATATGTTTTATTTTTATACACAATAATTAGAAAAAATAAAAATTAGTTAGTTGTTACATATATCTTCATTTATATAATAACTTATTATACTTGCACTAAATTTTCGATTTTTAAGCCATTTTCGAACATTTTGTGCATTTTTTCGAATTTTCGAGTGCATCAGAATATCCTCCACATTAAATGTAAAACAATCTATTACTTTGTCCCGATACCGTTATGATAAATTGATGTATCTAGCATGGAAGAGCTTCTTGCCTTTGTCTTTAAAATATTTATTATTTTTATGGGGTTTAAGCTTATTTTTTAATTCACTTATAATTTAAGTAGTCACAAAAATATAGAAAGTTAAAACAGGAATTAAACCTGTTATTAGTGTTTCCAAGGTAAAATAAAAAGACACTGATATATAAAGGTTTACTTTTTTACGCCTCTATTAGATCATATAAAAATCTACAGTCA
This sequence comes from Diploptera punctata, assembly GCA_030220185.1. Lineage (NCBI taxonomy): Eukaryota > Metazoa > Arthropoda > Insecta > Blattodea > Blaberidae > Diploptera > Diploptera punctata. The sequence goes on along the minus strand of JASPKZ010003075.1, from coordinate 292,516 downwards.
AAAACTCAAGAAATCGCAATTTCGCAGGATACAATAATGATGATGACTGATCGTCGTTCGTCCTGCTGGGACATAGGTGCTCCCCAGTGGAAAGTTTCTTGATCAGGCTAATTTACTTACGCTTATTTTCCTATAGATTTCAGTGAATGATATACAATTATCTAATTGCCAAGAGGAGACATCTAGTGGGACAATATGTGACTGACGATTCAGTTGAAGGTCAGTAGCGAGAAAACATTATGTTAAGGATGGAACTGTTCTCAAAATACTTGCAATGTTTTATATATTGTACTATTTATGGAGATTGCATTATAAGGTACTTACTTTTATAATTTTGTATTACGGTCTAATTTATATAATTTTAATGGAAGAGTACTGAATTTTGATAATTCTAATGCATACGATGATAAAGTTCTGAAATTTTAAACGAGAAAGGTCAGATATAATCGCAACAATTGAATGATATATATCCATCCATCTACGGTGATGTATCTGAATTGATAGAGGAGGTCATGGCTAAATCAAGCTTGTTAAGTCTATTAAAGTAATAAAAAAATTGAGACTAGTTATCTTATCAAGTGGTTACACACTGTAGTTCAAATATATTTCGCAATTTTATCTATAGGACATAGTGGCTTTGTTTCATTTTCATTTTCCATCAAGCAGTACAACTTCGTGTTAAATGTAAAACGGTTCTACATTTACATTTCAGTGAGTATTTTTTAATTAGTGCATGCTTAAAAACAGCCTTGTACAATAAAAAGACTGAATAATGTATTATTTGTGCGTGTAAATGAAAAATGACCAATTGATAGCTTTTAGTGTCCTTAATAATCATAAAATCGAAGGCAGGGTGCAAAATTGTGTTTTTCATCTTTTTTAAATTATTTGTTACATTTACACGTTAAACTATCAGTATGTATAGTTGTTAAAACGTTTTCGATCAATTGAATCTCTTGACATCTTAGTTTAAAAAATGAGTGCGTAATGTTTCACTCGATCAATTGAATCTCTTGATATCTTGGTTTAAAAAATGACTGCGTAATGTTTACTCGATCAATTGAATCTCTTGATATCATAGTTTAAAAAATTAGTGCGTAATGTTTGACTGTGTCTCACTGCGATTTTTATATGGGGTTTCCTACAAGATAGTATAGGATGTTCCAAAATGATGGACGGGGTTTTGTGTTATTTAATTTCCTTTACATGATATATATGAGAACAAAGGTCACATGGGATTAAAGAGAGACTCTTCGAATATTCATAACATACTTTATAAGTGTTCGATGTGAGCACCTTTCATCACGAGGCACACATCTAGCCGATAGTCGAATTCCTTCCAAACCTTGGTCAGCATATTTGGAGTAATGGATTCAATAGCAACACAATCCTTTTTCTCAAGTCTAGAAGGTTTACCGGAAGTGGTGGTACGTGCATATGGTCCTTCACGTACCCCCACAGGAAGAAATCACAAGGTGTGAGATTGGGAGACCGTGGAGGATGTGGGAATGAATCATGTCACCCGGACCGACGCGTCATTTGGTGTTCGTGGACTTTTCCTTTTGCAGATACATCTAGTTGTTTCTAACTATTTATACCATCGACGGATAATTTTATCTGTCGGATGATCAGTTCCAAATTGCCGCCAGAAAGCTCGTTGCACTGCAACAATGGGACCAGACCTCGCAAATTGCAACATACAGAATGACTTCCGTACAGGAATCGCCATTTTCACAATTTTAACGCTGACGACGTAATAATGACAAGAAACAAATTACTGAATATAATATGAAACTTCCACAGTTTTTCTTTCATTATATCAAAATAATAATCACGCATCCAATTTTGTTTGTAAAGCTATACCAACTACTTAAAACCCCGTCCATCACGTTGGAACACGGTGTATTTGCATACAGAAGAAATAAACATATTATATGAGGTTTGACCGATTAAAGTGCAAATAAATAGAACAACATTTTGTATTATTACAATTTATTACTGGTCACAGTAAATTTGGACATCATTTAGAACGATTCGAAATAAGGACAGATACCTGTATTTGTAAGAACTCTAGCCAGTCTGTATCACATCTATTAATTAAATGTCCTGCGTATGAATCCCAAAGACACGAATTTACTAACAAATTAGATTATTGGCAAAATATATTTCAACTGTTTTTAACATATGCTTGATATAAGAATGCTACTATAAGAAGCTGTGAGACTTTCTCTATTACATTTTAAGAGCCTCTGAGTTAGATTATTATTGTTAATTAATCATTTTAGTTATTTATATTACATTACAATATTATTGAAATGTACATGTAGAAATTAAGCATACTGTGAATGAATGTACATAATTGTATTGTAACTAAAATCCTAGCGTACCGGAAGGTGAAATAGGGTTCGCAATATTTTAAGATTCATAATACTAATAATAATAATAATAATAATAATAATAATAATAATAATAATAATAATAATAATAATAATAATAATAATAATAATATGAGGGCCTTCCTTCAATATTCGATGCTTGCCTCGAAATTTAATATAGTTGGGTAAATAACAATGTGTATATTATTTGTTATTTTAGTGTTTTATGCTGGCACTTGTTCAAATGCCTCCAAAAGGTAAAACTTATACGTCTCATTTATTTTCAAGTAGTTATTATATTTAGTAGTTTAGATGGGAGAATAACATTAACAGTGACTTGAGCGAGGTGAATTATACATGGAATGACTGGAAAATATTAACTGAGAGAATATGATGCATGTATACACGCGGACATGAACCTCCCAGCCGGACAGTTCCAGTAAAAGTTAGTTATATGTAATAGTTATTGAAGAAAATAAATTAGAGAATGTAATAAAAAACTGTCAGTGTAACTTTCCAGCAGATGAGTGATTTACATTTGTACACAAGGTGGGCATAAGTCAGTAAACCACCGCTTAGTAGTACGAGATTTGAGATGATATTCTGAAGGTCCCGTATTCAAACCCCAGTTTCAACCAATCTATTTTTTTTCCCTAGCAGCCTTGAGCAATGGTTAACAGAAATATACCGCACTCTGTATAGCGAATTTTTAAACGGTTGTAATGCAAAATTGAGGTTTTGCAAAAATCAATGTTCTTGAAACCTTTGGACCATGTTATGTAATCAGCGCTTTATTTTTGTTACCGAGATACGCATCAAGGATTATAAAAACCGCCAAGTAATTCATTTTATAAGCAAGTACGCCTACATATTTATATTTATAAATGTTACAAATTTGATCAAAGTGTACTCTACTAACCAGTTGTCGTATATGGAGCAGAAACTAGGCCTGATACAACAAAAACTAAACAAATAATAAGCACATGCGAAATGAAAATCCTAAGACCTATTCAGGGGAAAACATTATTTGATAAAATTGACAACACAAAAATTAGGAACAAATGCCATATTCAAGACATAACCAAATTTATTATAGATAGACGAAAATATTGGAAGGGTCATATAGAAAGAATGGAAGAAAGCCGGCTTGCAAAAAGAGCTAAAGAAGATAGACCAATGGACGGGAGAAGAACAAGAGGAAGACCAGCCAAGAGATGGATAGACAGTGAATGCACATTAAGTACGTCTTCCTCCGAGGAGTAATTTTGGAAATAAACAGGATGAAAATCCTACAAATTAAGTTTAAGAAGAAGAAGAAGAAGAAGAAGAAGTACTCTACTAGGCCTTTTGCCATTATTATGGAATTTAAAATCAGCTATACAATAAGAGATTTAAACGTGTTTTAATATTGTCTATAGTGAGTAAACAATGATAAAAATAAGATGAAAGATTTTTAATGCCAGGCTAAACACAATATAAAATTGTGAATTTTTCGGATACTATTGATAGGGACATGTTTTTATTATTATCACAGATTAATTTTATAAATAAGTTAAATACCGTAGTTTTTCAGATTTTTTCTAATTCTTATCCTACATAATGTATGAAACACGTCATCCCTGGTAAAATTTTAGCAGCTACTGCAAGTATTTTCAATTCCCGGCAGGGAAAGTTTTCTCGGGGTTTTTTTTTTCTTTGTATTTCCTTATTTATAAGTCAATTGTCTGAACATTTCGAGAGCCGAAATGGTCCCCCCAACATCATCACAATCATCCGTATCATATTCACCGTGTTTATTATGAGTGTATGGCTAAATATGTGTTTTGCATTAACATTCGTATGTCTCGGAATATCCCTGGCATTGATCTGATACCCATCTGGGGAGTCACTACACATCCTTTAGTTGTGAAAAAGCAAATGTGTGATTCAGAGTACAAATCTTCTCCCTGCAAAGTGGTAGATTGACGTGGGTATGTGAACTACCTATAAGGAAGAGATTAAACGAAGGTAAAAAGAGAGAGAATTTAGATACAATTTCAATGAATTAACATTTGTGTGTGTACTAATTTTCTGGTTGAGTGGAAGATAGGGTTTTAGGCCTTAACTCTACAAGTTTAAATAAAAATTGTATTATTATTATTATTATTATTATTATTATTATTATTATTATTATTATTATTATTATTATTATTATTATTATTATTATTTTTATCATCATCATCATCATCATCATCATCATCATGTAATCAATTGATTTGGTGTTTACTTTATGAAAAGTCATTATGTTTCGTGATTAAATAAAATAAAACTGTTAAAGTCTTAAGTTTTGTACGGTTTTCATATTAATTTTAATACAAATTCGTTACAGCTGTTTCAGTACTTTGTACCTTCTTCAGACGAATACTATGAATACAAATGAATTTTGTTATTATAGCCTAATGCTATACACTCAAGTACGTAACAAGTGTAACTAAGCAACTGAATGTAAAAAAAAACAGTGTAACAAACATCTTATTATAAATTTAAAAGAAATGATAATTTAAATCTAGTTGGAAATTTAATAGTCGATTGCTCCTCTTCAATTTATGCATTTCTACAATTTCTAAAAGATCTAGTTTTAAAATAAAATAAGTTAAAATATACCTTCTTAGGTAAAATCCGACGGATTTTTTACCTGAGAAGGTATATTTTAACTTATTTTATTTTATGACTCTCCACCTCAACGGTTTTAACAATGAATTTTATTAGTATTGAGATCTAGTTTCCTATAGACAATTTAATTTAAAAAAAGTATTACAAAAAGCTATATTTTCCCCCTTTACCTGAGAAATAAATAAATATATAATGTCATACATAGGCTCACTTCCCAATAAGATATCCAAACACTTTAAACAGTTGAACATCAATGTGGCTTTTAAAGCTAATAAACTTTGCAAAATATAATTAAGAACAGTAAAACCAAAGTCATAAAAGGAACAATTATGAGGTGTATATAAGTTAGAGTCTGGCACATGCGACAATGTCTCTATAGGGCAAACTGGAAAACCTTTTAGTTCTCGTATAAAATAACATATGAGAGTATATAACAGAAATACAGATACTTCAAAACACGCTAATCATCTTATTCAATACAACCTTTGTTTTAATTCAAATTTTAAAGTTTTACACGTTTGTAACAAAAGAAACTAGATCTTTTAGAAATTGTAGAAATAAATAAATTGAAGAAGAGCAATAGGCTGTTAAATTCCCAACTGGATGTAAATGTATCACCACTTTTAAATTTAAACTAAGAGGATGTTTGTTACACTGTTTTTATTTATATTCAGTTGCTTAATTACACTCGTTACATACTTGAGTGTATCTAAAGTAAAGTGATCCCACAACAGACCCGGAGGCCCTTAGGGTAGTAGGAGGTTAAGGCTCCCACTTTTTCTAGACAATCGGCACTTTATGTCAGCCGGGTTGTCAGCCCTGCATGACGGCCGCCTTTACCCCCAGAACAAGCGTCTGGTACTAATTTTTGTTAGAGGCTGAGTCGACCCCAGGGCCATAGTGCCGCCAGAGGGTTTGGGTCAGTTTAAAAATCCTGACCCCAACGGGACATGAACCCTCGACCCTCCGGCTTGTAGCTCAGTGCCTTAACCACTACGCTACGGCATGCCATCTATAATAACAAAATTTATTTGTATTCTTAGTATTCGTCTCAAGACGGTACAAAGTACTGAATCAGCCGTAACGAATTTATGTTAAAATAAATATGAAAATCGTATAAAACTTCTTTTTCTTCTTCACTTCCTGGTTTAGGCAAGAGTTGCCTGTTCCGTCTTCACTAATAGATCTAAGACCATCTCTTCCAAGGACGTCCGACATCTATTCTTCCTCTTGGAAAATAATGGAATATTTTATTTGGTAATCTACTTTCTTCCATTCTTTCTACATGTTCTTTCCACTGTATCTTGTTGTTAAATATATTTTCTTTTATGGAATAGATCTGCAGTTCTTCACGGAAATCCTGCAGATCTATTCCATAAAAGAAAATATATTTAACAACAAGATACAGTGGAAAGAACATCTAGAAAGAATGGAAGAAAGTATAAAACTTTAAAAGTTTTATTTAATCACTAAATATTATCATTATTATGATTATTATTATGATTATGATTGTTATTATTATTAGTTACTTTTATATATCCTTGCTTTCAATAATTACAACAACATGTATTAACCTATAGATACGTTCCTGAACAATGACAACCTACATGTTCTGAATGACGGGACATCCTCAAACTAGCAGAAATGTTTGGTCTGAGCTGCAAGTCTCTTTGTAGTCCTTATTCAACAGTAAAGCTACTAAAACAGGTAGCAAACCGAAGCACATTCGCTGCAGTCAATCAGGACGCTGAATGGGTTTCAGCTAGACCTTTCAATGATATTCCCGGGCCAAAACCACTCCCGATCATTGGGAATTCATGGCGCTTTCTTCCATATATAGGTAAGCAAATTTAGAATGGTACGCTTTAAATAATCATATATAGTAAACATTGATTTAGAAATGCATTATATAATGGAAATGGACAGCTAATGACAAATGAGGGAAATTTTGAAGAAGTGGCTGAATTTAAATACCTAGGAACAATAATCATAAATAGGAATGAGATGCACAAAGAAATTAAACATAGGCTCAATTCTGGAAATGCGTGCTATTATGCATTATAGAGACTTTTGATGTCCCAACTCCTTTCAAAAAACGTTAAACTGAGAATATATAAAACTATTATTCTACCAGTTATATTATATGGGTGCGAAACATGAACTCTTACTTTAAGGGAGGAAGTGAGATTACGAGTTTTTTGAGAATAAAGTTCTTAGGAAAATTTTTGGACCAAAGAGAGATGAACAGACAGGTGAATGGAGAAGACTACTTAACAGTGAATTACATGGTCTTTATAGCAATCCAGATATAATAAGAACAGTTAAGTCCCGTAGACTGCGATGGGCAGGACATGTTGCGCGTATGGGCAATGAAACACGTGCATGGAAGCTTCTTGTAGGAAAGCCAGAGGGAAAACGCCCAGTCGGTAGACCAAGAATGAGGTGGGAGAACATTAACTATGATTTGAGGGAAGTAGATTATACGGGGAATGATTGGAAAACATTGGCTCAGGATAGGGATGTATGGAGAGCTTATGCCCGCGCGGCCATGAACCTACGGGTTCGATAGTGCCAGTGAGTAAGTAAGTAAGTAAGTAAACATTGATTGTAAATATCTATTGGGATCACATGTAAAAGTAATAGAAAACGATCAAATTTATATTATTAATAATTTTGTAATAAACTGATATAAATTTTTTTCAGGTGAATATTATAATGTGGGTCTAAATGAACTCTTCCAAAAATACCGAGAACGATATGGGGACATTGTAAAGGTTTCCGATCGCCCTGGAACTACTAGTGGTGTATATTTATTCGATCCGAACGACATTGAAAAGGTTGGTAAAAGCTAAGTGGCAACTGAACGGTAAGTTGAAGAAATTAAAACAAAATTATATGGATATGGTATTATGACATTAATAATTTTTATGATTTAATTTTTATTCACCGCTGTGGTCTCGGGATAGTGTTGTCTCGGAGGAGGCCCTGACATTGAGTTTATCACTCATTCGGGGAGGCCCTGACATTGAGTTTATCACTCATTCGGGGAGGCCCTCCATTTCATTATGTGATTAAAAAAGTATGTGTGCGGTCCATAGTTTAAAATCCGTCTCCAGACAGGTTTTGCTGTTGTAAATTTCGGTTAGCCTGTGGCATGTAAAAAAACTACTTATAAGGTGAGAGGTTAAACTAATTAAATGAAATAATTTAATTTTTTTATTGTCAATTACTTGGTAGAATATAAAAAGTACAATTTACTAGATTAGCATTTCCCAACTATTTTGTGCCATGCCTCACAACTGTAAGCCTATTTATAGTCCAGCCCTGACGTTTTCATGACAGTTTTGCCGATATGGATATTCAGTGGGAGGGGCCGCATTATGCACCACATCATGACACTTTCTGTTTATCCAGAACGTAAATATTAGAAATATTAAAAATGAATGCTCATTTCATTATGCGAAATTGAAAATGAAAAAAAAAAAAAGAAAGAAAGATTTCTCAATTATCGCTACGAAACACACTATTCTCAAAAATATTCACAATACTAATAAATCACGTAAACACGATTAGCATAAATACAGCTGACAACATCGCAGAAATTTCAAACCTTACTAACAGCGTCAAGAGCAGTGATTGGTTGTGGCAGACGTCCACCACGAATTCAACTATTTCCTTATTGGCAGTAGAGGGCGAGTTTCTCCCTTTACCCCTCGTACAAGCCTAAACGTCAGGGCTGAAGACTCAGCGGCTGGCCTATAAAATCCTTATTCACGTATGTAACAAATACATAATAAAAAATAGGAACAAATATATTTTAAAAAATACAATAGAAATACCTACCATGAACCCGGCCGGGTTCGATTGATTTTTAGAATGGAAAAATCTAAGAGACAAGACCCACGGGTGGGAGTTTAATCCGTGGGTCAAAAGTCTGAAGATTTTTCAGGCTCGTAAAATAAATTATGAAAATAAATTAGCCTCTGGGCAATATTTAACCGACTTTCACCCATACAAATAATACATTAGTTTTTCACTAGATGTCTCATTGAGACAAAACGTAACTAAATTAGATTGGTCAACAATCCCAAAGAGGCGGCTAAGACACATTTAAAATGGTCGAGAAGTCAAATAATAGGAAGAAAGATTATTTAAAAATGCAATTTTTTATATCACAAGAAATACAAAAAAAAAGCTCCCGTTCTATAATATATATAGTCGGCCGGTGTGGTCTTGTGGTTATGCTCCCGATGTTGCGAGTTCAAACCCAGTCAGGGTCGTTCAATTTGAAGGGATGGAAAAATCCAAGGAGCAAGACCTCCGGGAAGGACTCTAAGCCGTGGGTCTCCAGTCTGAATATTTTCAGGCTCGTAAAATAACCATAAGCCTGATAAAAGAGGCATCTAAGCAAAGTACCGACCTTCATGATCCTATTAATACCTTAGTTGATTACTAGATATCTCAATGGATCGGTATGCTAACCACATGACATTCATAACATCTGTAGGGAAATAAGCGTCACTACAATCCGTCTGATTAGTAAACGTCTCGCTATGGAAGTCCCATGTCCCCGCAGTGGGCTGAAGAAGGGCTACAACTCAATGGTCTTAATTAGTTGTTAGTTTTAAGCTGATGATGTACTACTATTAGGAGATAGCGAGGAGATGCTAAGAGCCATCATATACACTCTATTGAGTAACACTAAGGAATTGGGACTGGAAGTGAATATCAATAAAACTAAATATGTTCACACACAGAAATGTATACTATAAAATGGAAGTGGACAGTTGATGACAAATGAGGAAAAGTCTGAAGAAGTGGCTGAACTCAATTACCTAGGAATAATAACTGCAAATAGGAATGAAACGTAGACAGAAATTAAACATTGGCTTAATTCTGGAAATGTATGATATTTTGATTTACAGGGGCTCTTGTCTTACAGGATGCGAAACATTGACTCTTACTTTAAGGGGGGAGAAAATAATACACGTACTTGAGGATAAATTTCTTAGGAAAATCTTTGGACCAAAGAAAAATAGACGAATGGAGAATACTATGTAACAGTGAGCCACAAGGTCTCGATGGGAAACCAGATAGAATAAGAATAGTTAAGTCTCGTGGATTACGGTGGGAGGATATGTGGCACAAAATGGGAATAAAACATAGGTTGGGAAAACCTTTGAAGGGAAACCAGAGGGAAATCGCCCAGTAAGCAGGTCACGAATGAGGTGGGAGTATAATATAAACCATGATTTGTGGGAAGTAGATTATACACAGGATGATTTGAAAACATTAGATCAGGATAGGGATGTGTGGAAAGCTTTAGTCCGCGTGGCTATGAACCTACGTGTTTGAAAATGTCAGTGAGTTTGTTAGTAGATTAAATCGTGGTTTCTGATTCTTCCCTTCTATAATAATATTGGTTAATTAATTTTAATTTTGGTTTGATTTGTGCAAATATTTATTCGTAATTGTTCATTCTATGATATTTTCATATTAATTTATTTCTCTATTTAATATTTCTCACTGGTGGAAAATTAAGCCTTATGGTCCAAATTTTGCCTGTTTATATAAATGTTATGTATTATTACAATAATAATAATAATAATAATAATAATAATAATAATAATAATAATAATAATTATTATTATTATTATTATTATTATTATTATTATTATTATTATTATTATTATTATTATTATTATTATTATTATTATTATGTTGCTATTATTATTATTATTATTATTATTATTTCCGTGAAGAATATAAAAAATGGGGACTTTATATAAACATTGAGAAAACTAAATATCTGTGTAAGGTGAAGAAATGGAAAATATAAAGCCTAGTATTGTATGCACTTATTTAGGAAAAAATTAGACCATTCAGGCGATAACACAGTGGAAATTAAAAATAGAATCGCACAAACAAAACAAGCAATAAATGCTTTAAACTCTGTTTGGTGGAGCAAAAATATTACAAAAAATAGAAAATTACAAATATATCAAACCATAATTCAGAGCATTTTAACATATGGTGCTGAAGTCTGGCAAATTCCTACCAGGGAAATGAAAATAATTTTAAATACAGAAATGGATGTTTTAAGAAGATAAGCTGGAAAATCTAGAATGGAAAGAATACGAAATAAAGAAATAAGGGAAATTATGGGTGTACAAGAGGAGCCGGACATCATAGATATCGTAGAAAAGAAAAGATTGCAGTGGTATGGTCATGTCAAACGAATGCCAGAGCAAAGATTGCCAAAAATTGTTATGGAATGGATCCCAATGGAAAGGAGGAAGAGAGGAAGACCGAAGAAAACTTGGATAGAAGGGGTACAAGCAGCTATGAATATCAGAGGAATGGAGGAAGATCAATGGATGGAGAGAGAGAAATGGCGTTTGGTTTCCGGAAGACGGCGGCAGCTGCCATTATACCGGATGATGATGATTATTATTATTATTATTATTATTATTATTATTATTATTATTATTATTATTATTATTATTATTATTATTATTATTATTATTATTATTATTTGGAGCAGTAGTAGATAAATACTGTAGGGATTTCTTTTGAAATATCCACAATTTCGTAAAATCTGATATTCAGTTACCATTTTTGATTAAAATAAAATTTGTTTTCCTCGTATGTTTCAGGTTTTGAGAAGAGAATCAAAATGGCCGTACAGAGACTTCACACCCTGTTTCACGTATTACCGCAAAGTAACAAGAAAAGATCTGTTTCAGGGAATAGGGGGAGTTCTAGCTGCGTGAGTCTCATTTACCTTAAATCAATTATTCTTCTCAAACTCTATTTAGTCTCGAGAAATGTCATAAAATTCTACAACATGACCCTCTTTTCCTACAAAACAATTATTATTACCATTCATATTTTCGCGTCACATGGCCAGCCCATCGCAAACTACGGGACATAGGATTATCTGCTCTCATTACATCGCATTTCCCACAAAGATTTAGGTCAATCTTATGAAGTTTTTCCCATTCGCCTACTTTTCATCTCTTTATTCCTAACATTTTTCTAAGCACTTCATTCTCAAATACCAGCAATATTTTCTTCACCTTCAAAACAATAGAGCATGCATCCCATTCATAAACTATAACTGGAGGAATCTCTGTCTTATAGGCCTATGTTTAGTTCTAAATTTTTCACAGAAGTGATATGACAAATGTATCTGTAGTGCATAATGGCATCCGTTTTCAGAGTTGAGCATAATAATTGTTTAATTTCTTTCTGAACCTATTTCCAGATTGCTAGTTATTGCATGTAATATTAAATTTCGTCATTTCTTTAAACAATTCTCTCTTTTGTTGTCAAGTGTCCATTCTCATTTAATGATGTATTCCTATGTTTAAACATATAGGGGCACGCCGTAGCGTAGTGGTTAAGGTACTGCGCTATAAGTCTGAAGGTCGAGGGTTCAAGTCCCGCAGGGCTGAAACAAGTGCCGATTGTCTAGAAAAATTGGGGGTGCCTTAACCTCCTACTACCCCAAGGGCCTCCCGAGGCCTGTAGTGGGTTTACTTTACTTTACTTATGTTTAATCATATGTTTACTTTTATTGATAAATGAGTTTCTTATTATTGTTTAATAAATAGGCCAATGTGTGTTGGCTTTTAGTATTTCTTCGCTATCCTTTAATAATATAGGCCTACTACACTTAACCTTTACAAATTACTTGTTCATCCAAGTCATGGCTTCAACTCTGGAAAAGAAAGAAGTAACTTTAATATATAGCACTTTAATTATACTTAAATATATTCTCTTCATTAATAAAGATAAATACTTTAAATCCAGTGAAGAATAATTAACGTATATTGAGAAGCATTTTATGAGAACAGAAGCCCTACCATTAAACCAACAACGATTTGAAGATATTAAAAAAGAGCTAAACACTGAACCAAGTTTATAACAACTTCAGAAATAACTTATACAGAGAACTGCAAAACCCAAACATTCCGTGTAGTCAACATGAGGCCGTCAGCGGGCTGGAAGTTTGCATTTGCCGAGTTTCAATGAAATATTCTGCTAAAGGAAGTAGATCAGAACAAGAACACAATATTTCACTTAAATAAATAACAGAATAAACTGAAATAGAAGAAAAATATATTGATTTTTAAGGTAGAGTTTGGAACTGACTTACGCATATCTAATATCTATTAACAAATTTCAGGAAAATTTTCTGGAGCACTGTTTTTTATATTTCTTGGATTTCTCGTGTAATTGTAGTCTTTAATTCGTCCATAGTATGTGGATTATTATGAGTATTTAACTCATGTCCCAAATGGGAGTCAATGACCAATCACATTTCAATGATTTTTTATTTACAACCAATCACAGTCGTGTTTCGCCTCGAATTTATCAACGAAAGTTTATCATGTTAAAGAGAGCACATCCTTTTTAACATTCTAAATAGGTCATAGCATTATTTTGCAGTGACTGACCCCCTACAAAATACGGCTACCAGATTGTATATATAGTGCATGAATGTCAGCAAATAGCGCATGCGGGAGATAATATAAAAACATTTGTAGCAATTGATTACACCACAAAAGAAACACTGTTTGCACTGTCTTAAACGAATTATTTTCTAGGAAATGACTTTGCAGAAAAATACAATTGACATATTTACATCATAGGACATCAAATTAATTAATACCTATAACGTTGGTTACAAATTTCTCCACTAGGGTGCATTCTTACAATATTGCGATCCTTTGACAATAAATAATATGATATGGTTGCAGTGATGAACAAAAGAAGCAAATGAAGCGTACCAACCGTTTCTCATTTGTTTTCAAATATCACCGTTTACATTAAATATATAAATATTTTAAAATAACTATAGTTAAATAATGATTTGTGAGTAAACAGCTTAATTTTATTCGTTAAATGGTCCTAACAAATGTCACTCTTGAATCACGACACACTTTGTGAGTCGTGAATTTATCGATAATTTGGAAATCACTCGTGGCATTATTTATGATAAACGTTTTGTTTAAATGCCCCCCATAAAGATAAGTCACGCACACTCAAATCAGGATAAAGTGTTGGTCATAATCCGCGACTAATTATTATTACAAACATTTAAACTCGACATAATACAATAATACGGTAAAAATGAAATACAGACATGACTAAATTTATTTAATCTAGAAAACGGATTGATGAATATTTAAAAGTTTAGAAAGTTCATCGAAAAAGTCTCCTAACCCTTTGAGCCTAGGTGTTTTTTTTTTCTGAGAAACCGCCTTGTTTTTATTTTTCTATTGGCAGTGGAGTGGTGTTTTTCGTCAAATACCACCAAAATATTTGTTTATGTAGTACTGCTGCCAAGCGGTGTTTATGGAATTACAACTTTAACTGTTCATCAGCTGTTGAAAGAGTTAATGGAATGCACAAGAATAAAATTAATTCGTGTATAATTTTATCTAACTTGTGACTTCCTACTGTATTCCATAGGCAAGGCGAAGAATGGCAAACACTGCGAACAAAAGTGAATCCAGCGTTGATGCAACCCAGAAACACAAGACTGTACGTGTCGCACATTGATGACGTAGCACAAGAATTCATACAAAAGTAAGTGGTATAATTGGACACAGCGAACTTCGGCAGTTGACTAACATAAAGCAAAGCTGAACTTGTTTGTTCTTGTGGTAAGTGACAGGTGAAGTATAACTTGTAAAACTATTCATCAATTACATATATTTTTACTAAGCAGTATGACAATACAAAGTGCTCTAAGGATAACATAGCCTACTATTTGACGGGCTGACATTAGGGTGGGCCGAAAAAAAACTCATTTTTCTATTTCGAAGTTGTAATAGCGCGGAAAAGTTGCGAATTATATAGCTAAAAAAAAATACCAAAATCGGTTAACATCTTCCGGTCGTGCAAAGGCTTTATAGTTTGACAAAATATGAAAAAAAACTTAATTTTTTAATATTATTTCTTTAATTCTATAATTAGATATTCTCATAATGTAATAGTTTGTAACGTCTTCAAATAGAGCCTAAAACATTGTTTTAATTTGGTTTAGATCAGTTTATATCTTCCGGTCGCGCATAAGTTCCAAAATTTGCTAGAATAATGAACAAGTTATATTTTTACGCATTTTTGGTATTTGATAAATAACTTCCAGAGTGTTGATTGTCAGATCCCACAGATAAACATACAGTGGAGGAAATTCGTATAAAGCCACTTGTTAAAAGGGTTAACAAACGTTTATTTACTCTTTCTTTGGCATTTTTCTATATTAACTTAGGAGGCGATTGAGTATAAAACACACACAAATGATGTCAAAATTAATTATCCATTTCCGTCCAAAAAAAGTACATGAAAACTGAAACCACTCTCACATATGGGTGGAAATTAGTATAAAGGCACTTTGTGTATTTCACATATTAAACCAAAAAGACTGATCGCAAAGTTTACAACAAAGTTCTAAAATTTAGTTGAACCTCCATTGTTGTTAATTACTTGGAAGATTGTCTTTGGCATTGACTCGATGAGGGTGTTTATTTCTTCCACTGAGATTGAAGCCCACTCTTCCTGAATAATATTTTTCTGCTCAGTCACTGTCCCAAACTGCCGTCCATTGCGATACACACGCCTTGCCAGGATCCCCCATAAGTTCTCAATCGGGTTTAAATCAGGACTTCTGACTGGCCACGTCAAAAGTGGTATTTCTTTCTTCCTGAACCACTCCTTTGATTTGGCAGACACGTGAATGGAAGCATTATCTGGCTGAAAAATTAGATCTTCGCCAAATTCCTCATACATTCGTATCAATTAGGACTCCAGAAGCTCCTCAGTGTAGGACTCAGAATTCATCTTGGTGCGTATCCATGCTACTTTTTATCTTTCTTTAAAGCAGAATGCTGCCCAAATCATAACGCCTCCACCACCGAAGTTTCTACTCATTCTAACTTGCTCTTCAGTACGGAGGTCGTTCCAGTAATACTGAAGGCCATCAGGCCCGTCCAGATTAAACTTCTTCTCATCACTGAACATTACGTTATTCCATTCTGAGGTCCAGGACATGTGTTCTTCAGCAAAAGTCATTCTAGCTTTCTTATGTGCATTGTTTAGAGCTAGTTTACTAAGACTTTTTTTTTTAAATTTTAGGTTCTTGTCTTCTGACAGAATTTGTCTTACTCGTCTGGCTGTTAACAACTTCAAATCAGCCTGGATTTGAGAAGAAAACATATTCTTACCTTTGGCTTTAAGTAAAATGACATGTTTAGTGCACTCAGACAATTTTCTTGTCCGGCCATATTTCCCGTTTTTTTATATCGTGAGCCCAGTTTGACAAAATTATCAATGACACATCTTGAAGCCCCAATTTCGTAGGTATTTGTCTATTGGAAAGGCCCATCTACTTGAAGGCACTAACACTTGATTTATCTTCATTTGATAGAGGCTTTCCACATGGCATTGTACGTACTGCTGACTTGTAACTGATGAACGATGCTCATAGACACGTTGTCTCCATGTAATTGCAGTGTTTTGTTTACATTTATGTCTCTGTAAGAGCCAGAAGTTGACCTGCCTTTATACCGATTTCCACCCCTAGGACAGCGTTTTCTTAAATTTTACATATTATTTACATATATAATAAATACAAAATGAGGAGACCTGTATGAAATTATGTCCAAGATAATTATATGTAATCTATGACACACATACGGTATTTGCATACATATTTCAGGTTGTTTTACTACTAAACGTTAGTGCCTTTATACCAATTTCCTCCACTGTGAACGTGCTTAGCATAGATCAGCAATGCTTACCTGATATTAAAAAAAGAAAAAATAGTTGCAAAAATGAAGTTTTTTTTTCATACTTTGATTTTTTTATTTTGTCTATATAATTCGCAACTTTTCTGCGCTATTACAACTTCGAAAAAAATAGTTTTTTCGGCCCACCCTAGCTGACATACAACGTGGGAGAATTAATGGAGTGAAACAGTTTTCCACGACGATAAAGAACTAGCCCCGGCTGGTGATTAAGAGGGATAAACATGTTACAGTATCCCCGTAGGTGACCTATGGATTAAGTTCCTTGTATCTGGTCCCGAGGGTTGTGATTCAAACCCGGCCGGGATCTATGCATTTTTATGATTGAAAAATCCAAGGTGTAAGTCCTCTGGAAAGGATTTAAGCAGTCGGTCCCGAATTTGAAGATTTTCTGGCTCGTAAAAGAACCCCAAGCCTTAAACTTTAATCGGACTTTCCCATTCAAGTAATAACTATAGTCCAGCCACCAAATTTCCGGCTCTGACGTTTTCACGATAGTGTTGGCGATATGGATATTCAGTGGGAGGGGCCGCAGGGTTAGCAGAAATACAGCTGACGACATTCCAGCAATTTCAAATCTTACTAGCGCGCTATAGTGGCGTCAAGAGCAGTGACTGGTAGTGGCAGACGTCCACTTCCACATCAGCTATTCCGTTATTGGCAGTAGAGTGCGAGTTTCTCTTTTTACTCCTCGTACAACCTAAACATCAGAGCCGGAGATCAAGCGGATGAACTTTAGTTGTCTCTTTTAGACGATATGCTAACCACATGTCACTCTAAATGAAATGAACGTAATTACATTTGTTTGTAAAGAAGCTCCGGCTAGGAAGCACCCATGTCCTTAAGTATGGATTTCGGGTATAGACTACTACTATTACACCAAAGATTACCGTACTGTAAAATATGTGATATAAATTGTTTTATATCTCAGGAACTAGTAATTATTTTACCTTGATATTTAAATTAGGAGTATTAATTATTTTCCCAGATAAATGGTAATTTTAGGAACGATAACATAATTCCTACAATGAGTTCGTAGCTCGGCCGGACTGTTCCATGGTGGCCTTGGACTGATTGAGTATTTGCGCACCTTCCGCCAGAATTACACGTACACGACCGGAAAGTCATTGGTTCAGAGCACTACCTATTATGCTAAAATTACATATTACTACTGTACTAACTACATTAGGCTTACCTGCATCACAACAGACATTGAAAGCCTTACATGAGTCATTTAAGTTTAACAAAATAAATGTATATTCTCTCTGAATTAAGACCATTACGTCCTTCTCTTCCATTGAACTAGAAAAAATACCGTATATAAATATAGGTTAAAAATAAAACTGTATATACAATTTACACATTATAGGATATGTAGGGAATGTTGGGGTTTGGTGCGCAGTGAGTGCAGAATATGATGTAATTTTCCTCCAATTAATGTGACTTTTTTAATAAGATTCTTTGTTGTTAAGCGGAAGTACCCCGGGCTTCTAATATAAACCCGGACCGGCCTCACGGGGTTTCACCCGTCAGGCAGCGCTCTCTCCTCGTCCGCATTTCACTCTGCCAGCCGCTCGTCCTTGAACTAGTCAGTTTACTATCGTTCGACAAGATGAGACGTCAGCTGACATTAGAGCAGCGCATTTATGTGTGTAAATGTTATTATAAATACGAATCAGCTCGTCGCGTTCGCGCGCGAATTTATTCGGAACTTCCCTGGGACAATTACCTCCTTCCAGATTCACAATTCCACGATCGTGTGAGTTACTAATTTGAGACCACTGGTTCAGTACAAAATACGAAACACTCCGCTCCCCATATCTAACAGTGTGTGATTTTTATTTGTGGGGTAGCCCGAAAGACAAAGTGTACAAAACAAATCCGCACATATTGAAAGAACTGAAGAACAACATAAGAAATCAAATCAGAAATTTGACAGTGCCCGAACTACCGCGTGTCAATCTAAATGTGTTTACTCGGTACATAAGGCCTGTTTGAAAAACGCGGGATGACCGACATTTCCAAGCATTTTTCTATCAAGCGTAAGAAACAGTTCAAAAAGACGGGTGGCAGCGCAAGGTGAATTGCGGTGAGGAAGAGACACCACTCCGTGCCGGGTGAAACTCCGTAAGGTCCGGTCCGGGTTTATATTGGAAGCCCGTTAGTATTTTAATGAATTTCCGAGCAGAAATTATTAGTTTACTTCTTGAAAGTCTACACGAGAAAATACGATGAAAAGTCTGGGAGAAACATCAGTTAAGGATATAAATATTGCTTTATTTATTATTTCAGATATGTATATTCTGAAAAAATAATAGCAATATTAATACTACTACTACTACTAATAATAATAATAATAACAATAATAATAATAATTTTTATTCAATGCCCCAGGTTGTCATTTCGAAATTTCTGGTGATCTCCTGGCATTGGCTTAATTGTAACCCACTTCAGAAATTGGGGCACCTGGAAGGCGGAGTTACTTACCCCGATGATACGATGGGTGATAATTGATAATGAAGTGCCAGGAGAGCTCTTAACCTAAATTGAACCTAAATTCCAGATAATGGGCAACCACAGGAATGATTTAAGGAAAAGTTCCTATAGTTTGACGGGGAATCAAACCCGGGACATCATGAACTGTAGTCAGAAACGCTATAAGCCTGGAAATAATAATAATAATAATAATAATAATAATAATAATAATAATAATAATAATAATAATAATAATAATAATAATAATAATAATAACGTTGTAGCATGATGAACTTCATGAATAATGGGATTTTCGATACACCGTTATCTGGTATTTTGAGTACAAACGTAACCGTGAAGTTTATAATGGCGACGTGGACCCACCTTTAAACTTCTTCACTGATGAAGCGTGGTTTCATCTTCACGGCCACATTTCTACTCAAAACAATAGATTTTAGAAAAACAATAGTGATCCGTCCAATGACTTCGGTTGTGTAACTCTGGTGGAAGGCGCACCAATACCAAGGCCGCCGCGGCACGGTCCAGCCGAGCTACGAACGCATTGTATTATTTGTAAATATCACAAAAATTACGATTTTTGAGCATTGATTTTGGTAACTCTGCCCACAAATAACAATACTCTTATTCAATTATTAAATAAAACTATCAAAGTTTTATATGATTTTCATAAGTATTAATTTTATTTAACATTCGTAACAGTTGTTTCAATACACTGTATCTTCTTCAGATGAATGTCACAAATACTAATATTTTTTTCCTATTTGGTAGGTTTACTTAATCAATAAACATCATTTAATCAAGTAAACACCAAATCAATTGATTAGGATATTTTTAAATTATCCTTTTTTTTATATTTGTTCAAGTTCATCTGAACAATATCATCTATAAGTATGGCTTTGGCGGGTGGGTAGTTGATTTTAAAAATAATATATTTTTACAAAAATATATAAAAAATCAACCTATAAAATTAAAATGTATTTTCAGAACAGGTATTCCGAAGATTATAGATCATATTGTTTTTGTGAAATTGAAGAACAGATAGATAAAGAATCTTTAAACATACTAATATTTGATAATTGCAAGTTAATGTTTCAAACCTCCACGATTTTTTATGATTACTTATAGCAGTGATAAAAGTTTTAGAAATTCTAAAAACATTCTTTATTTAAGGATGTTGTAAATATCCCGCATTTAAAATATAATTGTGAAAGAGGCGCTAATTTCTAAGATATAAAATAATGAAAATCACACATTACATAGTATTTTAACCCGTATATCCCCCTTAAAATATCGATTACTTCCTATTTATCTCAGTCGATTTTTGTGGTAATGTCTATTCGAGCATTATCCCTGGATAAGTGGCATTAAGAGTATGAAAAACAAAAACATGACATATTATAATCTTTAAGATTATTATAATTATGCTGTTGAATAAATTTTTCTTTGCGAAATATGCCCCTAAATTCCCAAAGGACCAGAAGCCATTAGATTCATATTATCAGAAAATAAAATATTAATAGGCATTCATTAATTTATTATTCCTCCACAGAATGAGAAAAATAAGAGACAAGAATGAAGAACTACCTGAAACGTTCAACACTGAAATAAGCAAGTGGGCCCTCGAATGTAAGTAATAAATATACATAAGTTATTTTTACCATTTTCTGTTATTCTCTATAATATTAAAATATTGTTCAGAGTCAATATGAACTGTTGCTATTGTGTGTGTGTGTGTGTTTGTGTGTGTGTGTGTGTATGTGTGTGTATGTGTGTGTATGTGTATGTATGTATGTATGTATGTATGTACGTATGTATGTATGTATGTATGTATATATATATATATATATATATATATATAACAGAACACATAAACACAGGCAAAGGTGTTCGACAAGGATGTGGACTATCTCCACTCTTATTAATATATATATTAACAGAATAATGCAAGAATGGAAACAAAAAGTAACCAGTGGAATTTCAATAACTAGGAATAAAATAATTCAAACAATATTATATGCTGATGATCTAATAATATTATCAGATTCCGAAGATAGCTTACAAATAGCAGCATATCAATTATTCAAAATTGCCAGCAAATATAATATGAAAATTTCCACATCAAAATCCAAAACAATGGCAATGTGTGGAAAAAACATACAACGGGTGAAAATTGAGATTGATGGAAAAATTATAGAACAAGTGTCAGATTTCTCTTACTTAGGAAGTGTATTTGCAGAGTATAAGAGTGACATTGATTCAAAATTACAAAAATATAATAAAATGAATGGGTAATACGAAGACATTTTGGTAAACAGATGAGGACAGAGACAAAACTAAGATTACATAACGTCACATCAAAAGCTGCTCTAAAATACGGAAGTGAAATTTGGATTTTAAATAAAAGAAACTCTCATAAACTTCAAGTAAGCCAAATGCGCTTCTTACGATCATTGTTAGGAGTTAATAGACTGGATCACCAAAGGAACACTACTATCAGAGGAAAACTTGGAGTAGCAAGTTTAAATGAAGATATCCAAAGATACCAACAAGAATGGAAAAATCATCTGAGAAGAATGGCAAGAAATAGACTTCCAAAATTGGCATCCCAATATACCCCAACTGGACATAGGGACCAAGGAAGACCAAAACATCGGTGGAAAGATCAAGACCATCTTCGCTAGGTTTACCGTACAGGCCACATGGCCTAAAACGAATTTGTTCATGATGATGATGATATATATATATATGATATGAAAAGAAAAATGAATGCTTGAGTCGGAATTCGAACCCCAGTCTCTAAACTCTGTACGTTTAGTGCTCTAACCAACTGAGCTACTCAAGTATTCCAACACAAAGATACATTTTTCTTATATAAATATGTAGTATTCTCAATTCACACAAGAGGTAGTGGGAATTCGTTCCAACACCATCTAGTGGCCAACATAACAGTTAAGCAATTTTTTTTAAACAGAATATTTACTTTATAGCAGTAACGCTTGTACATATATATATATATATATATATATATATATATATATAAACGGATTGTGCGCAAATGTGCAAAGGTGATAACACAACACTTTAACAATCACTAACACTTTAGGTTTTTTTTTTTGTATAATCACTAATTGTTTTTGTTCTTTACATGTTTCGATGTGATATCTTTCGCATTTCTGCTCACACACTTCACATATGCATGACGTCTTCAGGTTATGGAATGTTTTATCTCTACAGATTAGGTGGTGGAATCCATGCACGCTTAATACTATAAACTATACTGCAGATAAAAAAATATATATCGTTTCCCGCCTAAAAGTAAATAAAAATAGTAGTTATAACTGGAAATGTTTGTGCCAAAATATATCGTCATCATCATCTTCAAGGTATGGGCCTGTTGGCCCGTTCCGCTCTCCGGCGCACTACATGCCGCAGGCGCAGGTCGTCCTTCCAACGACGTTTTGGTCTTCCTACATTTCTTCGGCCTAGATGCCTATAATGAAGCAGCTGTTTTGATAAACGATTATTCGGCATTCTTTATATATATTCAAACCAATTACGTTTATTTGTGTGTATTTTCTCGTTTATATTATAGATTTGTAACCAAAATATATATATTTTTAAATGTTTCATTATTTTGACACATATGGTCTATTTATTTATTTTTATTTTACATTCATGATACAATAAAATGGCGATTATGATTAAATGGGTCCTGGTTATGAAAAGGTAAAAAAAAAAACCTCAGTCAGGTTTTTCGGGACCAAGGTTGTACTCGGGTCCTCTGGATATATGTCACAAACGCTTCGATTCGATTATGCCAATTCGCCTGTTCAAAAATAAGTTTTGTTAAATTTGGTAGTGTAGGTCTTGTAATTTAAGTATCACTGCGTATACTCGAGTTGTAACATTGAAAAATAAATTAGACAAACTAATAGCCAATTATGTAAAATATTAGTCATTAATGACATCTCAGCAGAAAGGTTCTTAGGATATTTATTAAACCTATAATAACTGATGTAATACAATCACCGGCAGGATTTGTTCGAATGAGCTCTGGCGTTCCTAATCGTTGGTGGAGAAGCTCACCATGGCCCTTAGGATGCGTCAGTGCAATACTAAACATACATCACGTAAAATTAAAATAATAGTGAGCCCGTATAGCACATTGAAATAATTACAAAGTATCGGCCTAAGTGGTCTAGGGATTAATTACCTTGCCGGGTCGCGAGTTCATAAGCGTCCAATTTCAATAGATTTTTGGATGGAAAAATTCTCCGTCATTTCAAAATTCGTAAAAGAACTTCAAGCCTAAATTAGTGGCTTCGAACAAAATTCAATCGGCCTTTCACATCCCAGTAATAACTTAGTGCCTTCTAGATATCTCTTAGAGGCCGTGTACTAACAGTATTATCACTCGTTGACTTCTGTAGGGAATTGACCTAACTAAATCAGCTTGGTTAAGAACTTAACGCTAGGGAGGATCCGTCCCTATACGGGGATAAACGTGTATAGACTACTAAGCTATAACATTATGAAGAACATATATGAAATTGCAAATACATTTATTATAATGTTTCTTCTTCTTCTTCTTCTTCTTCTTCCTTCCAAGTATTAGGCCAAGACCTGTTACGATCCTACAGAAAATTTTCCCTCCAGCGTTTCATAGGACGGCCCAGTGATCCTTTTTCATGCTTTGGTCGTCATAATTTTGATCCTTCCGGGAAATTCTGGTATAAGACTTGAAAGCATAATAATAGTCCCTTCGATTGGTTGCTGGTCAAAGGAAGGCAAGACCAGTGATGGGGCTGCCATCTTATAGCCTCTGGTCAGGTTTTTCTGGAGAAGAAAAGAAAATAAAGGAAAGAAGAAATGGAAGAAAGGAAAGACTCCGTAGCACTCGGATGTCCTAATAGCGTCGGGGTCGAAAAAAACAAGAGTTAACCAAGAGAGGTTAGATAGTAAAGTTAAAAGAGTGCAAAACACAAGTGGAAGAAATGTTTTGCTCAGCTTGGGCACCTTGTGGTCGCCATCCACATATCCCCTAGATGAGGACCCCTGAGGGAATTATAATTTTTTAGAACATTTATTACACATAGTTCTATATTAAACTTATAGGACTGGTATATATTTGTCTCCATGTTTATCTTTTTTCATTATTATTATTATTATTATTATTATTATTATTATTATTATTATTATTATTATTATTATTATTATTATTATTATTATTATTATACTAGCTAATATCCTGCCAGGCCTAAATAAATTAATATTAACGTGCTTTTATGTTTATTTGAATAAGCAGTAGGAAAAATAATTATAGATTTATTTTTTTTAGATACCCGCTGCTGATTACCCGGCGTTGCCCGGGAATCTACTTATCCCGATCTTCTTGACATAAATGAGCTAAAATACGAAAATGAATGTGTTTTATATTTAGTTAAATAAGTAGATGGAAACATTTATATCGTAATTATTTTAAGATTCCCCGTGCTGACTACCCGGTATTGCCCGGGAATCTACTTATCTCGATCTTCTTGGCATAAATGAGCTAAAAGACAAAATTCGTTATTGTGAGTTATTCGTAAAAGAATACCCGCCATGTGCTGCTATGCTTGCACAGGAATCTACGTTCTTATCCCGATCTTCTTGGCATCAATGAAAGACAAAAATGGTTATTGTGAGTTATCCGTAAAAGATAAACATATGCTGTCGCGAACGTTTTTGTAGAGCGTTTTGAGATATTCAATTCTCTGTACATTCATTTTGTGTATTTGTTACGGCTTAAGCAGCGTAATCCATTTAAGCGTCCAAAGAGCTACTTTTTTTCGCGTTTTCCACTAAAAAGTGGCGATTTCTAAGGGTGTAGGAGTTGAGTTCACAACTCTCTTAAAGGCTATGTTCATCCCTGAACATTTTGCAAAAGGCCCCATCACAATCGGATGAACGGTATGGCCGCGCATAAAGTAGAACAAACAAACAAACATTCATTTTTATATATTAGATTATACATATTTTACAAAAAACAGTTTGTGATGCGTACTATTCGTTTAAAACAAAGTAGCTTTAGATTTCCTTTAGAATCTCTACTTCCTCCAGTAGATTAATCTTTGGTGTAGTTCTTTTTCTGCAGCGTTTGAGGGTAACTGGATTTACCTTCTGCACAGACTATTTTTTTTAAAATATTACATGGAAAAACAAATATTTAAATAAAGATACCAAGACAAGATTGTACAAAGCAGTCATACGCCGAATATGTACCTACCCTTCTGAGACTGTAATAGAACGATATAGATTCTACAGACAAATTAAATGAATATTTTAGGGAGAATTGCACATGAAACTATAAGAAATAAGGGAAGTAGTAAAGAGATTTTAAGCTAGTTAACTATCAAATGAAACAGTTGATTGGATGGATAGAAAAAAGAATTGAATGGAACCAACCTGTATCTTGCATGGACTCGTACATAATTATACGTGTGGCAAGGGACAATCTACATGCAGATGGGGAGAGATCGTATGAAAGACTGGAAACCAAATGGAGGGACGCAATTTATGGAAGCAACAGGCTCTGGGCCCAATATAACGAGAAGAAGAAGAAGGATTCTACCTATATACAATTGATTTCAGTCTCTACACGTTCATTTATATATTCATTAGTGATAAAATATTTTTATTTAATGTGATTGTTTATACTTAATTTCACCGTATACATGCTCTTTTTATATTTTATCGCTTTTTTAGTGTATTAGCTAATTTTGTGGTTTCTTGCCTATACATTTGTTAACTAGTTATTTTTATAATTGTCACATTATTTTTGGAATTTAATTTATGTTCAATATATATTGTTCTTTAATTGTATCATTTAAGAGCAAATTGTTCATTCTTTTGTTTTATTTTCAGTTTGTTGCATTATAGCAATTACTTTTGCATTGCATTTAATGTGTTTTAACTTTCAATTACAATACTATTTATTAGAGCCTATCTTTAGCATGCTATTTATGAAATTGTTTAATAAATTGATTTTTGTGTTGGTAAGGATGCCTGGAATTATTATTGTTATTGCACTATATTCTGAATCCATTGCACAAGCAAACTGAATCAATATTACATACTATTTGCCCTCCCCCTTCCCAGAGATAACTTTTTCGCTCTAACCCGCTAATCTTTGTTCTAACGAAGCGATTGTGACGGTATCTCATCTAATATGTTGGAGTTATAGCCGTGTCACAGTTTCCTCATTTATCAGTAAGATGGCGCTCCTCCTCACTTCGCATTGAAGGAACACAAGTTTCTTAATGACTATTTAACTCATGCCCCAAATGGGAGTCAATGACCAATCACGTTTCAATGATTTCTGTTTTGCAACCAATCAGAGTCGTGTTTCACCAAATATTTATCAGTGTAATAATTACCATATTAAAGAAAGCTCCTCCTTACAATATTGCGTTCCTCTGGCAATAAATAGTATGATCTGGTTGCAGTGATGGACAAAAGAAGCAGTAGAAGCGTACCTATCGTTTCTCATTTGTTTTCAAACATCGCCGTTTACATTAAATATATAAATATTTTAAAATAACTATAGTTAAATAATGATTTGTGAGTAAACAGCTTAATTTTATTCGTTAAATAGTCCTAACAAATGCCACTCTTGATTTCCAAATTCTCTAGATAAATTCACTCCTCACTTCGTGAGTCGTGAATTTATCGATAATTTGGAAATCACTCGTGGCATTACTTATGATAATTTTCTCTGATTGCTAGAGTATCCGAGAAAATATCTTCGTCACCAATCGAACATTTTTGGTTTCTTTCTTTCTATGAGAATTCGTCAAGGCACAATTACAAAGACAACCGGTGACTAGTGTCAATGATATGAACCCGAGAATCCGCCTTATGATTTTAAATGTCACTTTGTCGTACTACAGATGTTGGATATTTAAATAATCTTTTGAAAATGCAACTCTGTAGATATTATAAAATATTAACAGTTTTAGTTTTTCATTCGAGCTATCAAATTTTATGTTATAGTCGTTTTAAGAGGGACGCTGTGTATAATAAACCAGACTACAAGCTGTATTAATTAATTATTTTAATTATATAGCAGAGATTTTACGCAAGAAATAAGAGTATTCCGGCTGAAGCATACGAAGGCCGGAATTTTTAAACAAATTCGTAATAACCGCAGTTTTAAATCTTGATATGTTCGTAACATCATTTTATATTATTTTTAATAAATTAATATTAATATTATTCTACATATCTATTAAGTGGAAAGCAACGGGAAGCTACCACACCTATAATTCCCTAGTAAAGCTACAAAGTATAGCATGAAAATGCTATAATTGCAGTGAAAAACCTGCCCTCGGGCAGAATTACTATGGAATGGAATACCTATTAAAATATAACTCCCCTATTATGCTCACGTTGAATTACCTCATGTGGAATATTACGAATATCTTGACAATTTCAAGATAAAATATGCATAAAAGTAATGTATGTTCTAATTATATGCCAATAAACATTAACCATTGAATAATATAAAGTTATGAAAATATAGTCAGTTATTTGTATTATTACCGTACCATTTGCATTATTACCGTTTTGTAATTTAGAAACATATTAAAGTAGTTTCAATCGGTACTGGCAATTAAGAAAAATAATTTGAAATTGTATGAAAATTATAAAAAAACACCAAAAAAAGTTTTTTAACGTGAATTAATTTACTTTTATTTAATCTTATATTCATGTTATTATAATTACACCAAGCGCAAGCTAACTGAAAGCTTCTGCAATGTCAGGGGGGGAGTGGTCAGAAAGTCAAAATAATTTTATAGAACTGATCGAAAATACCGCAACTTACCTATTAAGCTATTCCATATTAGTGTCCAGTAATGATGTAGCACTAAAGAAAGAGCTGATTTTTGCATGCTGGAGTGTAACAATAATGCAATAGAGTGAAATAGAAAAATGTGGGGGATAGTTTACGGGAAAGGTATTGCCTTCATTGGTGGACGCTTCAGTTTAAATATCGTGTAAAGATGTATGCTTAAGGGTATTACAGTCCTGCTTTCAGTTAACGTGCGCCCAATGTACTATTGATTAAGCTTATTGTTTCTTGTAAAAATATTAATTTAGTTTATCATGTTTTATTAATATGTTGGTTAAATGTCTGGCCATTTCTGTAAAAATTGCACGGGCTGATACAGTTATATTTGATTTCCTGGCGTTTTTGTAGAATCGTAAAGTGATCAAATATGACGTAGTATGAAATAAAATGTTTTACAAGAAAAAATCGCTTCTATTGCAGCTATATGCCTCGTAGCTCTGGACAAGAAGTTGGGATGTCTGGCTGAAAACCTTCCAGAGGATTCTGACCCACAGATTATGATAAAAGCGGCTACGCAAATTTTAGACTTGATATATCAATTAGAAATCGAGGTATCATACTGGATGTATTTTAGTACGCCTGCTTGGAGGAAGTTTGTTAAAGTTATGGATTGTTTTACTGAGTAAGTTAAATATTATAAGTCAGTTAGTCTAACTTGTTACATACAGAGTGATAATGATACAAACTTTCAGGGAAGATTAAGAAGGATAAATGCATGAATTTGATATAAGCAACCCTGATCCAGAAACATCAGGCCAACACGCACACACCACTGAGTAACACTAAGAAATTGGGACTGGAAGTAAATATCAATAAAACTAAATATATGGTCACACATAAAAATACATTATATAATGGAAATGGACAGCTTATGACAAATGAGGGAAACTGTGAGGAAGTGGCTGAATTCAAATACCTAGGAAGAATAATCACAAACAGGAATGAGATGCAAAGGAAATTAAACATAGGCTCAATTCTGGAAATGCGTGTTATTATGCATTACAGAGACTCTTGACTTCCAACTCATTTAAAAAAAGTTTAACTGAAAGTATATAAAACTATTATTCTACCAGTTATATTAAGAGAGGAAAGGAGATTATGAGTATTTGAGAATAAAGTTCTTAGGAAAATTTTTGGAGCAGAGAGATGAACAGACAGGTGAACGGAGAAGACTGCATAACAGTGAATTACATGGACTTTATAGGAAGCCAGATATAATAAGAACGGTTAAGTCACGTATAATGCGATGGGCAGGACAAGTGGCACGAATGGAAATGAAAGACGTGCATGGAACTTCTTGTAGGAAAACCGGAGGGAGAAAGCCCAGTTGGTAGACCAAGAATGAGGTGGGAGAATAACATTAAATATGATTTGAGGGAAGTAGACTATATATGGGATGATTGGAAAATATTGGCTCAGGATAGGGGCATATGGAGAGATTATGTTCGCGCGGCCATGAACCTACGGGTTCGATAGTGCCAGTGAGTGATCCAGAAACATCTCCTTGGCAGGTTTATTACCTACATTTTATTCGTTAGTTGTAGGCGATTAGTAATGGGGATGGATAACCGGACTAAAATCTACGAATATTATGAGTGATTCCGAATTGTTTAACCAGACATCCCCTGAAAAATAAATAAGAAAGGGAGGTCCTGTTCCATGGCCAGCTCATTTGCCTGATCTCACTTCACTCGATATTTTGTTGTGAAAAGTCTTATGTATAAGACACCAGTAGAAATGCAGTGGAGCTACTAGCACGAATTCTCGCTGCCTGTGACATCGTCAGACAAACTCCAGGGTTGTTAGCGCAAGTACAACAGTACTTAATCCCACGTTGTCATGCCTGAATCGGAGCTGATGGTTGCCATTTTGAACACCTGTTGTATCACGGCTTGTGTAAGTAGTGCAGCGAAAAACAATAGATATTCGTAAGGACTCAAAATTTCACGTTCTTAGGTATCCCAACAAATGTTTGCTTATAACTTGTGGAGGAGATATTTCCAGACCAAATTTCCTTATGTCAAATCCCTGCATTTGTCTTTCTCAATCATCCATGAAAGTTTGTATCATCACGGAAACACCCTGTAAATAAGGCATCGTGCCTTTGTGTAAAGAAAAGGGTCTTGAGATGATTTGAATCATCATAAGGGAAATATTTCTCATGAAATTTCAATCAGTGTAGCACCGTTGCCCACCTGCATCTTGAGAAATATAGGTAACTGCAGTAAGTAGCAGTTCCAGGTTGATAAAATCGGCTATAATGCCTAGAGAACCCGATATGCTGTCCACATGTCACCTCTATACGGCTGGACGATCTTCAAATATGTTATTAACTCATGTGGAGGTGAGATCAGCAGTAGAATGATAGGCCTGTAACCCTTTGAAGTTTTTGGAGATACTTTAGACAAAAAATGGGAATAATCGTGAAGTCATATTTTGCCTATGGAATTAACGATTTTTGGGTCTTCTGTCTGCTACAACTACAGTCCAGGGATGGGATACAATGTTGCCGCCGCCCATACACGTAGTGACATGGGAGATAGTGGATAGAGTATTAATTTGCCTGAGTTTTTAAATCAGACGTGGGAACGTCTCGCCATGAATACTAATAAATAATAGTTTTAAAAAACTAAAACAACACGCTTTATTAGAAAACCGAACTAAAAAATGAAAAATAATTTTAATTTCCAACATGCTTGGGATAAATAATTTTACCATCAAAAGCGTGGGGTGCTCTTTATCAATTAATATATTTGATAATAAACATATTGGTAAAAGTAAAGTCTCTAAGAATAAATTGTAAAAATCAAAAAAAGCACCCCACGCTTTTGATGGTAAAATTATTTATCCAAAGCATGTTGGAAATTAAAATTATTTTTCATTTTTTAGTTCGGTTTTCTAATAAAGCGTGTTGTTTTACTTTTTTAAACTATTATTTATTTTCTATTTTTTAGTTTTAATATTTTACAGAATAAGATAAAAATGTAAATATCTTTAAATTCGATTCTATTGTAGTATGAGCTGAAAGTAATACTTCTCTAAAAAAACTTCCAGCCGGATTTAAACCAGCGACCTATGGATTACAGAAATTATATACCACTAGAGTGTAACACTCTACCAACTGAGCTCTTACAACAATTGACTAAAAAGTCGACAAGTCCGCAACCTATTATACCAGTTTTAATTTCTTTTATTTTTTGATGATTCTGCCCAGGATTCTAGAAATAAAATATGAAATTATTGTATTGTCACGGGTCCTTTACAAGTACACAAAGTTTCAAGTCGATCAAGTGTTTCTAAGTGGCTGAAAATCGTGTTCAAAGATTCCGTTACATAGATATAGAAGAGTATTACTTTTAGCTCATACTACAATAGTATCGAATTTAAAGATATTTACATTTTTATCTTATTCTGTAAAATATTAAAAGTAAAAAATAAAAAATAAAAAATAGTTTTAAAAAACTAAAAGAACACGCTTTATTAGAAAACTAAAAAATGAAAAATAATTTTGATTTCCAGTACGCTTGGGATAAAATAAAGTGGTCAACAAAAAAATCATCTCCAACACATATAGAATAAAATTAGAGTTATCAACAAAAAGAAAATAATTTTACCATCAAAAGCGTGGGGTGATTTTTTATGATTTTTACATTTTCTTCTTAGAGAGCTTACTTTTACCAAATATCTGTTTATTATCAAATATATTAATTGATATAGAGCACCCCACGCTTTTGATGGTAAAATTATTTTCTTTTTGTTGATAACTCTAATTTTATTCTATATGTGTTGGAGATGATTTTTTTTGTTGACCACTTTATTTTATCCCAAGCGTATTGGAAATTAAAATTATTTTTCATTTTTTTAGTTTTCTAATAAAGCGTGTTCTTTTAGTCTTTTAAAACGATTATTTATTTTATTTTCTGACGATTCTGGCCAGGATTTTAGAAACAAATATGAAATTATTGTATTGTCACGGGTCCTTTACTCGTATACAAAGTTTCAAGTCGATCCAATGTTTCTAAGTGGGTGAACATCGTGTTCAAAAATCCCGTTACATAGATACAAAGACACTTTTTTTTATTTTCTGATGATTCTGGCCATGATTTTAGAAACAAAAAATGAAATTATTATATTGTCACGGGTCTTTTACAAGTATGCAAAGTTTCAAGTCGATCCAATGATTTTAAGTGGGCGAAAATCGCGTTAAAAGATTCAGTTACATAGATAGATACAGGTCAAGCTAATATAAAGCGTGTAAAAATAGACTCAATCATTAACTGTTCGTGACGTGTAGGAAGTGGTCCTATGATTGAGCTGATCACTCATCCGAGGAGGCACTTTATGTTCTTGTGCGGTCAAATAAATAAATGTGTGATACAGAGTTTCAAATCCTCTTCCGACAGGTCGAGTCTCTGTAAGGCCCGGATAGCGTTGGGCGCGTTAAGCACCAACAAATAAAGAAATTAAACAAGATAAAGAGAGATAATCATTAGAAATTATAACAAAAGCACTAATTAACTAAATACTAATATTTACAGTAACAAAATATTGCTAAACGCAGTGACAAAAATTTAAATTATTGCCACGTGGTTGAATTTTAGAAAATTTACAAAATTTCAAAACAATTTGCAATAATGTTTCCCAATTTGTGGGTTCAAGGATAACGGGAGATCACACAGTGATATAACATGTAGCTATACCAATACAGGGCTACAATTACCAAATAACGAACTGTGAGAAGTTCAAAGAACTTTTAATTCCATTGTATGTACATATAACTTACTGTATGGGTATGTTAGCTATGGCA
Organism: Diploptera punctata; assembly: GCA_030220185.1. NCBI lineage: Eukaryota > Metazoa > Arthropoda > Insecta > Blattodea > Blaberidae > Diploptera > Diploptera punctata. Next base: position 259,480 of record JASPKZ010003075.1, on the reverse strand, counting down.
TTGGTGCATTACATCCTCCATAGATATCAACGAAATTTGGAAAAAAAAGAATAATAATAAATAAATGTTATTACAGCTGTATACGAGCCACTTTTCAAACTTGACGAACGACATTTAACTTCTGGACACTTTCCATTTTTGTCCTAGGTTATATATATATATATATATATATATATATATGTCCACCGCTGTGGTCTCGAGGTAGTGTATGCCTTGTCACGCAGCGGGCCCGGGATCGATCCCCGGTCGGGGCAGTTTTTCAGGGTGAGGTTTTTATTGGGGTTTTTCCTCACCTGTAAGACAAATGCCAGGAAAACTTTAAGGCCCAAACGGTCCCCGAAATCATACGGCCATCATCATCATCACCCTTATCATTATCATCTTCATCATCATCATCCTTCACCGGTGGGGAACATCATCATCCTTCACCGGTGTGGAAAGCAACGGGAAGCTACCACACCTACAATTCCCTAGTAAAGCTGCAAGCATAGCATGAAAATGCTATGATTGCAGTGAAGGACCTGCCTTCGGGCAGAATTACTATGGATGGATGTATATATATATATATATATATATATATATATGATCGAGAGACAACCTAACATACTACCTGTACTTTTAAATCGAACACCTCACTATATCTCATGCTTCCTTGTTTCAGAAACTCGACTCTGGAATTCCCTTCCCACTTATATCAAGGACTGCAGAGTCAAGAGCAGTTTAAAAAAACTCACTGAATACTTCCTTAGATAATGTAATAAATAACCAATTTATAGTTATATTCTTATTATTTGTTTATATTTTCCACTTTCATTGCTAGGTCAATTATTTAATCAAGTTATAGGTTATTATTATATTATTAATTCTTTTATTTTCATTATTATTATTATTATTATTATTATTATTATTATTATTATCATCATCATCATCACCATCATATTTTTTTGTTCTTTCCTTGTAAACCGTATATTGATTAGCATATTATGTAATATTAATAAAGCTGTTAATAGTTTTAAAAAAATGTTAATATAGGCCTATGTATAATTTAAATCTGGTGGTGGAATAGTAGGCCTAACTCAACTAAAATAAACCATTGTTGTCATTATCATTATTGTCATTATTATTATTATTATTATTATTATTATTATTATTATTATTATTATTATTATATTACCACTGAAAAGTTATGGATGAATCATATTTCCAAAAATGTGTTTTTACAGAAATTTAAAACTGTGGAGAAATAATTAGTAATTATTATTTTTGCAGAGTTGGTTGGAAATATATCGAGGAAACGATGACCAGACTGAAAACACGAGCTAATGATTACAGTGAATTGAGTGTTCTCGAACGAATGTTGTTAACTAATGACGATCCAAAAGTTGCTTTTGTTACCGCACTCGATATGTTGTTTGGTGGAATAGACGCGGTGAGTAGGACTGTAACTGCTATTAAGGTCAAACTTCTAAATTTCTTCGAATCACATCGATCTACTATTAGGCGTATTAACAACTGTTCATTAAGGTGTGCCAATATTTGAACCTTGTAAATATAAAATTAAACATATGAACAGAATAAAATGCATGCTACCCAGCTGTGGACTGTGGTGATAGTGGATGATTCTCCCCACCATGTTCTCCCAACTATTATGTTCTTGAAAGCCGTTTCACAGTTTTAAGATTTAATTTTAAACTATTTTAATACATATTATTACGATAAGATAATCATAAGTGTGCCAGGGCACATCTGGCACACCCCACAGTTCCGCCTATGATACTTCATAAAATAAAAGTTTAATTAATGGGATTTTAAAACTTTTAGATATGCCATTTAAGTTATTTAGAAATAAAGAAACATCTAACTGATTGTTTAAGAAAATGTTAATGCATTATATTTGTAGAAGGCCCTTGACTTGCCAGATAATGCTGGTCTCTAATGCACATATATCAATCACATAAATGAAGGACAATCCAGGCAATATTAAGGTGACATGTAGTCACGCGCCTGTAACTGATTTTCTCATCCTTAAAACAGATAATTATACTAGTCAATTTTCTTTTTCTGATTCTAGTTTACAAATGGGTGGATATACCTAATTCTGTGATGGCGAATTCAGTGCAAAAATCAGTTTTTCTTTATCTAACAAACTAACTCATTGGCACTGCTGAATCTGCAGGTTCATGGCCGCGCGGGCACAAGCTTTTCATATATCTCCGGAAAATTGTACCTGAGTGGAACTCATGTCCGTGTTTTAATGGTTGTATTTTTACGGTGAAATATCTAACTTTTTCGACCAAGGCGCATTTTTCTCCAGGCTATCGCCAGCATAGGATACGGGGTTATTTAAACATGCAAGCTACTCCACCACGACAATATAAAGATACAGTGGAGGGAGTTATTCTTTATCACGTCACATTTCCTAAGATTCACAGCGAATAAGAAAGCAGTACTGGCAAACACTGACAGAATTAAATTCAAACAAGAAATACACATTCAGAATGTTTTATAATGATACCAAAATAAAATCTAAATTTGTTCATACTATATTATAATTTCTTTTCATTTCGTAATTTATCCACAATACAGTGGTTTTTTTGAAAAAGTAAAAAATGTAATTTACAAAAAATGTAATTTTCAAAAAATGACATTTTTCCCCGTGTTTTACAGACAACTAATACAGCTGCGATTCTTATATATTACTTGGCTAAAAACCCAGTTGAACAAGAGAAGCTGCACGATGAATTGCGAAGAATTCTCCCATCTCCAGATGACGTCATGACTGCAGATAAGTTGGAAGATATGAAATATTTGAAAGCTTGCGTTAAGGAATCTATAAGGTATTCACTTTCGTATCAACAGATTCATGTATTGTTACTATACATTACTTAAAAACCAAACAACTTACTGGCACTATCAAAATGAAAGGTTTTAGAGCATGCGGGAATAAGCTCTCTTACATCCCTATCCCGAGCTAACATTTTCCAATCATTCCGTTCATAATTTACCTCCTTGTCTTTTACCTCATTCCTAGATTGTTTGCAGGGCGCTTTCCTACTTGTTTTCCCATGAGGAGTTTCATGACCCCATTCATAATAATCCATCCATCTATAGTAATTCTGCCCGAAGGCAGGTCCTTCACTGTAATCATAGCATTTAAATGCTACGCTTGCAGCGTTACTAGGGAATTTGTAGGTGTGGTAGCTTTCCGTTGCTTTCCACACCGGTGAAGGATGATGATGATAATGATAAGGATGATTATGATGGCCATATGATTTCGGGGACCGTTTGGGCCTTAAAGTTTTCCTGACATTTGTCTTACAGGTGAGGAAAAACCCTGATAAAAACCTCACCCAGAAAAACTGCCCCGACCGGGGATCGAACACGGGCCCGCTGCGTGACAAGGCAGCACGTTACTTCGAGATAACAGTGGTGAACGTAATAATAATAATAATAATAATAATAATAATAATAATAATAATAATAATAAAAATAAAAATAATAACTATAATGATAATATCGGTCTTTATTAATACGAACAGGCTATCTGAGATATTTATGAGATTATCGCCTGGCATTGGTCGAATTTTAATCCTTCTCAGACTGGAGCGCATCGAAGTAGGAGTTTTATTATCCCGATGTTATCACGAGTGATCAATATTAAAGTAGTACCAGAAGAGTCTATAAACTTGGGAACTCAACCTATATTCCAGACAGTAGGTGACCATAGGAATCCTTGCCTATAAAGAAAAATTTATCTGGTTTGACCGGAAATCACACCCAAACCCTAATGAACTGAAGTCAGAAGCTCTGACCATAAGATTATGAGGCTGGTAAAATTAATAAAATTAAGAATAATAATAATAATAATAATAATAATAATAATAATAATAATAATAATAATGACTGTGAAAACATGTTAAACAGTTGCTGACAAGTGATTAACTGTATATGAGCTCCACCCGGTCAATTACGAAAAACTGTGCCTATGAAACTTTTACTTTTATATATTTAATGTAACTTCCAGTTCGAAGGTAAACACGTAGGGGATTCTTTACAACACGTGGCACGAAAAAAAGTCTAAGTTCCAATGTACACCATGCGCTTGCGCCAACAAACGCGAAGCGGTTTACACTATGTAATCACGGGATGCAGCCAACATATACACGATATTTAACAAACCTAAAAGCTGACCTAACATAATTTAAGTACTCTAACATGTGAAAGATCAACCTAAAAACTAGCCTAACACAATTTAAGCCCTCTAACCTGTGAAAGAATGTAACGCCCAAAAATAAATAGTAAGTTCTGAAATTCTGAATTATATGTGTACAGTTAATTAGTACATACTCTACGTTGGTTGCACTGGAACACGACTTTGTTTTTGCTTAGAATATTCTTTAAAATCAATATGGCTGTCACGTCTCCATGCGTATGTAGTCCAATACCATAGAAAAATATATTGAAATAATCGTTAGAAAAAATGTAAATGGTGGAAAATAATTTGAAAGGAATAAAATTTGACAGAAGTTTATGAAAGAATTAAAAAAGTAATAACATTATTTGAGAATGTAAGAGCATTATTAAAATATATATAAAGAAATATTTAGCTATATTGGAAAATATATCGTGGTCGGTGATTTAGGGAATAGTTTCCCGCCTCTGATCACGAGGATCGCGGACTCAAATCTTGCCAGGCTCGATGGAGATTATAAGGATGGAAAATTCTAAGGGGCAAGTCATCCGAGAGTCTGAAGCCTAAATAGAGACTACGAGTAATTTTACTCGTATTGACTTTTGTATTGACTTTTCCCATCGAAGTAATAGCTTCATTACCTACTAGGTGTCCATTTACTCCTTGTTACCTGGCGTCCAGATTTGAGAAGTTACCTTAATAGATCACAAGATAATAGTCTGCTAACAGTCCTTCTCCCCCAGCACTTCCTCTTATTTTACTTCTTTCACAGTAACCTCCTGGAATTCCCTCCCTCAAGATATCAGGGGTTGCCGCACACTTGACACTTTTAAGTCACGCTTATATAATTTCTTCTTCTTCTTCCTTTCATGTGATAGACCTAGTGGTCTGTTACGGTCTCAATCCAACGTTTGAAGGGTCTGCCCAAAGAACTCTTGCCAGGTGGCTGGTAATTTAAGATTTGACGTGGTATTCTTGTTATGCTTATTCTTCTTACGTGAGATTTCCAGTTGTTTCTGTATTTTTGTACATATTCCATGACTTTCTGTTTGTAATTCTTTGAGAATCTCAGAATTCCTTTTATGGTCTGTTCTCGAGTAACCAGCAGTACGTCTCATTAATTTCATTTCTGCCGCAGTTTGTCTTTGTTCATCTACACTGTGAATTGTCCAGGTATCACTGCCGTAACATAATATGGGTATGGCCAGTGTTTTATAAATTAAAGTTATATAATTTCTTGTTGTTATATAATTATATTTTTCCATAACTAATGTTTTTCTGATTTCTCTATTTTGTACGTTTTATATTTCGTTCGTTAAATCTAGAGAAAATCAAAATATATTGTAAATATAATTGTATTGTAGATATATTATGTAATAATTTTTATTGTCATTTAGATGTAACAGATTTTTTGTATTTTTTATCTAACCTGATTGAGTGGTAGACAAGGCCTGAAGGCCTTAACTCTGCCAGGTTATAGTTATTATTAAAATTAGTAAAAATATTTGATGCCACGTGTCATTCGATGACTTCTGCTGGAGTTGAGTGCAATGGTTGGCTTCATTAAGAAACCACCGCAAGGATGCACAATTGTTGCAGTGAGGAAGTAAATGCAAAAGCAAAGTAACATATTGTGAAATAAATTAAAATCTTATATTTTGCTATAATTGGATTTTATTGCGTATTTCAGATTATCTCCAATAACATTTGGAAACGCAAGGAAATTGACTCAGGATATGGTACTCTCAAACTATCAAGTCCCTGAAGGCGTAAGTAGTCATTCTATTAAAACGTAGTTACGTCAAAAATACTTTAAACCATCTCCAAGTTGAATGGCCATGGTTCAGAGTTGTTACGTCTGGACCATTCGTCTACTGCTGCGATAGACATCCTCATTAACTACCCAAAAAGCTTAATGGCCGTGATCCAAAGTTGACACGACTCGACTTGTTGGCTATTGCTCCGGTACACATTCTCAAGAAAATTGTAATTATTTATAATTTTACTAGTAATTACTACATGGTGCATTACTTTATAGCAATGCTATATGCTTCGAATATATGTTCATTTACATAAAGTAAATATGAAAATAATTACACTACCACAATATAGTTAGACTATTATAAACTTTTTCAAATAGCATATCGCTCACAATTCATATCTTTAATACATTTTGCGACAATTTTTATAAATATAATATATAAAAATAAAATTAGAAACGAAACCAAGATAAAAATGTATAATGTTATGGCGGTTCCCACAATATTGTATGGATGTGAAACTTGGGCACCAATGAAAAAACAGAAGGATAGAATAAAGACGGCGGAGATGAGGTTCCTAAGACAAGTTAAAGGATGTACAAGACTTGATAGAATAAGAAATGAGGATATAAGAGAAGAATTGAAAGTACAGCCTTTATTGGATAAGGTCACGAATTACAGACAGAAATTGATTGATCATATGGATGGAATGAGTAAGGAGAGATATCCATTGTTAACAAGAAATTATCAAGCAAGAGGAAGACGTGGAGTTGGAAGACCTAGAAGACGTTGGGCTGATGCATTATGAAGTCGGAACGGGCAATTGCCTAATCCCTGGAGTGATGATGATGAAAAATGAATGTTTGTTTATTTGTTTGTTAGTTTATACCTTATGCGTGGCCATACCGTTGGTCAGATTGTAATGGGGCGTTTTGCAAAATGTTCAGGAGATTCCCGGGATGAACATAGGCTATAAGATAGTTGTAATACGCAACCCCTTCACTCCTAAAAATCACCCTTTGTAGTGAAAAACGTGAAATGAAGTCCCTATTTTGACGCTTAAATGGCTTATGCTGCCTAAACCACAACAAAAACACCAAATTAATGTACACAGAATTGAATATCTCAAAAAAAAAAACTCTACAAAAAAGTCCGCGACAGCATATGTTTTATCTTTTACGGATAATTCACAATAACCATTTTTGTCTTTCATTGATGCCAAGAAGGTCGGGATAAGTAGATTCCCGGGCAATCGTAGCAGCGCACGGAGGCTATTCTTTTATAACGAATTTTGTGTTTCAGCTCATTTATGCCAAGTGCATCGAGATACGTAGATTCCCGGGCAACGCCGGGTAATCAGCACGTTGTATCTAAAAATAATTACGATACGGCTTTACTTATAATGATTGCTTCAATATTAAATTTTGGAAGATGAACTTTTATTTACAATATGGATTGTGTAAAAGGTAATTTGGAAATATAATTAATTACTTTATTATTAATTAAATGTCCACCGCTGTGGTCTCGAGGCAGCGTGCTGCCTTGTCACGCAGCGGGCCCGGGTTCGATCCCCGGTCGGGGCAGTTTTTCTGGGTGAGGTTTTTATCGGGGTTTTTCCTCGCCTGTAAGATAAATGTCAGAAAAACTTTAAGGCCCAAACGGTCCCCGAAATCATATGGCCATCATCACCATCATCATCCTTCACCGGTGTGGAAAGCAACGGGAAGCTACCATACCTAAAATTCCCTAGTAAAGCTGCAAGCATAGCATGAAAATGCTATGATTGCAGTGAAGGACCTGCCCTCGGGCAGAATTACTATGGATGGATGGATTAATTAAATAAAAATAAAACTTGCAGTTTTATTTGGTTTTCATATTTATTAAAATATAATTCAGTTACAGCTGTTTCGGTACACTGTACCTTCTTCAGACATGTTAAATTATGTTAATTTGTTAACATGTCTGAAGAAGGTACAATGTACCGAAACAGCTGTAACTGAATTATATCTTAATAAATATGATAATCAAATAAAACTATAAGTTTTATTTTTATTTAATTAATGAATAAGGATTTTCAACAAGTAAACACCAACTCAATTGATTAATTACTTTATTGTTGTTTTAGCTGCAATAACGAAAGAGCAAATTTATAATTAGTTTTCCTTTTTCTTATTCAACTAAATGTAAAAACACATCATTTATTTAGGTGTAGCAGCGCACGCCGGTTTTTAGCTAGTGTATTTATAAATTCTTCGTTAGTAAAAGCCATGTTTCTAGTTTTATGATGCTATTATTTCGCACGATATTCCTTTGATTTTTAACTTTCTACACACATTGATTAAGTGATTCATAGTTTGAGTTTCTTGATTAAAAATACATGTTCGAATATCTACTAATCTGAAACGATGTATATATGAATTTGTTTTTCTATGATATGTTATCAACGCATTGCACTATGGTGTAACTGAAAGTTTGTTTCAATCTCTGCTTAATGAATTAGAAAAACGTTCTACGCAGCGTTGCTTTTATAGTGTTGTTCTAATGATACCTTTATTCTACTGTTCTACTGTTTCTGAGGACTATTTAACTCGTGCCCCAAATGGGAGTCAATGACCAATCATGTTACAATTATTTTTTAATTACAACCAATCACAGTCATGTTTCTCCTATAATTTATAAAATAAAGTTTATCATAATAAAGAAAGCACCTCCTTTTTAACATTCGGAATAGGTCATAGCATTATATTCCAGTGACTGACTCACTAAGAAATACGGCTACCAGATTGTATATATAGTGCATGAATTTCAACACTACAGTATGCGGGAGTTAATATAAAAACATTTGTAGCAATTGATTATACCACCAAAAAAAAATTAACCCCTGTTTACACTTTCTTAAATGTATTTTTTCCCAGAAAAATATAATTGTCATATTTGCATCATAGGACATCAGATATGAATTAATATACAGTTTGATGAGTTTCATTTTTTTTCCACTAGAGTGCATTCTTACAATATTGCATTCCTTTGGCAATAAATAATATGATCTGGTTGCAGTGACGAACAGAAGAAGCAAATGAAGCGTACCAATTGTTTCTCATTTGTTTTCAAACATCGCCGTATACATTAAGTATATACATATTTTTAAATAGCTATATTTAAATAATGATTTGTGAGTAAACAGCTTAATTTTATTCGTTAAATAGTCCTAAATAATGCCACACTTGATTTCCAAATTCTCCTCACTTCGTGAGTCGTGAATGTATCGATAATTTGGAAATCACTCGTGACATTACTTATGAGAATGTGCTTATCCTCTGAAGTTTCACAAAGGCAAAGGCAGTCATCTCAGTATATATACCGCAGCAGTAGACGAAAAATCGATTCGTAGAAACTATGAACCATGGTCATTTACTCCGAAAGACGATTTAATGAATCAATATACTCATGAGACCTTGATATTGTTCCTAGTTCATGGTTATGCTTCGTTATTTTAATTGTTACAGCACCAGTGAATGATTTTGGAGATTTGTGATATAATTCCGCACCCGGATTTTTTTTTTCTACATATGTTGAATTAAGTGGACATATGTCTAGTATCGAAGTAATACAAGGGTGTTCGATAAGTTATGACAACACTGTTGTAAATCAGCGATCCTAGTTGGTGACCATTGTAATTTTGTAATGTGTTGTCGAGAAGTATTTGTTATATAAATATGTAATATTGAAAGTCTCGAAAGAGTAATATTTATGAATACATTCGCTGTTTCTCACATTTAGTAAAGTAATACCGCCCTGAAAAGACATTGAGTAGAATTTGTTTACAGGACGGAATATTCAGAAGCCCTCGAACATCCACCAAATTCACTAGACATGAACCCTTGTGATTATAACTTATTCTCAAGGATCAAAGAACCTCTACGGGGCATTCGATTACAATCAAGAGTTATTACCCAAAAAGCTCTAGATCGATCAGATGAAAGAGATATCCAGAAATGGTGCTGCAGATGGAGTGCGTCGCTTTCTAAGGATTTGGAAATTTATAGTTAATTTGGCAAGAGACTATAAATTAAGTTCGTAATCTCAAAAACAACCTAAATTTTTTTTATGATCTTATAGCACTGTTGCCATTTCTTATCGAATGTCCTAGTAAATACAGTTTTTATTTTCAGATTAATGTGCTCCTGATGCATGGTCCACTTGGTATGGACGAAAAGCATTTCCCAAATGCAAACAAGTTTATACCAGAGAGATGGCTGAAAGGTCCAAACGGAGAGCCTTCACAGGCCAGAAGCACACATCCATTTGTATACATGCCATTCGGTTTTGGCACAAGAATGTGTCTGGGTCGACGTTTCGCCGAACTTGAAATACACACACTGGCTGCAAGAGTAAGTTATCTCTCGATTTTCTAAATTATTTCTCAACAGATACTGCACCTAAAACTAACTTATTTTCTAGGAATGCACAGAAGTCGCGTCCAAATCTCATGCTATAAGAAATTTTACGAAATAATTATACTTTTAATACTTCCTCCTAAAGAAGGCTAAGATTAAGTCAACCTTTGCAGTTCACCTAATTAACTAACAAATAGATCCTAATGGACTGACACAGTGGACTGTGTTCCACGAGGGTATAAAACATACAGAACGAATTTACACAGGAGATAGGGAAAAGTCCCTCATGCAAGAACTGCGCTACTAAGCTAGTCGAATATTATTGGTCCAATTTTACTAATTTATGGAACATACCTATCATGTAATTTAATCGTGTTTGAGGTTACGAGTAAACGTACATGGCGACTTGTTTAGACCAATTTTTAATTTCGGCTTTCAGGTAAATCCCCACATGTGAATGTAACATTGCATTCATTTATAGTAGGCATATAATTCTTTTCTCATTTTTTTTAAATTATCAGTCGGCCGCGGTGGACTAGTGGTTATGCTCCTTGCCTCTGGTCCCGAGGGTCGCGGGTTCAAACCCGGCCGGGGTCGATGGATTTTTTAGGATGGAAAAATCCAAGGAGCAAGTTCTCCGGGAGGGACTTTAAGCCGTGGGTCCAGAGTCTGAAGATTTTCAGGCTCGTAAAAGATCCTTAAGCCTGAATGAAAAGGCCTCTAAGCAAAATTTACCAATGTCAGTATGAGGCGGAATGCTGACCATGGACCACTCAAATGACATCTATACGAAAACTAGTGTAACTAAATTAGTATGGTTCAATTTCTTCCCTGTAGGTGGAGAGCGCCTAAATCTCTGTTAAGGGAAAAATGGGCTTACAAAAAAAATTATAAAATAAAAATTATCATGTAATGGGCTTCATTGCGAAAAATCGAAAATTGCTGCATCTAAAGCGATTTTTATGTTTTTTTTTTCTGATTAACCCCCATTCTAAATGATCCAAACTTGCTGGTTAGCTAACTCATTACCTTTGTTAATTAATTGCTACGTTCCGAGTTTAGTTTCGAAAAAATGCGGCTGCTAGCGAGTTAATAGATATTATGTGTGTATATATATCTCTATCTATCTTCGGGTTTTTACAGCTGCTGCCGTCTTCCCGTGCCAAACCTCCAAAGCCTACAGTCTTGGGCATCTTCGATGCTGCCCTCTAGCTTGCATTACTGTCTTCATGTTTTCCTTCCATGTTAACCTTGGTCTTCCTCTTTTCTTCTTTCTGTTCGGATGCCATTCATATAGTTGCTTCGGCCATCGCTCATCTTCCATTCTTAAAACATGTCCTAACCACTTTAATTCCTTCTCCTCAATTCTTTCAATTATGCTTTCTTCTGCTTCCATTATGTTTCTTATTTCCTTATTTGTGACATGTTCTAATTTAGACTTTCTGGCACTTCTTCGTAAATAATCCATTTCTAGAGCTATTAGTCTATTCTTGTAGTACTTATTGATTGTCCATACCTCACTTCCGTACATTGCAACAGATTCCACCAATGTTTTACCAATATATTTTTTTGTGTCTTTCCAAATATGCTTATCCCACCATATGGAATTTAACAATGATATTATTTTACTACTCAATTCAATTCTATGTTTTATGTTCTCTTTACCTATACCATCGATGTTATCCATTATCATTCCCAAATATTTAGTTTGTTTCACTTGCTTTATTTGGATTCCTTCTTCCAATATTAAATTTTCTCTTTCATTGCTATTTATTGCCAGATATTCAGTTTTTTGTAAATTTACTGTGAGACACCATCATTCATATGTGTTTTTCAACCTTTTTATCATGAATTCCATATCAAATTTGTCTTGTGCTAAAACCAGTTGATCATCGGCAAATTGTAATGTCAGCAAAAAATCTGTTGCCTATTGGGATCCCCATAACTCCACCAGGCTAAATAAATCTAAATCTAAAATCATACCTTTGCAGCTTTGTTTCCATTTCGTTAATATAAATTCTACATAAATATTAAATAAAATTGGTGATAGACTGCACCCTTGTTTCAATCCCTTTGAGGTTTTTATAGGATTAGACATTATATTTCCCATTTTAACATAAGCGGAGTTATCTTTATAGATTTGTTTAATAATTTCTATTAGGTTTCTGTCAATATTGTATTTCTCCAATACTTCCCATAATTTGTTCCTCGGAATTGAGTCATAAGCTTTCTCTAAATCTATCATTGTCAAATGGGTTTCTTCTCCAACTGCAGTCCGATTTTCAATTAACTGTTGTATTGCAAATATATTGTCAACACATGACCTTCCTGGTCTGAATCCATTTTGATCTTCCCCTAATTTGTCTTTAATATCTTTTTGTAACTTTGTTTTTAATAACTTCGTAAATATTCTATATAATGTGTTATTTATACTTAGTCCTCTGTAGTTTTTTGCGTCTCTTCTATCGCCCTTCTTGTATATTGGTACAATGTAGCATATTTTCCATTCATCAGTGTATATATATATATGTCCACCGCTGTGGTCTCGACGTAGCGTGCTGCCTTGTCACGCAGCGGTTCGGTCGCCGCTCGGGGCTGTTTTTCTGGGTGACCTGTAAGACAAATGTCAGGAAAACTTATATAAGGCCCAAACGGTCCCCGAAATCATATGACCATCATCATCCTTCACCTGTGTGGAAAGCAACGGGTAGCTATCACACCTACAATTCCCTAGTAAAGCTTCAAAACATAGCATGGAAATGCTATGATTGCAGTGAAAGGCCTGCCCTCGGGTAGAATTACTATGGATGGATATATATATATATATAACGTCCACCGCTGTGGTCTTGAGGTAGCGTGCTCCCTTGCCGCGCAGCGGGCCCGGGTTCGATCCCCGGTCGGGGCAGGTTTCTGGGTGAGGTTTTTATCGGGGTTTTTCCTCACCTGTAAGACAAATGTCAGGAAAATTTTCAGGCCCAAACGGTCCCCGAAATCATATGGCCATCATCATCATCATACTTGTCATTATCATCATCATCATCCATCACCGGTGTGGAAAGCAACGGGAAGCTACCACACCTTCAATTCCCTAGTAAAGCTGCAAGCATAGCGCGAAAATGCAGTGAAGGACCTGCATTCGGGCAGAATTACTATGGATATATATATATATATATATATATATAATTACAATTATATAAAGTAAATTGTACAGTAGCTTGGAGATTCACTATACCCACATAAATTTGAAAAATGGATCATAATAAGAAATATAAAATTTTAAATAACGTATTGTATAGGTAGAAGTTTATAATTATCAATAGTAATCTAACAAGAGGTTGTCTAATGAAAAACTCAACCTTATGTTGCATTTGAAGTGACTGTTAAGCGAATAATGCAACATCAGAAGCTGAAAATAATGAAAATGTTTAATATTTACCAATGTGAGATTAAGTATTCCGATCTTATTTTCGGGCGATTTGTAAGCCGGCTGTATAGTTATCAATAGCATGTATTTACTATTAAATCTCTTAGGACTTGGGAAAAATCAATAACAGATGATCGTATAAGAAATAACTATTAACAATAATGCAGATTCATTATACAACATTTAATACATATTTAGAGCAAGATAACTTTTTTTTGGTAATTTTTGAAGTTGTTTTCTTTTGGCATTTCTTGCTGTACCATAGCGATCATACATTGTTAAATCGATATTCTTGTCAAAGAGGTTAATTTGCGGAGATATCTCTCATTACGAACAGGAAGAGGCCCGATTATCAAATGGAAGAGGTACGATTATCTGCCTATGAGTTAAATAGTCATCGTAATAGAATAATAAATTTGCCTTGGAATGGTTTAGATGTATCTTTTTTTTAATAAGTGTTAGAAATATCGCCCAATTTACATACATTCTGATCCAAGAATAATTTGCAGTTATAAGAGTAAAACGTGTGTATAAAAACACACTGCAATATATTTGTGTTAAATTGAGTTGAAAGTAGATATACTTAGGTAAAATGTAAAAACACGATTGAAATATGGAAATATTTACTTGCCGCGACATGTTACGCTAAGGTAAGCTTTCTTCTTTTTATTTTTTCACATTCTTCGTAGTCAATACTTGCTAGTTACACCATAACCAGGATTCATTATGATTATCGTTTGAAAACAATCTACGGTAAATGGACATTCAGAGATATACAAACAACATAATGGGCGATATTAGGGGAAACAATACTGTCTAAAATGGCTTCTCCCTTACTCAAAACAAAAAAAAATTGGTTAATTAAATTTTACACGGAATCCACCGCGGTGGTCTCGAGGCAGCGTGCTGCTTTGTCAAGCAGCGGGCCCAAGTTTGATTCTCGGTCGGGACAAGTTTCCTGGGTAAGGTTCTTCAGCGTTTTTCCTTGCATGTAAGACAAATGTCACTTTAAGATCCAAACGGTCCCGAATATCGTATGGCCATCATTATCATCATAATTCACATTCACCTTAGATTAAGTTTTGGATTAAGAACTCTTCTGGCGCACAACTATCATCATCGCCCATAATATCATCGAGGCAGCATAATTTCGCTTTCCGGCTCCCCAACACTCAGAAGTGGGTTACAATTACGGCAATACCAGAACACCAGAAATGTCGAAAAGACAAGTCAGAGCATTGAATAAAAAATTATACGTAACTACTGACCGATATTTGTACTAAACAATGCACATTATAAAATAGTGTATTACGATGCGAGGTTGGGAAGTGGATTTCACAGAAGCGAGGAAATGTTTAAAATCCGAGTGATAACGGGTTTCTTCTTCTTCTTCTTCTTCTTCTTCTTCTTCTTCTTCGGGCTTTCTCCCACTTATAGGTTTCCCGTCTTCAGTTTCCATTTATCTTTATCATTCCAATCTCCCTCTTCCAAATTCCCATCATCCATTATAGTTCTGACGTAGGTTTTCCATTTCCATCTTGGTCTGCCACGTTTATTTCTTCCACGGGGTGACCATTGGTATATATTTTTTGGCCATCTTTCATTTTCCATTCTTTGTACATGGCCATACCATTTAAGCGTTTGATTTTCAATCCTCTTAACAACAGATGTGGTGACATTCATTTCTCTCCAAAGGAATTCATTTCTTATTTTATCCTGTCTTGTTTTTTGGAGGCTTCTTCTAAAATAATCAAATTCAACTGTTCTAATTTTATTCTTTTGTAATTCCGTCAAAGACCAAGTTTCACTTCAATATGACAAAATATTCTGTATTATGCTCTTATAAATTTTCATTTTAGTTTCCTTTGTAATATTTTTATTCCAAATTATTCCATGTAATGTCTTAGTTGCATTTTTTGCCATTGCAATTTTAGTCTGTACATCTCTCTCACAGGTACCTAAACTTGTAATTATTGACCCAAGATATTTAAAAAATTCACATTTTTTTATTTTCCCTGTTTCAAGTATGAGGTCATCCACATCCTTTCCCAAACACATATATTCTGTTTTCTGTAAATTTATATTCAGTCCCCATTTTTTATATTCTTCCATTAGTTTATTTATCATATATTTCATATCATCTTCATCCCCTGCAAAAATTATTTGATCATCTGCAAACAACAATGAATGCAGTACTTTTCCTCCTATAAGAATACCCATTTCAGAAATGTTTTTATACCACAAGTTAAGAGCCTGGTCTAAATAAATGTTAAAAAGAATTGGTGGTAAACTGCACCCCTGCTTAAGGCCTTTATTCTCTGTGAATTCCTCTGTTAAAGTATTCTGTATTTTTACTTTAGCTTTTGTATTACTATAGATCCTCCTAACAATATTAATCCATTCATCACATATATTCAGACATCTCATTTGTCGAGGTACACTATCACATGCCATCTCTAAATCAATAAAGGTCATATGTAGTTCTTTATTTTTTGCTAGGATTTTCTCTTGTAATTGTCTAATACAGAAAATATTATCAATACATGATCTTCCACTCCGGAATCCGCATTGTTCTTCTCGTAAGTTATCTTTTATCTCCTTAGGTTTAAAATTTATAATTTTATTAAAAATCCTAGCTGTTGAAGGTAAAACGCTTATACCTCTATAATTGGAACATAGTTTTGTATCACCTTTTTTAAAAAAAAGGAGTAATGTACGATAAATTACAGTCTTCTGGGATATCGTCTCCAATTTCAATTGTATTAAAAAGTTTTGTTAAAAATATTACTAAAATATCTCCTCCATGTTTTAGGAGTTCCGTTTGAATATTTCCTGGTCCTGGTGCTCTCCCATTTTTTGCCTCTTTCAAAGCTCTTTTTACTTCATCTTCTGTTATCTCTGGAGTGTCAAATTTATATTCTACATCCGTATCTTGAAGTTGAAACTCATTTCTATTTTCTTGAAGTAAACCTTTATAATGTTGCATCCATTCTCATGGCCTTATCAACTGAATATTTATCTTCTTTCTTTCTGATTTCCTGATATTTTGTAATGTTTTCCAAGCTTCTTTGGGTCTAGCATATCCAATCGAATGATCTATATTCGAGCATATATTATCCCAGTATTCATTTTTTGTTCTTCTCACTTCCGCCTTTGTTTTATGTTTTAAAGTGATATATTCATTTCGAGATGTTGTTGAGTGATCTGATAACCATTTCATCCGTACTTTCTTTTTTCCTTCTACTATTTTTTTAATATCTTCATTAAACCATTCATTATTTCTTTTTAGTTCTCGATTTTCTGTCCCAAGTGCTCAACCGGGTTTGAACCCGTGACCTTTGTGACTATAGCTAAGCAACATAACAACTAGACCACATATATCGACTTTTTTACCCATCCATCTACTAAACACGCCCAATATTCCTTAATTTTCGTAAAGGTACGAGAATCGGAGTTTTCATTATAGTATGGCCGTTGATATACAATATATAAAGGACGTGAAATGTCCAAATTTTCTATTTTTGGGGTTTTCACTAAAATACATATCACGTCCTTTACAATGTTGTCAATTCTTCTTCCAAAATATTGTATTACATGTTTATTTCAATCCATCCCTTATAATTTAATTGCTGTTAAAACAGACATGATGTCAAAAGATATCTAAAGAAAATGATGTTCAATTTCACATGTTCTATGCACTGTGTGGAAATCAGACCAACAGTCGCCATTACTATAAAGTAAATGCACCAATAAATTTCTAAAATTAAAATTATAATGTAAAATTATAAAATAGTTACCCAAAAGGTCCGTCTCCTCGACTTAAAAATTATTGCTTGTCTGTAGCGCTTTCGGGACTAGTCACATCATCAGCAGAAGTAAATGGATGTGGGTTCTTATTAGTTGACTCCTGATTCGATACTGATGTTAGTCTGAATAATCTGGTACAGGGGGTTATACGTACTAGGTGTGATCTCATTTAACACATTTATAAATTTACATTATAATTTTAATTTTATGAATAATACCTCAACGGAATGTTATGAATTTTATTAATGTTGACAATAAATTTCTGTTCAATATATTTTTTTTCTGAGAAAACCATAGATTTGTGACCCAATACGTGTAAGATATTTCTACTGTATTTACTAGAAGGAATTTATAATTTAAACCTGTGTTTTTATATTACTTCCACGCTGTATTTATTTATTTATTTATTTTTTCCAGATGATTCGTAACTTCAAAGTGGAATATAATTACGACATGGAGTTCAAACAACGAGTCATCTTGAAGCCGGCTTCTCCTCTCAAATTTAAAATAACAGATCGACATTAGAAAAATGCATATTCATCAGAATAGTGAAGATATAAATAACAATCAGTCATCATAATCATCATTATCGTCATCTTATTGCTTTGGATCTTCAGATCCGTTCCACTCACTCAGGACTCCCAATCGTCTCGTCATCTTCTTCTTGGTCGTCCAACAAATATCTTTCCAGTGGGCTGGTAAATCATCTACAGTCGGGTGATTCTTGTTATGTCCATCCTGAGAACGTGTTCTTGCCTATTTTTTTCCTCGGTTAAAAGATTGTTTTACATACGTTTAGAGTTCGTTTCGGATTGTAAGGTTACTGATTTCATCTCTTGTGTCAGCAACTAATGTCAAAAATGTTATTTCTGCGATCTTACCTTTTTTTCTCAAATCTATTGAATGCCCATTTTTCACAGCCATATGTTATTACTGGTGTCGTGTTTGTTTTATATAGTTTGATTTGGGTGTCTTTTCTTGTTTTATAGTTCAAGATTCGTCTAACATTCTGCAGATATGTTGGAATTCATTTATTTTATTTTTATTTTTTAATGAGTAAAAATTAAATTAATAAGCGTTGATTTCTACATCGGCTACTCTAATCTGTGGTACTCAGCCGCTTCATGAGTGCAAATTTTCGATGTGCAGCGGAGCCTTCCAATGTGATAAAGGGTTCATCAAAATGTCATATTACAAGTTAGAATTATAATAGATCTACTTCTACTTTCGTAGTTTATTTTCTTATACTTTTAATATAACATATAATAATCACATTTATTCAATTTATAGTGCATGTAAATCTAATGGTCGCATATGACTCACTTGTACCTAATATACATAAGGTTATGCCCAAATATCGTATTCCCAATTCTGATGCAATATTGATTCGAATAATGGTGTAAGTTTAGTATTTTCAAGATTTTCAGCCTCCTGCCTTTTTTAAATATAAATGACCAAGTTTGACAATCTTATAATCCCACGATTTGTCCATGGCTTTTTATGAGATATTAAAGCAAATTATAAAAACGCCCAATGGATTGCTAGCGTAGATGTGTTGAGTTTTAAGTTCACACTAACGTAGTATTTCCTCTAAATATAGATAAGGTTATACCGCCAATTTTCGGTCCCCGAAACCTGATTAGTTAAATCGGGTTGTACCACGAGAAGGTAAGAATCGGATTTTAGTAGGACAGATAGTAGATTCACTTTGCTATCCCTTGCAACGCGTATGTAACATCTTGGGTGTTGTTCTTTGTAATGGCAATCAGGCATGGACATTGAGACGAATAGAGGGAAGCATAGTAACAGGTAATAAAATGAGACATAGAAATGGGACCACAAACTTAATGAGAAAATCATGAAAGAACTTGGCCTGGAACCAGTACTCCATTTTATACAGTATTATCGAAACTACTGTATGAGCCATTTACGGCGGATGCGATTCTCTATAATCCAAAAAGCAATGCTTCACTACCAACCCCCATGGGAAGAGATCTCTGGACGTCCCAAAAAGCGATGGAAGAAAAATTCCTCTTTTTATGAGATCGTAACAGCCATTTGCCCTAACGCTTGTGTGGATAATGATGATAATTCCACAGGTAACATTATCAACATTTTATACATTTTAATATTTAAATTCTTAGATACAAGTCGAGAAGACAGAAGATCTTGAGCTTATACTGATGTTTAACATACTAAAAATGTAAATTTTATGTGAATTAATTATATGAAGAAATTAATGTTGTCGTGTATTATTAATTGCATTGTTTTATACCAAATTGTTAAGCAAACAATTCCTAGAGCAATGGCGTAGACAGAACTATTATTTTTGGTGGATCCAGATATTACGTGGTTTAGAAAGTAGTGGTCCAGCTCTTAAAAACGCCATTGACGTTAAGTGTGATTCTCGGATATCTTATTTAATAACATTAAAAACTGTGACAAACAATTATGCAACTCATACGTAAACAAACGTTTCATAAGATAAACTACGGATTTCTTAGAACGAATCTATCAATCTCTTATGATGGATCCTTCAACAGAACCCAACATTTCTACCGCTCAATAGATAAAATTGCTAGATTTACACAAAATTGTGCTTCACATGGTTGTCCTGGATTAAGTTTTTATTCCTCAAAATGGAAAAAATGATTTCGGTGGATGCAGTTGTGATGGGACAGGTCAGTATGTTCGTAAAACTTGGAGTACTGGAAAGTCAAACACATGTTTTTTTTTTGGTGGACCGAGCCCAGCTGGTTATGTCACAGCCTAAAGCACAGACATAAAGAAATGCTCGGAAAAGATCATCTAGCTATGAAGAAAGACGTTCCAGCTAACGCCATTCGAGGGATCTTAATACTACAGAGTCTGACCCCGGTATAGAGATAAGAATAATGGGAGGTTCTGAGTAGTAGGATGTGAAGTAGGAGATTCTGGTGCAGTTGTGTACCCAAATTATATATGTAATTTTCCATTATTTTTACATGTCACCCCTTCCTAGGTATGATTGGGGTCTATTACATCCATAGTATATTTTCCATATTAAAGTTACAGGTGTACTGTGTTTGGTTGAAATTCATCTGGGCGTCCAGATTACGTGGAAACATGTTATATTAAGTATCATCCCAATCTAACCTTATGTGGATTCTAGGGGTGTTTTAACTCTTACTGCCAATTTTACGAATTAAAATTAACATGTGTACGAAATTTTGATAAAATTGGTCCACGGTTCAAGAGTTACACGGAACACAGAGGTATATATATATATATATATATATATATATATATATATATATATATATATATGTAAGTGTGTGTGTCTGTGTGTGTGTGTGTGTGTTTGTGTGTGTGTGTGAAAAGAAAAATGAATGCTTGAGTCGGGATTTGAACCCGAGTCTCTAAATTCTGTACGTTCAGCGCTCTAACGACCTGAGCGACCGAAGTATTCCAATTCAAACGTACAGTTTTCTTATATATGTAGTATGCTCAATTCACACAAGAGGTAGCGGAAATTTGTTCCGACTGACATCTAGTGGCTAACATAACAGTTAAGTATTTTTTTAAAGAGAATATTTTCTTTATAGCAGTAACGTTTGTACATTTAGATGTTATAACTATATTTTTGACATTTGGCAATGAAGGCAAACATGATATAAAAAAGAATGAATGCTTGAGTCGGGATTTGAACCCGAGTCTCTAAACTCTTTTTATGTTAGCCACTAGATGTCAGTCGGAACAAATTTCCGCTACCTCTTGTGTGAATTGAGAATACTACATATATAAGAAAAATGTATGTTTGAATTGGAATACTTCGGTAGTTCAGGTCGTTAAAGCGCTAAACGTACAGACGTTAGAGACTCGGGTTCAAATCCCGACTCAAGCATTGATTTTTCCTTTCATATCATATTTGCCTTCATAGCCAAATGTCAAAAATATAGTTATAACATCTAAATATATATATATATATATATATATTATAACATATATATATATATATATATATATATATATTATATATATATATATATATATATATATGAAGCTCGGGAAATGTGGACCCTTCGATTTGAGTGGATCCTGTTAATATATTTTTAATTGGTGCTGTCCTGGAACATAAAATATTTTAATTTCTTCCCCTCATCAACTTTGACGTGTTGAAGGCCAGATTATTTTATTCTTTGTGTGTAGAAGGGTTTAAATGTGATATTTATGAAAACGACAATTTAAAGGTTTTTCAAGCCAAGAATTAATTCTTAATTTCTGCTAGTGAATATTACAAATGTTGAAAAAAGTCCTAAACATATTATGTAGATGTTGTTTTAATATACTGACGGATTTGGTATGATATTATGTGACATGGCTGCTGTATAATATAATTAAAGATAACAAAGGTATTTGGTTAATGTAGTCCCTCCACGAGGCGATTAAAATTGACCTGGTCAACTTTACATGAATACGTATATTTGATCAAAAAGGGTGCTGTATCTAAAATCCATATACTCAATTAATTTTATTTAATATCCTTGTTATTTTAGCTAAACCCAAAGACCGTCGCTGTCTGCAGGTGAATGACGTGTGAATGTTATAATCAATGATAATTTTTCAAAACATTAAATAAATATCAACGCTTTTAAATTATGATTAGCCATAAATACTTTCACATTAATTTGTGCCTGCCTGTATAAATTAATAGAATAAATAAACTTAAAATAGTTTAAAGGCTGGGATGGGCTCTGGGGTCCACTTTACCGCAATGTGGAGTTTAAATTGGATCTTTCTTGTAATGTATGAAGTTTATAAATTATGAAGATGTTTCCATATTTGAAAAAAATGACAATGCTATTTCATAGTTACAACACTAATGATAATCACCGCAATTAAGCAAAATTCAAATCCCTTAATTAAAATAAGAACAATCAACAAATTCAAAATAGGGGTACAATTACACAAACATAGTTACATATCTTTATATGTATGCATTTGTTTTACAGTTTTCTAACTAAGATGATAACATTATATTTGGAAAATACAAATTTCAAATAATAATTCGTAATGAGCACATCAAAACAGAATAAAGAATTAAATAAGCATTATTATATTTGATTTTTACAATATATTTTTATTTCGAATTTTATAAGTATTATTCTGATTAATGTGTGGCAAAATGTTTCTAATATGAAGTCGAATATAAATATATAAATCGAGAAAAATAAGTCCTGATGTACCTTATAATAAAATATGACTAAACATTTTAATAAACAAAATTGTAGCTTGAGAGTTTAAAACTACATCGCAACATTTTTGGATCCTTAGAAAAGATTCAAATAACAACGAAAAAATACTAATCTTGTACATACCGCACCACCAGTAGCAGAAAGAAATGACTCACCTGAAATGAAAAGAAAACATACATTATTCTTTTAATAAGCAATTTATAACATTTACAAAGGTATTCATTTTCCCACGTTTCAATTGTTTTGTTCACTATATTTTAAAACCACAATTAATTATCTCCAATGCCATCTAGTTGCATTTTACGACATTTTTGAGTTTCTCACCTGGCATTGGCGGAATTGTAACCCACTTCTGAGGTCCGAGCGCCTTGAAGGCGGAGTTATCCAACTTTACTCCAACGACATGGTGAATGATAAAATTGGTATTGAAGTATCAGGGGACACGTTGCACTTAAACATAACCTAAATTCCAGATCACGGGCGACCGCAAGAATAATTAATTATCTTCGAATAAAATACCTTGTGATATAGCCCTGGACCTTAAGAACAATAGCAAGAAGCTTTGAAAATAATATTTATAAGAAAATTTTTCACCAAAGGGCGATGGACTGACAAGTGAAAATTAAAAATTACCAGCATGATCTTTATGGGGAATTTTTTGTAAAAAAAAACTATTAAGTCTCATAGACTGAGACGGGCTGGACATGTGGCACGAATTAGAAAACATAAGGGAATAGTTGTGAACTAGGAGAGTTCTTAACCCTAAACTTAAAGCGAATATGAATTATGATGATTATGAAAGCTATATGACGTTAGTGAACAGTTTTGGTCTTAACGTTTCCTGACATTTGTCATACAGGTGAAGAAAACTCCGAAAATAACTCATCTAGGAAACTTGCCCCGACCGAGACTCGAACTCGGGCTGCTGCATCATATGGTAGGACGCTACCTCGAGATCACAGCGGTGGACAAAACAACGTCATCTATCCGCCTAGTGCGAAACCCGGAGCACGGAAAGTTCTGTGCATTAGAACATATTACACAATACAAATTGAGAGTGTTTTGAACAATAGAACATAACTCAGAATAAAATTGTCACCAATGACCAGGGTTTTTCCTTTACATTATTTCGACGTTAATGAATACACAGATGTTTAAAATCTCACTTAACACTTTATTTCTTTCTACAAATTATCAGTAAACTTTTTATCCTAACTTTCACTCTCAATTAATCTTCTTTCAATGTTTATCTCAGTCACAATTATCTCAAAGTCACTGATGAGTTCGTTCACCAGAATTTCTCTTAAGCGGCCCCTACACGATCAATATTTACGTCAATATATTGCACACTATTATTTCGTACAATAGTATTACTTGGCCAACCCACACGGTGCAATATTATTGCTCAATAAATTAGTTTGCGGGTGATACTTGTGCAGTCAACATGTGGAATAATAAGAAGACAGAACACACAACTGAAATAGTATTGCACAGTATTGCCACAGACGACGCAATATTTACTAGATTCCACAATAAAAATCAAACTGTTTTTAATTGATTCAATATATTGCGCAATCTTTCAATCGGCCTCTACACGATCGATATTTACGTCAATATATTGCATAATAATCGCCATTGTACGATAACATTGAGAGTCTGTAGATCACATTGAAAGATTGCGCAATATATTGAGTCAATCAAAAGCAGTTTGATTTTTATTGTGAAATCTAATGAATATTGCGTCGTCTGTTGGCAATATTGCGCAATACTAGTTCAGTTCTGTGTTCTGTCTTCTTATTATTCTACATGTTGACTGCACAAGTATCACCCGCGAACTAATTTATTGAGTAATAATATTGCACCGTGTGGGTTGGCCAAGTAATACTATCGTACAAGATATTGTGCAATATATTGTCGTAAAGCGGCTCCTAGTCTAGGTGAAAATCTGTGATTAGTCTATTTTGCTATTTATTCACTTTTAACCCTTGGAATTATTCTAATTATGCGATCAATACTTACGTCCATATATTACACAATATTTTGTACAATAGTATTATTTGGCCAACCCACACGGTGCAATGTTATTGCTCAATAAATTCGTTCGCGGATGACACTTGTTTAGTCAACATGTTTATTCCAACACTGTTAATACAGAACTGAACTAGTATTGCGCAATATTGCCAACAGACGACGCAATATTTACTAGATTGCACAATAAAAATAAAACTTTTTATTTACTCAATATATTGCGCAATCTTTCAATATGATCCACAGACGCTCGGTATTATTGTACAATGTCAATTATTGTGCAATATATTGACGTAAATATTGATCGTGTAGGGCCGCTTTACTCAAATTCATAGGCGGCGAGGAACTTTCTGTGTTTAAGTTCGATACGCTTCGAACCGCAGAAGCCTCTGGCCACCAATTTTACCCGAAAGGGGAGGGAGATGTTAGCAGAGAAAACTGGAATCACAGCCCAGACATTTCGATATTTGCGCTGGCCATTTGACTCGCAATTGGCGACTCCCAAATCTATTCTGACGAATGCGAGACCACCAATCCCGCCTTGCCCGCGTAATTTAAACGTCGCTATACCACGCGTAACAATAGCAAGTTTGGGTATCTAATTAAATATAAATAAACTAGTTTGTCTTGTTGCCCTTTGAAAACATTCGAACTTTGTTTTTTTCTTGTTTTATAGGCATATCTGATATGAATAAATATGATGAAATTATCCAGAATAAAATTGAAAGCAGTCGGTATTCAGGCAATAGGATGTGAGGTAGCTAAAATTAAATTTGAAAAGAATAGGATACGATGTATTCCATGATTGAAGTTTTTCTATCAAAAATGTTAGCACTTTTATCCTCATCGTTTGTTAAAAATGACATTATTTTATTCTTCGAGTGAGACGAACACAAATTATATCTTTTGTGCCGCTCTGTGTTTCTGACTTGTGTTAATTAATTTACCTCTAAAATAACATATCTCTTCAGAGACCTCTATATGAAGAATACAAAATTATACACTGATGGTTTTAACAGGAGATGTTATTCAATTCAAACAAAGGTGTTAAAAACAATGATTTCACACACTTCAATGTTTTTATCAATACAAAATATACGAGTTTGTTATCTATAGCGAGATAACTACAATCCAATCACGTGGACATAATCCAGCCTTTCAGGCAATTACGTCCGTGAGTTTTAATATAGTAAATACCCCACGAAACTCTCTTCAAGTGACTACGTAAAACCGCATAGCGTAGGCTATTTGAAAGGAAGAGCTATTTTCACAACAAGGTCGAAAATAAGGTTTCATCGGATGAGTTGAGGTTTGTGAGGTATTCGTGAAACTTTTTCAAACCTTGGTATGTATATAGTTTTATTTCATACTACGTGAAATTTCAGTATGTATTTTGTGTGTATATATATATATATATAGGTCCACCGCTGTGGTCTCGAGGTAGCGTGCTGCCTTGTCACGCAGCGGGCCCGGGTTCAATCCCCCGTAGGGACAGTTTTCTGGGTGAGGTTTTTATCGGGGTTTTTCCTCACCTGTTAGACGAATGTCAGGAAACCTTTAAGGCCCAAACGGTCCCCGAAATCATATGGCCATCATCATCATCCTTATCATTATCATCATCCTCCTTCACCGGTGTGGAAAGCAACGGGAAGCTACCACACCTACAATTCCCTAGTAAAGCTTCAAAGCATAGCATGGAAATGCTATGATTGCAGAGAAAGACCTACCCTCGGGCAGAATTACTATATATATAGCCTGATGTTATTAAGGTCATTCTCTTCCACTCATCAGAACAAACATGTTACATTCAAATACAAAAATGACAACATTAGATACTAAGCGATTATCTGGTTAACACCGAACAACAATAATAATATCTAATAACAGATAATTAAAGATAAGTTAAATATAAAAAATAAAAACTAATAAAAAGAATATATACACAAAAGGAGAACTACTCGAATCTACTATAGATGTAAAAAAATAGTACAAAGAAAGTAATAAATTGTAATGAATTAATCTATTGCTTATACAGTGTGTTACCAAAATGAGTGCAGATTTTTCGTGTGGTGATAAGGAACATCCATACAAGTATTTTAACACAATGAACCTTGGGTCCGAAATGCATTGTTGTGGGTCTACAGAATAAAATCATTTAAAATTGTTGAACACATTGTTTATTTATTTATTAATTCTAAAAAAAATGGAAAGTATTACATGTTATTTTACAGCAATTTTTGGAAATGGCGACCATTGACCTGGATGCACAACTTCGCGCATCTCACCTCGGACTGATGAACTCTAAGAAGAACATCTGGATGCTCCCTGATTTCCGCAGCCGCTGCCACGATCCTTGCTACAAGCTCTGGAGCTGTGCATCCAGGTCAATGGTCGCCATTCCTAACAAATACTGTAAAATAACATGTAATACCTTACATTTTTCTTAGAATTCATAAATAAACAACAATCTGTTCGACAATTTGGTGAGATACATTGTATCGGATACCTGTTCCAATAAATGCATGATTTTGGGTATATTTATTCTAGGATTACTTATTATTTGCCTGATACGTTGTATTCTCTCTGATTCAGTATCTTTGCCTTTACCTTCTCTGGATGTAATGCAATTGAATCATTGTTTCTGAACTTATTAACAATATAATTCACAGTAGAGTGGGGTTTGTTAACCATTGAGCCTGTTTTTCATAATGAATAGCCCCTCAATGCAAGATTTATAATTATTTTATATTGATCCTAAAGCTACTTTTATTTATTTATTTATATTAAACTCTACTGACTAAAGGGAAAAAAAAAACAAGTGAATGTATATAACCTCGTCTTATGGTCCAGCAACTCCGTAAGTATAGTGTTTAGCAAGGACGTTTTTTATAGTGCACACACAAGGCTGTTGCAGTAATACAAACATTGTTTCGATTTAATTACAATACAAGGTATATTATTGCACCAATATACGTATTTCTCTACTAAATAGAAATTACTTAAATACGCGGATCAAATTTAACGGCATCGGCTTCTTCCTAATCTATATTTAAAATAATATGAATTTTTGTTTAAACAAAATTTCGACTGAACACACAAAAATGTTACATACTGTACAGCAGAGTACAATAATAAAATACAAAAGTCATACTTCATTACGACCTAGATATAAAGAGATCTTTGGGTCATTCGAAGAAAATATGGTCTGAAAATCGGTTCAGACAATTTGAATTTTCACATTATCATTTTAATATTATAATATGATTCATTATTGGAACTGTGTTAAAGTAACAGCATTGGAAAATGTTAAATAACATCGTTTACTGCTTCTAAAATTGGTGGATTAAAATTCTCAAATATAGATACTTCTAAACGAAGCCGGCCGTTGGCAATGGTAGTGACACCTACCTGGCAGCGGACGAAACGAGAATTATATATTTGTATATGTGGAAAGAATTGTTAATGTTTGCTCCAGGTCTAGAATGGTGTAGTGAGCTGCACTCTGGAGAACTAGAGGTCCCTGGTTCGATTTCTGGTTCAGACATTAATTTTTCTTTTCACAATATCATTACAATACTGAAAATCCTATCGTAAAAGGTCATCAGATCATGTAATAGTATGGAATATGTTGATGATTTTTTTAAGGTTACTCAATAGTATATTACGATTCGAGGTTGGGAAGTGGTTTTTACAGAAACGATAGTGATGTTTTTAATTCCCGAGATTCTGTAAAACACTACACAAACGTGTATTGTACATTATTTTTTGCGCGATGGTATTTTCAAAATAATAAATAATAGTAAAATAGTAACATATTTGTTGGAAATATTTGCGTTTATCATAAACAACTGACTAACGTTAATAGTTTGGGCAATGTTTATTATTTGAAAATACAGTAGACCGTGACACCAATCAGTGATATAATGGCGGCAAGTACGTATTTATTGTTTTATATTGTTTCAAATAAAGTTCAGTTCATTTAAAATGCAGTGATTTGTTTCGTATAATATATATTAGCACTACTTTTTGGATAAATTTCTATATATACATTGTACGTAGTATACATAGAGGAGGTAGTTTTACTTTCCACACGTGGTTTGTAATATGTAATATTACAAATTAAATAAAAATAAAACATAGTTGAAAGTGGGCCTATTTCAAATAAAATATCTAAACACTTTAAAAAGTTGAGCATTAATGTGGCATTTAAAACTAATAAAACTCTACAAAATATAATAAAAAACAATAAAACCAAAACAAAAAAATAAAAATTATCAGGTGTATATAAATTGAAGTGTGGCACATGTGACAATGTCTATATAGGACACACTGGTAGACCTTTTATCTCTCGGATAAAGGAACACATGAGAGCATATAACAGAAATTTAGAAAATTCAAAATATGCTAACCACCTATTCCAATTTAATCATTGTGTCGATCCAAATTTTGAAATTTACATATTTGTGATAAGGGTAAGAAGTTAGATCTTTTGGAAGCTGTAGAAATTAATAAATTTAAAAGTAGTAAAAAATTGTTAAATTCTCAACTTGATTTGAATGAATCCCCTTTGTTAAATTAAAAAATTTAAATAAATATTGTTGTATTGTTGCTTAGATCAGTTGGAACACAATTCATAATTTGTTAACATGTCTGAAGAAGGTACCAATGTACCGAAACAGCTGTCACTGAATACATATGAAAATCAAATAAAACTACGTTTTATTTTTATTTAATTAATAAATATGGATTTTCATCAAGTAAACACCAACTCAATTGATTATGTAATATTACAGTTAGTTATTTTATTACAGTATAGTTATTTAGGTTGGCAACCCCGAAATGTAGGAAGTTGAACTTTCAATCACTGTCGCCATTGCTGTAAGTACGACAAAACGCACTATCGCGCAAAAAAAAAAATGGTTTTCATAACTTAGTCACTTTTCATTTTGACTATATCAATTAAAATTCCATGTTGGATTGTAGCACTAGAATCACTTGTCTTTTGACTCAGTGCTATCAAATTCTCCTCACACAGTCTTAAAGTTTTATTATATCATGTATGCTATATACTGTTTGAATTCCACTACTTAATTAGTAACTGACGTAATTCAGAAGGTCAATGTCGAATTCACTTAGACCTCTGATGATCCACGTCATCAGCTAATAACAGAATACAGTCGCTACTATCACATGTAGTGTAAGACCCCATCTAGATATTATTCTCTAATATACATCAATGGCATTTTCCTTAAATATTTTCTAATTATGAAAGGGTTCTTACCATCAACCCCATATTTAAATTATCTCCCTATATCGAAAATGTAATAAAAAGACATCATGACTTGGTGCAGAGATACGGGAGTAGCGCGTTGGTTTGAGTCCCCATAGGGGAAAATTTCGTATGAAATTTCGGTGCCCAACCAGTATCCTGATGCGTTTGAGTAGCTATAACGTGTTGCGGCTCCAGGTTGAGAAAATCAGCGAAAGGGCTGGTGAACCCAAAATGATGGCGACATGTTACACCTATACTGGCTGTAGATCATCCACCTTCCTAATTAACAAATGTGGATATGAGGCCAGCAGCTAGATGGCAAGCCCAGGAGTTTCCAAGTCTGTCGCGCCATGGAATTTTTAAAATAAGAGTGTCTAGTATTAAGTAAAATATCTATGTGAAGCTTCCTCAAATGCCCAATTTTCTATCCATTATTTGCTGCAATATTTATGCAATTTTATACAATTTTTCACGATTTTTAGCAATTTTTAAATATAACTGACTATGTTATAATTTTGAAAATCCACAGGCAACTTTTTTAATTTTTAGCGAATCGCGAAAAAAAAATGAAGTTATTGAACTACACACATCATCTTTTTATGTATGTGTGAAGATACGAGTATTTATTATTGTGTAGGCTTATGTACTATAGATGGAGACTTACAAATTCAATTAATTGTTTTTATGCCTTATTTATGTATGAGTATGGATGTGTATGTATTTGTTTATATATTCGTGTGGTAACACAAATAAGGAAATTAGAAACATAATGGGAGCAGAAGAAAGCATAATTGAAATAATTAAGGAGAAGAAATTAAAATGATTGGGACATATTTTAAGAATGCAAGACGAGCGATGGCAGAAACAAATACATGAATGGCAACCGACCAGAAAGAAGAAAAAAGGGCGACCAAAGTTAACATGGAAGGAAAACATGAGGATATCAATTGAAGCAAGAGGGTTAAGCATTAAAGATGCCCAAAATCGTAGGCTTTGGAAGTTTGGCACGGGAATACGGCAGCAGCTGTAAAAAAAAACCCGTAGATAGATAGATTTTTATTTTATTCATGGAATAAAATATGCCTGTTTGGCCCGGCGCAATATAAATGAAAATTATTTTCTCTCTTTCGAAAAAAATTCAATAAATTCCATTACTATTATATCCAAATCCTCAGGTCATCTCCCTTGTACTTTGTATAAACTTTTAAATAAATATATTGCAATTATATTTTTAAAAAAATCTAATGCAGAATCTTGTGTTGTCTCATTTTGTTTATTATGACGTCTATATACATTTATATAAATAATGACTTCGTATATTTACGGCACGTAAGGAATTTCAAGGCTGAAAGAAGAGGCCTCTGGGCAAAACGTTTCAGTCCTTTCACGAGCAGATTTAAAATGTGACACCAATTACTATTTGACGTGTTAAAGATCGTCGTTAATATAGTACACATAATAATGATGAGGTTTACGATGTATTATCATACCTTCTTGTGACCAATGTTCTGCACTCTTATCCTTGTCCTTAAAATTCCTCTATATTTCATGTTCGGCCTTGCAATCCTTTTTTAATTCATCGCTTTCTTTATGTCCTGCAGCAAAGTGTTTTTTAATCTTACTCTACCTCTCCTTCCCACTGGAATAATCCAAAATTCTTCTTTGCAACATTTAATAATAATAATAATAATAATAATAATAATAATAATAATAATAATAATAATCATTGCAAGTATTAGGCCATATGGCCTGTTACGGTCTGAAAGAGGAATTTTCCATCCAGCACTTTATAGGACGTCCCAGTGATCTTTTGCCTTGGGGCAGTAACGAAGCATGACTTTTGGAATTCTATGAGATGGCATTCGTTAAAGATGGGCTTTTAGTTATTCTGGTAATTTTATATATGGGTTCTACATCCAACTCTTCCATAATATCCCCATTTCTTCACAATCCCACTTCGTATAGCCTGCTGTACGGCGCATAAATCGCATCTCATTTGCTGTTATTCTGTTTTCATCTCTTCTTTCTATTGTCCATTCTTCACTAACATATCTTAATACTGGTCTTGAGAGAACCTTATAAAGCCATAATCTTGTATTCTTTTGTACTAAAGATGGTTTCGTTATACTGTTAATTATCCCCGTTGTTTTTATGAAATTAATAATGATGATAATAATAATAATAATAATAATAATAAATACAAATTATAGTAATAATATATTTATTCTGCAGAGTTAACAATCTTAAGGCCTTCTCTTCCACTCAACCAGCACAATTTACAAATATTATCAATGCAGTATAGAGTACCAATGCACTACACTGTTTAACGAGAGTTAAAAAAAAACGTATATCAATAATTAAAATGTAAATTTCACGTACAAACAACACTTTATGATAAACATAATATCATTAATAATAAAATATTAATAATAATACTAAACCATGATAAATTAAACGAGAAACGTCAATTAATAGTAGTAGTAGTAGAAGGACTTTATTAGGCAAAAAGTAAGATATTTACAATATTATTTACAGATATGGATCGCACGGGCAGTAAGCCGTACGTGCTGTTGACAGTCCGTTACAATAAAGTAGTAATTGGTAATAGTATAAAGAAAAATATAATAATAACATTACAATTACACAAAGAAAACACAATAATATTACAATTACATAATAATACAATAGCATTATACACTAATTAAGTTATGTATAATTATTAAGCATTAATGGTATTGCTATTGATAACATATATTTATTCACGTATGAGTGTTGTTCTTATTTTCCGCGTTTTGTCCAGAAATTTACCCAAGTTTATCCAATCAATTAATAAATGTAACTTAGACAACTGTCTGTCTGTAGTATGACGGCCATTAGCACCGTTTCTGTGCTGCGTTCTGCTCCCTACTTGGGGATCATGGCGGCGAAATTCCTTTAGGGCTATCGAGTGAGGGTTGTGGTTCATGTAACCTCAGCCTTAGGGTAACAAGTAATTTCAATGGCAATTGTTTAGAAGAATTGTGGACCTCCCCACATCAAAATCAAGACTTCAAAAACTGCACCGTCGGCAAGCAGAAAATCCGAAAGCCGAAAGGTGCAGCCTGAGTCCTGTTATCTTTAGTAAGGAAAACTCATATATTTATTTAGTAGTCCATCTTACAATGGAATTTAAAACCTTACACAAAGTAACGATCAATCCAAGGTTAGAGGAAATTAAAATTTAGATTTCTCTCATCGAATGCAAATATCTGTACTTTACAAAATATAGCCTTACATGAATTTTCTTTAATCATATCTTCCTTCATCACTTCTTATCATATTCTGACCAGTTTAGAATTCCTGGCTGAACGTAAAAAATCCGTTTCTAGTGCTAATAATTTTGATCGAAAAATGTTGACTTAGCTTACAGGTTTCAGCTCTGTATAAATAAATAAATTTTAACAAAATATATATTTTAATATAAATAGCAGCATATTCATAATTCTTGTGTTCATTTCATTTTCAGCATCTGTCTTTATGACAATATATCTGTACACCGCAACAAACTCTACTGGGTTCGTCTTCGTGAGAGACGTAAATTGCATTTGTCTTGTTTATTTACGAACTTCTGCACATTTTCACGCCTGCCGATCAGATTTTAGCAATTATATCTAAACAAAAATTTTGTCAATAGGTCACAAGATAGTTTTCTAACAAAATCTCTTCACAAATATTATGTCTATTGTACTCATTCATAGTATGCACTGCCCGCCCCTGGAACTCCTGTCTCAAGGTATCTGGGACTGCAGCACATTTGTTACTAAAATTCAAACTTGCACAACATTAATAAAAATCATGGCAAAACTCAGTTTATGTATTAGACACAAATTAAAATATAAAATTATAAAAAATGTTACATATACCTTCTGCTGACGATAGAACTAGTCACGAAACGCGTACAGTGAATTAATATTTTAAATATTAAGGTAACGGACCTACAAGCTAAACATATTTTATATTATAATTTTATTTGTACAATATTACTTGTTCAACTTTTATAAGATTCATGATGTGTTCCGTTGAGGTTTATTCAAAATTAATATAAAATTATAGAATATTCACCTGAAAGGTCCGTCTCCTCAACTTAATTATCATTTAACTGTAGCGCTTTCGGGACTTGTCCCATCATCGGCAGGATTCAAAACTGGTGTTTCACTGAAGATCTGGTAGAGGGGGTTGCATGTATTGGGTTCGTTTTCGTTTATCAGGCTGTCGTTGTGAGCTGCTTTCATGATTTCCATCTCTTCGAGTACGTTTATCTTCGCTGGATTATTTTCTCTGTGCATCACTGTTAGGGTGTTTTCAATATTTAACATGCGATGTCCTTCATGGATAACGTGTTTTGCATAGCTTGATTTACCTTCTGCGTGAACGAAGTCTCGAAAATGTTCTTTGAATCTGATGTTAAAAGTCCTGTTTGTCCTTCCTATATAAAATTTGTTGCAGTCCTTACATGTCAGTTTATAAACTCCTTTTCTGTTGAAAATGTTATTTTCTTCAATGTTATTGTTTATTATGTTGTTTAATTTGTTATTAGTTCTGTATGCTATTTTTACGTTTTTATCGGCTTTTTTTTAGTGCATTGGCTAATTTTGTCGTTTCTTTTCCTGTGTATGTAAGTGTTATCCATGTTTTCTTGTTGTTGTCAGATTCTTTTTCTAGTTTAGTTATGTTGGTTATGTTGTTCTTCCTTTTTTGTTTTTTTACGAGCTTATCTATGAATTCTTCATTATAGCCATTGGTTTTTGCCATATACTTATGTAGTTGAGTTCTTGGATATAATTGTCTTTGGCAGAAATCTTCCTACAAGAACTGGAAAATAAACATTTTGAGGAACTAATACACAAATTCAACATAAAACTAATAACACGATATGTCGATGATGTACTAGTAATATATGAAAATGAAAACAGAAAAGAAAAAAGAAATACTACAAGACTTAAACAACATGCATGAAAAAATCACTTTCACCGAAGAAATAGAAGTTAACAACAGTATAAACTACTTAGATTTGTCTATAACCAAAAATCTACACAACAATAAACTAGAAATCGGTATCTACCGGAAACCCACAAACAATGCTCTGGCCATAAAAAAAAATTCTACACACCCTTTTCAACAGAAAATTAGTACATTTAATAGCTTAGTCAGTAGAATGTTGAAACTCCCATTAAGCAAAGACAATTATATCCAAGAACCCAACTACATTAAGTATATGGCAAAAACCAATGGCTATAATGAAGAATTCATAGATAAGCCCGTAAAAAAACAAAAAAGGAAGAACAACATAACCAACATAACTAAACTAGAAAAAGAATCTGACAACAACAAGAAAACATGGATAACACTTACATACACAGGAAAAGAAACGACAAAATTAGCCAATGCACTAAAAAAAGCCGATAAAAACGTAAAAATAGCATACAGAACTAATAACAAATTAAACAACATAATAAACAATAACATTGAAGAAAATAACATTTTCAACAGCAAAGGAGTTTATAAACTGACATGTAAGGACTGCAACAAATTGTATATAGGAAGGACAAACAGGAGTTTTAACATCAGATTCAAAGAACATTTTCGAGACTTCATTCACGCAGAAGGTAAATCAAGCTATGCAAAACACGTTATCCATGAAGGACATCGCATGTTAAATATTGAAAACACCCTAACAGTGATGCACAGAGAAAATAATCCAGCGAAGATAAACGTACTCGAAGAGATGGAAATCATGAAAGCAGCTCACAACGACAGCCTGATAAACGAAAACGAACCCAATACATGCAACCCCCTCTACCAGATCTTCAGTGAAACACCAGTTTTGAATCCTGCCGATGATGGGACAAGTCCCGAAAGCGCTACAGTTAAATGATAATTAAGTTGAGGAGACGGACTTTTCAGGTGAATATTCTACAATTTTATATTAATATTACTTGTTGCCGGAAAATTGTTATGCGTATTCATTTTTCAAACAATTACATTTATCTACTAGGCCTACGTGTTGTTATATTTCACGTTTACTTGATCGTTAACATGGAACAAAAGCTAATCCTTACATTACCATTGAACACACAGCAAGGATAAAACGCAAAACACAGCTTTAATGAAACCTAAAACACATTCCCATAGGAATATACTTTATTGCTATTTTCGCTTGTTAATCTGAACTCGCAGGTTAGAAAAAACTCACATTGTGTAAAAAAAAATGAAATCTAGGGATTGTTAAATTTACAACGGTCACGCAAAGGATGAAGTAGGCTTTGGCCGAATCGAATAAACTGAAATTTATAATAAATGTATTTTCTCAAATTTAAAAATAAATATGGTCTTAATGACATTAATAAAATTTAAACAAAGTTTTTCTTACTACACTTTTGTTTAATTTTTCTGGAAACCTCAAGTTTGGATACTATACATAGCACTGGTTTAATAACAATTTCTAACAACAATATGTACAATTCCATATGTGAAAATGATCTAGGAACAAGGGGGCATGAATATTTTTTTAAGTGGAGGTAGAACAAACAGTTTCTAAGCAATTTTATTAATTAATACCACACGTAACGAACAAATTTATATTTTGTTAAGTGAAGTTAGTCTCCATTTATTATTGAAAATAATTCTAGGCTCTTACGGAAATGATATTTTACAGGAGAGGCCTTTAAGCGAATTCCGAAGGAATGTATTAAATCCTTAAATAAATTTATAATTGAAATAATTCAATATTTATACAATGAAAATGTAATGTTTTAAGTAAACTATATAAATGAAGAAATATAAATGGAATTAAACCACTAAGATGATAAGTTAGCAATGTTCGATTGAAAAAAAAAACACATTTCTATTCTATTTCTGACACATCAAAAATTACAAAGACAAAACAAAAAAAAAACATTTTTCTGTTAATGCTCTAGCGGCACCATTTTTGTTTTTTCTGAATCAAACTAAAACGACGAGGAGTGGAAGACAACTTGAAGCGAAAATTAAAAAATCATTCTAGCGGCATTATGGTCCTGTTTTCCCCAAATGAAACTCGATATATGCCGACCTTTCAGAGTGAGAATTTACCGGAAAGCGTAAATTTAAAACCCAATTCAGTGATTACCATGTTAGGTTTCTCTCAACAAAATTGTATACATACTATTTAATTAAAAAGTAAATATATATTCCGTAAACCAGCAAACGCGAACCATAAAATAAATTTTGTGACAAACCATTTAGTTTACGCAGTTCCTGCCAGATGAGTTTTATCGATTATCTTGAAATAAATATTGTCGGTATGTTTTCACTATGTACATAGTTCATCTTTGATTAATACTACTTGGGTCAGATGAAATTAATCTCTCCAGCACTGATGAGGAATACTTATCTCATTTCAGTTATTTTCTGATTTAAATTTCTTTTCTCTAGGATATAGAATTTTATGCGAAATATATCTGATTTCTTTATCTTGGATGGACATGGTTATATTTATTTATTTAACGTGGGGAAGTTAAGGCCAGTCTTCCTCTCCACTCGCTATAACATACACTGCTCAAAAAAAATAGGGGATATTGTGGAATAACCTACGTATTAAGACTATGTTTCTAGGAACAGTATTAGATGCAATCACTTTCTATTACTCCAAAAGAATGTCAACAAGAGTTTGAAGTCATTACGTAACCTCTGTACCACACCAGATGTCAAAGAGATCCTGATTAGGAATATGGCAAACAAACAAAGCAACATTAACATGGGTGAAAATGTTTCTTTAGTATGGTGTATGGTCTCCTCGAACGGCCAGCACTGCCTCACACCTGTATGGCATTGATGCAATGAGGTTAGCAATGAGTTCTTGGGGGATACGTGGCCACTCTTCCATAAGAGCAATGTGCAGCTCTGGAACAGTTGTGGGAGGTGCTGGTCTGCCTGCAATGCACCTGCCTAATGCATCCCACACATGCTCAATCGGATTTAAGTCCGGGGAGGAAGCTGGCCATTGCATACGCTCGATACCCTCCACTTCCAGCATGTCGTCCACCAAGCCAGCTCTGTGGGGTCGTGCATTATCGTCCATAAAAAGAAAAGAATCACCTATGGCATCAGCATAAGGCACGACAAAAGGTCGGAGAATCTCATCTCTATACTTTACCGCAGTCAAAGTACCACCTTGGATAACGTAGAGGTCCGTACGTCCACCACTACTGACTCCTGCCTACACCATCAATCCACCGCCACCATATGGGGATCTTTCACGTACAAAAGCTGGATTGTTTCGTGTCCCTTTTTCTCTCCAGATGAATACACGCCGACTATCACATTCCATGTTGAATCGCGACTCATCAGAAAAAAGAACTGATCTCCATTCAGCATGCCTCCACCCACGATGTTCCTCCGCCCAGTTTCTACGATCTCTACGGTGTTGTGGAGTTAACCTGGTACACACCATGGGCCTACGGGCATAGAGACCACTTCCATGCAGTCGATTAGGGACAGTTTGAGTTGACACCCTGCGTCCTGTTGCTGTTTGAAGTGTATTTCGCAGTTGAGTTGCATTCTGCTGTCTATTCCGACGGGCTGTTAACAAGAGGTAACGGTCATCCCTTGCTGTTGTTGCCCTTGGTCGACCTTGTCCGGCTCTTCTGTGAACAGTATGTTCTTTGAAAATGATTCCAAAGACTGGAAATCACGCTTTGAGACACCCCAATGGCTTGTGCCACCTCTTGTTGTGTCTGTCCAGCTTCCATCCTTCCTATGGCCCTCCAAGCCATTGGTTCAGGTAAATCACGTTGTCGAGGCATCACTGTCCCTAAGGCAAGTCATTCACTAACTGAAAACTGGACTGGATTTAAAAACAGCAACAAAACATTCACCCCCACACCACCCTTTCACATCAACAGTACAGACACTGCCCTCTGGTGTGGTACCGAGGTTACGTAACAACTTCAAACTCTTATTTACATTATCTTGGAGTAATACAAAGTGATTGAATCTAATACTATTCCAAAAACATAGTCTTAATAGGTTATTCTACAATATCCCCTAATTTTTTTGAGAAGTGTACATTAGAATACAACTAACTGGTACTATCAAACACGTAGGTTCATGACCACGTGGACATATGCTCTCCATACATCTCTATCTTGAACTAATGTTTTCAAATGATACCCTATATAATCTACTTCTCTCGAATGGTTATTAATATTTTTCTCCCACCTCATTTTCGGCTTGAATACTGGCCGCTTTCGCTCTAGTTTTCCTACAAGGAGTTTTCATTCCCCATTCGTATCACATGTCCTATCCATCGCAGTCTACGAGACATTAGAGTACAAAAATCACAAATATTATAATAATAAATACGGAATGAAAACAAATGACGAAACTAACAATAATAAGAATAATACCATTAACATGAAACTCCATGGAACGACAGGCCCAGAAGGTCCCTGGCCTACCAGCCGCATGCTCGCCTCATGTCCATCTGTATTAATCACAGAAGTGGATGATCATCAGACATTGTAGGGATATATGTGATCATCATGTCATGTACCCCAGCCGTTATAACTAATGTTCTCAACCAGGGCCTCTCCTTATTGTAGCTACCCAAATCCCTCGCGATGATGGGTGGGCACCTGTCCCATACTCACCATAAAACGTGTCTTCCCCCATGGAGACCCGAACCAGCCCAAGTCCCGTAGCTCTACACCAAGACAAAACACCTTAAATAGCTCGGCTTATCTACGCGAGACAATACATATCTAATATATAAAAATCAATGTTTGTTTGTTTGTTCGTATTCTATGTGCGGCCATACCGTTCATCCGATTGAGATGGGACTTTGAAAAAGAAGTTCAGGAGATTCCGGGGATGGACATAGGCTATAAGAGAGTTGTAATACTCAACCCTTTTAGCCCTATAAAATCACCCTTTGCAATGAAAAACGTGAAATAAAATCCCTATTTTGACGCTTAAATGGCTTATGCTGCCTAAACCATAACAAATACACAAAATTAATGTACACAGAATTGAACATCTCAAAAGTTCTACAATAAAAAGTCCGCGAAGGCATATGCTTATCTCTTACGGATAACTCACAATAACCATTTTTGTCTTTTATTGATGCCAAGAAGATAGGGATAAGCTGATTCCCGGGCAAGCATAGCAGCTCAAGGCTAGTGGTAAAAACACAAAACATTTATTTAGGAGTAGTAGCTCACGCCGGGTATTAGCTAATCTAACATAAAAGTGAATAATATCTATAACATAATGGTTCGGGACCGGTGTAACTCACACTGCTTAAATGCAACCGATATCCATAAAATAATATACCTATTGTGTTTTACCTACAAAATTTAATTATCTTCATTCTATTTTACTCGTGAATATGAAAAAAAAAGTGGGTCTATTTCCTGTCCTGACCGCTCTAATAACTCTGCAATTATACAACATAGAGGTCATAACCATACTAATAACTGTGGTTACAACTGTTATTCTATGAGTTATTGTATGAACCAGCGATAACCACCCTAATAACCGGCGATAACCACATTAATAACAGCGATAACACACTAATAAACAGCGATAACCCACTGCTAATAACTATGGTTTCTTTTTATAGAATTAAACTACATTACGTTAGCTTTTAGATATTAAATTATTTTTACAGGTCAGAGTAATTGAATTAGGTTATGTTAGCTTTTAGGTTCCTATACATGTAGGTTAGGTTAGCGTTTAGTTTTTTATACATATAATATAATTTATTTACATTCCCCATAACAGTTATTTTATGGAATTTCAAAATGGCCGATGTTTTCAACGCAAATACATATTTCCGCTAATTCACTTCATATAACGTTAAATACTTTCACAATGCTTACTTCTCACAGATAAATGTTATAAATACCACTACGTAATACCAATACTTGCATTAAAATTGTCATCAATCACGTAAGTAAATACTTGGACATCTCCACCCCAACCAATGGTTAAAAGTTGCATGTGTACTTAAGTTAAATATTTTATCTGAAGTAGATACATTTATAAGGCAGTTAGATTTGGCACGCGGCCCCATGTTTATCCACGCCAGACCTACGATAACGTACCCTTCACTTGGCCTCCGGGCGTGTAAACTGTAAACAGATGAGGCTCGGCCGCGCTAGCTTCGTGTTCGTTTGTGTTACGTCGTCTGAAAGGATGTTAGTGTGACTGGGAAGTAGGCGTGCGTTGTTTTCAGATAGTGCGAATTCTAGACAAAAATAAGGTTTAAGTAGTGATGAGAAAGTCGTCTCTCTGGCAACAGCGTTAAAAACACGTTCACGTTAATTAGGTAAGTACACTGTTTTTCATAAGTAATGCCACGAGTGATTTCCAATTTATCTAGAGAATTTGGAAATCAAGAGTGGCATTTGTTAGGACTATTTAACGAATAAAATTAAGCTGTTTACTCACAAATCATTGTTTAACTATAGTTATTTTAAAATATTTATATATTTAATGTAAACGGCGATGTTTGAAAACAAATCAGGAATGTGAGGTTATGATCATATTATTTATTGCCAAATAAGATCACAATATTGTAAGAGTTCACCCAAGTAGAGAAATAATGAAACACATCAAACTATATATCATAATCAACATTACGGGTTATTCATTTATTTTTTTAGTAAACAACTCACTAAAATCAAGGAATCTTTTCATTATTTGCTATATTCAGTGTATTTGTTGGAGAAAAATAATGATTTGACCTGTTCAGAACATTAAAAAGGAGGAGCTTTCTTTATCACTAAAGCAGGAGTTGATAAAGAGAAATCGATAAAGAGCGAGGTGAAACACGACTGTCATTGGTTGTAAAACAACATTCATTGAAATGTGATTGGTCATTGACTAGCATTTGTGGCATGAGCTAATAGTCTATTCAAATTAATACTCATGGACAAAATGAAGTGGTAAACACTGAAACAAACTAATTCCGAACCTTACTCCATTACTAGGTCCATCGCTGTGGTCTCGAGGTAGCGTGCTGCCTTGTCACGCATCGGGCCCGAGTTCGATCCCCGGTCGTGACAGTTTTTCTGGGTGAGGTTTTTATCGGGATTTTACCTCACCTGTAAGATAAATATCAGGAAACCTTTAAGGCCCAAACGATCCCCGAAATCATATAGCCATCGCAATCATCATCATCATCATCATTCATATTCTTCTTAGATTAAGATTAGGATTAGGGACTCTCCTGGCGCACCACTATCATCATCACCCATTATATTATCGGAGCAATGTAACCCTGCCTTCCAGACGCCCTTACCTCAGAAGTGGGTTACAAGTACGCCATGCCAGGAGAGAACATCAGGAATGTCGAAAGACAACCTGGGGCATTTGCAAAAAGAAAAAAAAATTACCAAATGTGAGGTTATGTATTCCGATCTTACTTCCGGGCGATTTGTAAGCCGGCTGTATAGTAATAAATAGCACATATTTTTACTGTTAAATCTTTTTGGGCTTGGGAAAAATCAATAACAGATTATTGTATGAGAAATAACTATTAACAATAATGCAGATTCATTATA
This sequence comes from Diploptera punctata, assembly GCA_030220185.1. NCBI lineage: Eukaryota > Metazoa > Arthropoda > Insecta > Blattodea > Blaberidae > Diploptera > Diploptera punctata. The sequence continues at coordinate 216,782 of JASPKZ010003075.1, read as the reverse complement.
CAACATTTAATAAATTTTTAGAGAAACAGAACTAATCTTTTTTTTTTTTTTTCGTTTGGTAATTTCCAAAGTTGTTTTCCTTTGGCATTTCTTGCTATACCATGTCGATCGTATATTGTTAAATCGATATCCTTGTCAAAAAAGTTAATTTGCGGAGATAAATCTCATTATGAACAGGAAGAGGCAAAATTATCAACAGGAAGAGACAAAATTATCGGTCTATGAGTTAAATTGTCTGTAAAATTGTGCACAATACACATTAAACAGTTAATTGGCTCCGAAAACAAACCGCAGAAGATGAATCTGAAATTATTGTTCGATTGTATAACAAATGTCAATTAGTATCAAAATATAGAAATAAATTACACAGTTCGTCGATACTGAGTCTCGGTCACTCCAGGTGGGTTTCGCGGTGGACGAAACGGAACGTGTGCAGGTCTTTCTCGGGGTTTCTCCCGTTTCCCCTGCCACAAATTGCATTCCACCATTTCTCCATACTCATCTCATCCATTACGCTTCATTTCATTCATCCGCCCCTGTGACGGTGCATCAGGAGTGGTCGGTCGGCACCCTTGTATTTCACAGACCTCTATAAATATCCTCTATTCATCTCATCTCATCCCTCTACCCGACCCTGAGTTGGACACGAGTTGAGGATAATTATATTTATTACATAGTTCGTAATTTCCTAAGAGAAAATAATTGTCATTGAAGAGTGGGGAGAAGAAAGTACTTTTCCAATTAAAAAAATAAATAAGTAAATAAAATTCTCCATGCTATCTTTACCTTGTCGTGGTGGAGTGGCTTGCGTACTTAAATGATCCTGAGAGCTATGCCGGCGGTAGCATTGCTGCCGATAGGGTTACCCATGCCGGATTGGTCGAAGGTGATAAGCCAGACGAAAAAAGTACCTTGGTCGAAAGAGTGACGATCTTTCACCGTAAAAATACAACTGTCAAGAAATGCAGACATGGGTTCAACTGGGGTAAATGCGGACATGGGTAAGTAAGTAAATAAAATTACCCATGTACTTTCAATTTTTGCACTCACTGTATACAGGTGCACCTCATCACCCCTTTATATTTCTACTCACTATAATTCGCTATCCTCCCACCTTAACGTAAACACACGATCGAGGGAAAATTTAACTCTAGCTATTCCTCTACATCGATCATCTCACTATTCCTCATCCTTCCTTGTTTCAGCCACACACTCTGGAATTCCCTCCCCTCGTATATCAAGGACTGTCCGACTCAAAAACAGTTTATAAAGAAACTCACTTCATATTTCATTTGACGATATAATATATAACCATGCTCCATGTATACTTTTATTGTTTCTTTATATTTTAAACTTTCTTTACCAAGCCATTTACTTAATCTAATTATAGGTTATTATTTTTGTTATCATTACTATTATTATTATTATTATTATTATTATTATTATTATTATTATTACTATTGTTATTATTACTATTTTTCTTTCTTACCCATGTCAAATTTAGATTGTGTATTTTATAGCTATTATATCATCATCATCATCATCATCATCCAGGGATTAAGCCTGTTGGCTCGTTCCGGTTTCATGAAAGCTAGAATTGTTAAAATTGTTCAGACCATCTTCTGTGTGGGCGACCAACATTTCTCCTTTCGTGCGGTTTATAATTTAGCAATAATTTTGGAAATCTTCCTTCTGACATTCTATCAATATGTTCTTTCTAGTCGTTCCTATATTTAATTATTCGGTCTGTAAGTTTGAAAATATTTAGTTCCTTTCTTATATCTTCATTTCTTTTCTTATCCAGCAGAGTATACCCTGCTATATTTCTCAAAAATCGCATCTCAGCTGCTTTCAATCTTTGTTCTTGTCTTTTAGTGATCGTCCAATATTCCGATCCATGCATCAATACAGGAACAGCCATTACTTTACAAAATTTAATTTTCTATCTATTATGTATCAATCATAATTCCTATTGTATGTATAATTTAGCCCTGGTGAAGTGGAAGAGAAAACCTTAAGGCCTTAACTCCATCAGGTAAAATGAATAAATAAATAAATAAAAATAAATAAATAAATAAAAGTGTATAACCGGGTAAAGTGTATAACAGGTATAAATCAACCAAAAATCGACAAGTTTATGTAATTATGACGACTAAACTATATATATTGTTTGATGTATCAGCGTAAGCTTGTACAATATCAATATATGTTTTAACATGTATAGTGTTTAGGAAAGAATACTGGCTAGTGAACCATGAACAATTAATAAACACACCAAACGTTTTATCAACTTCATAACAATATCACTGACAGACTATAGTAGCAAAATGTATAATAAGGAACGTTAAATTAAAATTTTTACACAATATCTGAACGATAATTTATTTTCTGAAGAAAAAATGTTTGGCTGGACCGAAATTTGAACCCGAGATTTGTAGCGTACTAGCGCTCAGTCTCCTTCTACAGACACATTTTTTCACTCTCTTCATCATCATCATCAACAATCACGGATTAAGCCCATATGGCTTGTTCCGGTCTCATACATTCTCATTCAAAAGTTGGATGCATCTCTTCTTCGGTCTACCAACATTCCTGCGTCCTTTTGGTTTGTATTTAAGTATAATTCTGGGAATGCGGTCATCTTCCATTTTTTGAACTCTCTTAGGTCTATATAATCCCGTGCGCCCATAGCAGCGAACCGTCGAGTGTAATAATAAAAAAAATAAAGTCCCTCTCCAGGCAGGTTGAGTCTCGATAAGACCCCGGTGTCGTGAGGTATGTAAAAGTACCTACAAAATGTAAGGCATAAAGAAACTTAGATAAATTTAGTCTTAATTAACATAAAATATAATAACTCTTAATTACAATCAGATGTATATTTATATTATAACCTACATTTTACCCTTTTCATAGCCGATTCTCCTAAAACAATGACGTTTTACTGTTTCATAAAGGAAGTAGATTCCGAATCGATACTTCGTAGTATCGATTATACAGCCTTACACTGTATGTAGGCCAATGTCACGAACTCTAATTATAAACTCCCGCAGAGTTTTAATGCTTGGAGGCTTAAATTAAAGGAAATTAAATTTCTTAAAACGTTGAAGTATAATTGAGTGACACTAAAAAGTAGGTACTGAAAGTAAATATCAATCAAACTAAATTTATTGTCGCACAAAGAAATACATTATATAAAACATTTGAACAGTTAATGAAAAATGAATAAAGTTTCGGAAAAGTGGCTGAATTCAAATACCTAGGAACAATAATAATAAACAGGAATGAGATGCAGAAAATAATAAACCAGGCTCATTTCTGCATTATAGTGACTCTTGTCATACCAACTTCTCTAAAAAAACTGAAAATACATAAAATTATAATTCTCCAATTTCATATTATACGGATGCGAAACATGGTCTCCTACTTCGTGGAAGGAGAAAATTGTACAATATTTGTGAATAAAGTCCTTAGGAAACTTTCTTTGGAAACGTAGCAAGCTTTGTTTTATAGGATCGGGGTGCTAGCCCTCTGCCCAACCCCCAACCTGGAGGACCAGGTAATTTATAATCGAGGATGTCTTCCCCTATCCATAAAAATGTTGAATGGAGTACTGTGGAGTAGGACCATGTCAAACCACACGAAGAGGAGAATTTTGAAGTCTGTTGTGGAAAGCGTAATGACATATGGTGCTGAGGGATGGACTTTGGTAGAGGGACAAAAAACTAAGATCTTGGCAGTGGAGATGGATGGAATAAGACGCAGTGCCAGGGTGTCCAGGTTGGAAAGAAGAAATAATGAAGAAGTGAGGCAGATGATGGATATGGAGGAGACAGTGGTGGAAAGGATCGAAAGACGAGCTCTTCAGTGGTATGGCCATGTCAGGAGAATGGAGGATGATAGGTGGCCCAGAACTCTTTTGGAATGGTCACCTTCTGGTAGAAGGAAACGGGGCAGGCCAAGAACAACTTGGAGAGGAGAGATCCATAGATTGATGAACGACCGAGGTCTGGAGGAGGATGAATGGCGTGATCGGCAAGAATGGCGAATGGGAATACAGGGTAACCACTGAAAGTGGAGAGGCCTCAAAAGTAAAAAGTAAGTAAGGAAACTTTCTGGACCAAAGAGATACGAACAGACAGGTGAACTGAGAAGACTACATAACAGTGAGCTATATATATGATCGTTTATAGAAAACAATTGTAGTAAGATCAGTTAAGATTCATATACTCTGACAGTTAGGACATGTGGCACGAATGGGGAATGAATGAAAGAATCGAAACTTCTAGGAGGAAATCTAACTCCAAGGCGCGACAAACTTACAAGGCCCACGGCATACCAGCCAGCGGCTGACCTCATATCCACATATGCCTTTATTAATTACAGAGGTGTACAAACATCTTACCAGTATTGAGATGATATGTGGGCAGCATTTTCGGGTTCCTCACCAGCTAAAGCTCGTTTCAATCTAGAGCCGCTACTTATTGTAGCGAGCCAAATTCGTCGCGTTTCTGGGTTGTTACCGGTCCCATATCGGCCAAAATTTCATGAGAAAATATGTTCCTCATTGGGACTCGAACCAGCGCAAGTCCCTTAGCTCTGCACCTAGGAATTAGGCCTTAAACCGCTCGACCAAGGCGCTTGATGCCTTATAGGAAACCCAGAGGGATAACGCTCAATACGTGGGCCAAGAATGAAGTCGGAACTTAACATTAACCATGATTTGAAGTAGGTAAATTATGCAGATGCTGATTGCAAACATATGCTCAGGATAGAATTGTATGGAGAGCTTTCGTCCGTACGGCCATGAAACATGGGTTCGAAATGTCCATGAATTAGTTATAGTATACTGCAGTTAATTAAGTTATCTGCTTCTCATACAACACTTTCTCCACACCATCACTCCTTTATATTTCTACTCGCTTCCATTCGCTATCCTTCCACCATAACTTAAACACACGGTCAAAAGAAAATTTAACTCTAGCTGTTCCTCTACAGCGAACATTTCACTATTCTTCATCCTTCCTTGACTCTGGAATACCCTCCCCTCGTATATCAAGGACTGCCCGACTCAAAAACCGTGTTCCATGTATTCTTTTTTTTATTTCTTTAGATTTTAAAATGTTCATACCAGTTACTTAAATTAATTATAGGTTATTCTTATTAGTATTATTATTATTATTATTATTATTATCATCATCATCATTGTTATTACTATTTTTCTTTCTTTCCCTTGTCAGCTTTATGTTGTGTTGCCTATATCTATTATGCATCATTAATCAACATGTATTTCATTCATAATTGTTATTATATATATATATATATATATATATATAACCCTGGTGAAGTGGAAGAGAAGACCTTACTGTTTAACTCCTTCAAGTAAAATAAATAAATAAATAAAATAAAATAAATAAATAAGTGTGGGAGAACAACATTAATTATGATTTGAGGGAAGTAGATTATACAGGGAATGATTGGAAAGCATTAGCTCAGGATAGTGATGTATGGAGAGCTTATGTCCGCGCGGCCATGAATCTTCGGGTTCGATTGTGCCAATGAGTAAGTAAGTAAGTAAATATCCTCATTCTATCACGTGTTAGTGCCAGAAGTATGTGTTACTACCCTAGAAAAGGATTTTCATTCTATCTTTCACGTGTGGCCCTTTTCCATTTGTGGGTTATTTCAACATTGTCTTTGAGAACCTAGAAGAGTTATTCTCATAACGTACTCTATTCAGTTCGGCTAATAATTGGATACTCTTTCGTAGATTTAACTCACGTAAAATAAATTTTGTCAGCCTCTGTGGTCTAGGGTATGTTTCATGTCTCTAGTACCAAGGGTCGCGGGTTCAAACCCTGCCGGTATCGTTAGATTTTGAATATGAAAAAATCCAAGGGATAAGTCCTCCAATAAGGACTTCAAGCCTTAGGTCATGAGTCTGAAGATTTTCTGACTCGTAAAAGAACCACAAGCCTAAATTAGTGCGTCTGAGCAATATTTAATCGACTTTCCCCCATCCAAATAATATCTTAGTTCCTATAGGTGTCTCTTAGAGATGATGTGCCGACCACATGACATTCGCTGAAAACTGTAGAGAAATAAGTGTAACTAAATTAGCTTGATTAAGAAATTCCCTCTAGGGAGCACCTATGTCCTCACGTATAGGTGCCCCAGATAACTGAAAGGGTGGTTGACGACTGACGAACAAGCATGCTCTCTGAATCTGTCTGCCTATTTCCCACGCTTGCTAATATCAAACTAAAATTATCGGTTGCTTACATTAAATTCTTGAACGTTGCCCTGCAAACAGCTTTCTTATAAAGAACTAAGTTTTGTGAGTTGGAATAGTTCATCGAATGACACAGATAGCCCGCGCATGCATATGAATCATTCGGGAACCTTTGGTACCGGTTTTCATTCTTTTAGCTATCTGGCAGTCTCTGCATCGCGGTGTACCATACCAACCAAAATAACTTCAAGCTTGAAATAGGATGCCTCTGACACAAAATTTGTTGTACCCCCTCTGAAAAAAATTTCAACACTTCTCCATATTCACCTGACTAATTCCGTTATTTCATTTCACCTACCCTTATGATGATGCGATAAGCTTATTCAGCCTGCATCCATATATATTACAGAACTTCATTAATAGGGGCCTCATTTCACCTCATTCGTCGATCTAGCATATAAAGTCCACCCCTGTGGTCTCGAGGTAGCGTGCTGCCTTGCCACGCAGTGGGTCCGTCCTAAAAAATCCATCGATCCCGGCCCGGGTTTGAACCCGCGACCCTCGGGACCAGACGCAAGGAGCATAACCACTAGTCCACCGCGGCCGATTTCTAGATACAAATCTAATTGTGTCGGTAAATGGGACTATCAATGGGGCATGCAGTGCAAATTCTGTAACATCTTTCACTGCTTCGTCTGCACGTTCGTTACCAGAAATCCCCTAATGTGAAGGGACAACATCGGAGTAATTAATCGCCGTTTTTCCATTAAATCAATAGATAGGTGATGAATTTTCTTAATGGTTACAATGGTAGAGAGTGTTGACAATACGAATATTGTGTTGGTGTCATACGTTTAGGTAATCACGCTGATACTGACGTTTCTATGTGAATTGCCTTAAAAATTAGTTTCTCTTTCATTCCTGCACTCATTAATGTAACTATTGTTTTTAAATTCAGAATTACAGTTAAATCACTGAAAATTATCATCCTTCACGGATTAAGTCTTTGCCTGTTCCGATCTCACATCTGTTCAGCCCAGCGCTTTCTTCGTTTTCCTACCGATCTTTGTCCTGCCATTCTTTGCAGATGTTCTATCCAATTGTTCCTGTGTTCTTCTATTTGTTGAAGTGGTTATACCTTTAGTTCCTCTCTAACATTCTCATTTCTAATATGCTCTTCTCTTGTACAACCTTTCACAGCCCGTAGGAATCTTATTTTCTCTGCCTGAATTTTACTTTTTTCTTTTTCCTTCATGGCCCAGGTCTCATTTACATACATCGCCACTGGTAGTGCCATCGTTCAGTAAAATCTTAGCTACGAAATCCTTTCTTACTTTGTTCCTCAGTGTTCATCTGGTTGTTGCACAAATATGTTGAAATTTCTGCATTTTCTTATTTATATTTTGTTCTTCTTCATAAGTTATATCGCAGCCCAGTAAGAACAAAAATAGTAGCTAAATCACTGAAAAGAGTCAAATATTTTGAAGCTGTCTAAGAAGCATATTTTTATACAGTCTGTAGGCCCAGAAATGATATGTACACTAAACGGCGATTAAACGATATATGATATTGTAACTCATAATAAAATTACCTTCATATTTACTTTTGCATTATAAAGAAAATACAGAGGCTCTCAATCTGATTTAACTGCGTTCTAAAGCATTTATTTTACTGCTTAATATTAACTCTTTAAAAAAATAATAATGCTCCAAGAAGTGTTGTTCCGATAGCACTAACACAGGGGACAGTTCTTCATCTCTTTCAATCTGCTCTCAAGTATTCTGACATCACCGTGCAGGGTCAAGGCTCATGGCTAATAAACTAGGAAATGAATTGGCAGACAAATGAGCTAAATTAGCAGCATAAAATGAAAACAGCAGAATTGTATACGACCGAATGCCAAAACAGGCAGAGCTTACAGACGAAATGGAGAAAAGAATTGTAAAATGGCAAAACCAGTAGTAAGAATAAGGTAGTGAAACAGATTTCCCAGCAACCGCCAAAACAGCAGTGATGGTAACTGGTCACGGGCTCATAAGAGCCTATCTCCATAGTTTAGCCCTAACCGAGAATCCAGCGTGTCCTTGTGGAGCAGAACAACAGATAATAATCGACTGCCTGATATATGACTACAGAATATGACTACAGAAGTCTACAGCCTCATCGTGACGTGATCGACTCAAGAACAGAGTTGGACTATTCTGGGGACGTAGCCAGTATTAAACCAGGATTTCTAAGAAACCACTTAAAAGCATTTATAGAATTAATAATAGAAATATATTTCAGTACTCTGCAATAGAATATAATATATACTTCCCTAAGGGGTGGTGAGGGCAATTAAGGAAGCTTCACAATGAGAATGTCTTAATAAGTATGTTTCAATGTCAGTCACTGCACTTTTAAACTATGGAATCCGGGTTTGGCATATATATATAAATATAAATATATATATATATATATATATATAAATGTGATTTTTTTAATTTACGCAACACATCAGCAGATCACGTTACGTAGGTGATGCGTTCTTGTATTGTGTACAGTCAAGGGTGTTGAATGAGTGTACGTTTTAATTACTTGTGTGTAGTGAATTGGTAAATCAAAGAAATGCGCCCAATAAGTAAGTTAACAATGTAACAGATAATAATATTAACCATGGTTTGAGGAGATGTAATGTTCGGAAATCATTAGCTCAGGATATGGAGAAAATGTGTCCCGCATGACCTTGAATCTCCGGGTTCCACAGTGCCAGTTAGATAGTAGTGTAATTGTGTTGTGCGAGGGATAATGTTAAAGGGAAGGAAAAGGTGAAACTCAACGCCGCCAATCAGTCTACTCCTCTGGGAGAAAAAAAAACTCACCCAGGAAAACGGCCAACCAGGGATCGAACCCGATAACTATGTGTTCGAGGCAATGTCCTTACCTTGAGATCACAGCTGTGGTCTGCGAGTACTTTTAACTAACGAAAGGAAAGTACTTGACAACATTGTTATATTATTCTAATTAAATAAGAGACTTCTTCTTCTTCTTCTTCTTTAGTAGGCGACTACAACCTCATTGAAGTTTTGGCCTCCTCAACAATTTTTCTCCACCTAGATCTATCCTGGATACAGACTGGCCAATTTCCAACTTTCATTTCTAATATATATTTTATAAAATCATCCTGCCATCTGTTCTTCGGACGTACAGCTATTCCGGTGCATATTGGTTTCCATTTGTAGATTCTTCTTACAAGCTTGTCTTCCTGCATTCTATTTATATGTTCAAACCAGCGCAGTCTTGGAGCTTTAATGTGGTTTATTATATTTTTATTTCGTATTAGATTATTTAATTCAGAATTCATTCGTATACGCCATATGCCATCGCTTTCTCTAATTGGTCCAAAAATTCTCCGTAAGATTTTTCTTTCAAAGATTAATAGTTTTTGTTTATCAGACTCCTTCAGTACCCATGTTTCACAGCCATAAGTTACAATCGGTCTTATTACTGTATAATACAATTTAACTTTAGTTAATCTGGAGACAAGTTTACTTTTGAATAGTATTCTATTTGCATAGTAAGCTTTATTGCTCAAAGAAATTCTTTCACCAGTTTCTTCCTCTAAATAAGATACACTCCATGTAATATATATCGCATGATAAAAGCACATTTCAACTTAGATATCAAAATATTATATTTCTGATAGGATGTCAAATTTTGATAAAGTTATACATCTTTTCTGTTCCAAGTGTTCCTGTAGAAGGAGCTTCTTCCCAAAGGCCTAACTAACTAACTCACTGGCACTATCGAACCCATAGGTTCCTGGCCGCGCGGACATAAGCTCTCCAAACATCTGCATCCTGATTTAATATTTTCCAATTATCCCCTATATAATTCACCTCCATTAAACCATGATTAATGTTTCTCTCCCACCTCATTCTTGGTCTGCCTACTGGGAACTTTCCATCTGCTTTTCCTACGATTTTCCATGCCCCTTTTTCTTTCCACGTTCGTGGCACATGTCTTGCCCATCGCAGTTTATGAGACTTACCTCTTCTTATTACCGATATATCTGATTTACCATCAAGATCATACAGCTCTCTGTTTTGCAGTCTTTTCCATTCGCATGTGTGTTCATCTCTCTTTAGTCCAAACATTTTCCTAAAAGCTCCATTCTCAAATACTTGCAATCTTTTCTCTTCCCTTAAAACTTAAAGTAAGAATCCATGTCTTGCATCCACATAATATTATTGGAGAATAACAGTTTGATATATTTTCAGTTTAAGGTTTTTTAGAGAAATTGAGACAACAAGATTCCCTTTAATATATAATAACATGCATTTGCAGAATTGAGCCAAGGTTCAAATTATTTGTGCGCCTGTCCTGAGGTTTCACGTATAAATTTAGATTTCAACAGGTGAAGATGGAACATGTTTTTAAAATTCTTAAAAGGTTTTCTAATGAAATATTACATATTTATTTGAGGACGTCTGAGATCTCAGGTAGGCCTATATATTAGCGAATTTTGAAGGAAATAACAGCTCTTCACCGATCCTATCTAAATATATATCAGCAATAAAAAAATATATATACTTTTTGACTTTACGCCCTTTCGAGTATAGCTATAGGCTCTCTTTTTAGGACTTTCTATATCAAGCTAATTTAGTTAGCTTATTTACCTACGATATTATGAGTGACATGTGGTCACAACGAGACATCTAGTAGGTAAATATGTTATTACTTGGATGATGAAAATCAGTAAATTTTAATTAGAGGTCTTTTATTTTTCTGACATACGGTTCATTTAAGAGCTCGAACATCTTCAGACTCGGGACCCCCGGCTTAAAGTCCATTCCGGAGGACTTGTTCCTTGAATTTTCCGATCCTAAAAAATCCGTCGACCCCGGTCAGAATAGAACCCGCGACTATTGTTAAAGAACATTACCTACTAGACCACCGCAAATTATATTATATATATAAAAAATATATATATTTTTTTTTTGTGTGTGTGTTCGTTTGTGTGTGTGTGTGTGTGCGCGCGCCAATTAACGCTCTAGCGACCGCAATTTTTGTTTCATCGAAACCAAACTTTGAATATAGCAATTAATTAAGAAAGTAAGATCAAGTTAATCAGTAAATTCGGACCCTTAGACTAGGTTTAGGAGTTCACCTGAAAAAAAAATTAAAAATTGCTCCAGATGTCCCAGTTTTTTTTATGTTTCTCAACAAAAATCAGTATATGCTATTAAAATAAATCGACTCCAGCAAGCGCTACATTTGGTTCGTCGCAATGTATATTATAATTTAATTAACACTAAAGGGCTGCATGGGATAATGAAATGCATTCTAAAACCTCTCCTGTCAAAAAAACCTAACCTCAACCTGCCTGTGGTGCAACTTGCTTATAACAGATAAGGCTCTGGGGACCGAGTATTGGCGGTATAACCATAACATCACTTGCAGAGTAAATTCTGCATCATGGATCGAAATCCCATCACTTTACCCCTTCGGGCTAGCAAACCCGTCAAGTGATACTTTAGAGTTACTTTCAATTCTCACAAGTCTCGGATGGACTGGAGGCATAATTCTGTTGACGGAAAAGACAAGACAATGGATATATCTTGGAAAGAGGAAAACATTTTGAAAGTAGTAACTTGAAATGTACAGGGTAGAGCCCACAAAGAGAACCAATTTGACTAAATATTAGTAAAAAAAGAGGAAATTCAATAGCAGTTATATTTTAAATATAAAAAAAGAAACAAAGAGGATCAAGAAAAACAAACAATTATGTACAATTCTATAGTGGAGTTAGCAGTGAAACTGGATGATACATTTGTGACGAATGAGTTCAGATAAAGTTCCCAAGGCCCTGCTTCGTTATTATCCAACAGGGAAGAGATCTCTGGGCCATCCAAGGAAACGCTGGATATAAAATTAATCAGTGAGATCCTAACTGGCCTATAGGTCTTAGACTGGCTTGGATGAAGAAGAAGAAGAAGAAGAATTAACTCTAAAATTGGCTATGTATCCTATAGCATAGATTAATTTAATATATTTATTAAATTAATGGGAAAAATGAACCGGTAGGTATTATTTAAATTGATGTAAAATCATACAATATGCAACTAGGTAATAAGTCTTTAGGACATGGAAAATTTCAGGCATATTTATATAAATTTAAAATATCAAATACGTCCACCGCTGTGGTCTCGAGGTAGCGTGCTGCCTTGTCACGCAGCGGGCCCGGGTTCGATCCCCGGTCGGGGCAGTTTTTCTGGGTGAGGTTTTTCTCGGGGTTTTTCCTCACCTGTAAGACAAATGTCAGGAAAACTTTAAGGCCCAAACGGTCCCCGAAATCATATGACCATCATCACCATCATCATCCCTATCATCATCATCATCATCATTCACCGGTGTGGAAAGCAACGGGAAGCTACCACACCTACATTTCCCTAGTAGAGCTGCAAGCATAGCATGAAAATGCTATGATTGCAGTGAAGGACCTGCCTTCGGGCAGAATTAATATGGATGGATATCAAATACAACCTGTAAATATGAAGAAGATATTCAAACAGCCAAACATATTCTATTTAATTATCCAATGTTGTGGATTGAACGTTATAAACGTGAAACATATTTGAATTTTAATGGAAAAAAATTATTCCAGTCCTTTTTTGGTCATATTCTTAACAACAAAAAATGTCATAATTACTTATTTCCTTTTGTAAATAATGTTTGTTCTCAACTCTAATTTAATTTTACTGCGTTCATCTTTGCTAAACTATTGTTCACAATTGTCTTTTGTTCTACTGTTTTATGTTAATTTACTTGTTAATGTTACATAATTACAATCCTTATGCACCGTAAGGTAAAAAAGGGTTTTAAAATTTGGATATATTAAAAAAATAGGTAATAATTTACGGTTATGCATGGTTTGTTTTTATTGTAGTCAGACACTTTTAAATAGGCCTAAGCTGCCATCATAAATTGAGTTTTTCCAGTTAAGTAAATAAATACAGGGAGTAACAGGACCTCACCGACAAAATTATAGGGATGATAGATCTTGCAGAGAGGATCATTTTTTTGTGAAGGAACATATAGTCGCAAACACGTCGTTTATGAGTTATGCGCAGATGGTGTTCACCCGTAAGGGTCGGAATTGAATACACACAATTGTACACTTATAATTTTATTGAAAAAGGCATGTTTTTACAATAAGTGTTCAAACAATCGACTCTGTGCCTCATTGCATGTTAGATATCGTCGCAGCAACGATCGGCCAGCACGGCCGAGCATGGCAGGATTCTTTTATCGTCGTCAAAACACTTATTGTTTGAACACTTATTATAAAAACATGTATCTTTCAATAAAATGATGTGTACAATTGTTTGAACTCAATTTTGACCCTTACGGGTGAATATCTTCATCTGTGCATAACTTATAAACGACATGTTTGCAACTATATGTTCCTTCATAAAAATGATGTCTGCATGGCCTATCATCCCTATCATTTTGTCGGTGAGGTCCTGTTACCCACTCTGTATATATTCCATAAGTGATCAAAATGGGACAATAAATACGATTAACTGACGTATTCGCACAATATAGGCCTACGCAATTTTAGCGTGACGGACTTTATTGTTCTGAGCTTTGTACAGTAACCTCAACGGTCGTAAATAATTGAAAATGACTTTTAAAAGTATTTACTTACAAAGTTTGAGATAAATTTTTCTCTTGTATTTTTCTGTGACAAGTTTTGTTAGACAGTTTACGAGAACTTCAAATTGAAACTTGTGAAGCGGATGTAGAAATAAGTAGCTCAGTTGCCTTGCATTGCCACTTAATGTAATTTGTTGAAGTTCATTATAAAATTGCACACTGTTCTGAAACTGATTGTGTAAGGGAGAGTAACGCTATAAATTACACTCGGGCTTGAGTTTCCTTGCCAACTTGAGTGTCTCCTGGTACAGGTGCCAATATAAATTGATTTATTCACAGATTATCAAGCGTGCTAAATCTCATTTGCCAGCAAGTTACCTCCGCCATTATGAGCGCTCCTAGAAACCTCAGCTAACCTCCTGCCTCACAACTTCGCACCAGTGAACACGTATAATATTATTGGCTTGATAACACCAGTTATAATTTCCCTGTATTCTTCGTGAAAAATGTAAGATTAAGTTTAGTTTTCACTGCTTCCATATAAAATATAACAATGAAAATTAGGTCACCATTTCAACAAACTTCACTTAATATATGAAGACATGGGGGGAAAAACGGTGAATGTCACTTTTTACCATTACAGAGAAAACAATTTTTAAAACTTTGAAACCCTTTTGTGGGAACATTTGTTTATTATTTAAAATTTAGTTGTGGTTAACATAGAGTATGTATATTAGACATTATATTGACTTATGTTCAATTAGTGACCTTCAACAATAGCAACAATGTACACTTTTCTTTTATTTGACGTACGCTTGGAAGCGGAAAAAACGATGAAGATTCAATGTTGTTGAAATAATTAACAAGCACAGCACAACTTAGCATTATATTAAAGAGTTAACTAAGTTAAGGTAATAATAGAATACCATAATTTGAGTTAGTTAATTTTATAAGGATTATTTCATAATAGTTATTATTTAAATAAAATAATCTTTTTGTAGTTAGTTTTGATGTAAGTATCTAAAACAATGAAACCCTTTTGTTATACTTCAGCATATTAACTCTACTTTCTCAATGAGGTAGATTCTTATAATAGTTTTTTGATCTCTCAAGAGAGAAGTTTTTAAAGTTCCTGAAACAAAAAATTAATCATAGAACACAAGAACCTGACTTAGTGAAATACTGTTGATACTAATTTGAGAATAGTCACCTGCAGATCTTTCCATTTTAACAATGAAACTGGTGTGATATCCATGTAGGCTGGACCAGGTAAGACGAATTCTCCATCAGCTAGTGTAACCTCCCTTCTCATTCTCATCCCAGTCATTACTGTACTTTCCCAGGATCCATTGTAGCTTTCTGATCTCAAAAATAGAAGGCTTGGCTGCTCAACTTCAACTCTTAACTTCTTTCAGCGGTCTTGAAGGTACTGATAGTTTTGGTTTATACACATCTTGAAGGGAAAAGAATGTTGTCCATTCTTTGAAAAGAGTTTGGTCACATTCAATTACATGAAATGGGTTTGGTTACAATAAATACAGGGTTACTAACATTAAAATACCAACATGAAAGTGATATAAATGCAAAGAGTTGCAAAACACTCATCGTTATTCAGCAAAACGTCATGACACTCATCATTTTTCCCGCTTCCTATGTTTTTTAATTTGCTTGTAACTGCTGACATTCATTTCTTTTCGATCAAACTAATATACCTGAAGAAAGTATGGACTTCACACGCTATCTAATAGACGTATAAGTAGAATTTCGATAAAAAGTGACATTCATCGTTTTTCCCCCCATGTCTTCATATTGTTTCTAAGATTAAACAGAACACATAGTTTGAGTAGAGTAATTTAGATTTAGAATAGATTTATTTAGCCTGGTGGAATGAAGGCCATGTGACCTCCTCTTCCACCCGCCAGGACAAACATATGTTACATATAAATACAAAAAATTACAATAATAGTACATACTAAATAATTATCTGTCAAATTGAGTAATAATGAAAATATTGTCTAATAATACAATAAAATTAGATACAATTAAAATTAAACTAATGATAGAATGTATACAGGAAGGAATAACAGCTCGAATCTACTATTCAATAAAAAGAAAAGAAAAAATACAAAGAAAGTAATAAACTATAATGCATTAATCTATCGCTTATTATACAAGGCATTAGGTAAATATATTGACAAACCTTAAAACTATTTTATGAAATAATGAAAAAACAAATTATTAATTTTTAAAAGGTAATATTAGTGAGTCGTTTCTGTTAATAATTTTATTTTCAATTCGTTTCTGAAAGATGGTAAAGTTTGGCAGTCTCTGACATAGAGTGGAAGGGAATTCCCTGTTCTAGCAAGAGAAACTGTAAAATATTTCGAATAATAGGTAGTGTGATGAGGAGGGATATAAAGGACACTGTGCGCAAGGGATCGCGTATCTAATGTATGTGTATAAGAGAGTCTGGTGAAGCGGTGTGATAAATAATAAGGTAATGATGTGTGTAATACTTTATAGAGAAGGCATAGGGAATGGATGGTTCTACGATCTTGTAGACGAAGCCATGACAATTATTTCAGGGATGGTGTAATGTGATGAAATCTGCGGATACCACAAATAAAACGTATGCAAGAATTATGAACACGTTGAAGTCTTTGGGTAAGAACAGTATTTACATCAGTAAAAAGAGTACCACAATAATCAAAATGGGGCATTGCAAGTGTTTCTACTAACATTTTCCTTAGACCAAACGGTAAACAATTTCTTATAATGTATTATTGAGAAGATAGTTTTGCAAATATATTATATAAATATTGTGCCAGAAGCATTAGAAGATATGGACATAAACGATAGAATTATTAATGCAGTAAAAAATGTATATAAATGCAGTATCTAAAATTAAAATTTTAAAATTTGTATCAAAAATAATTAAAGTAACAAAAGGTCTTCGTCGAGGATGTAGCATATCACCCACATTACTTAAGATATTTATACATAAAGCACTGTCAAACTGGAGCAAAAAATGTTCAGGAATGGCAGTACCAATTGGAGATGGATCAACAGATACAACATATACACTGTTATTTGCGGATGACCAGATAATAATTGCTCAAGAATATGAAGACAAGGAGTTTATGTTCAGAAAATTATTGGACGAATACGATAACTGGGGTTTGAAAATAAATTTAGAGAAAAAGATTTTATATGGGATGTGGAGCAGAAACCGAAGATTTAATATTAGAAGATCAGAAGGGGTATATTAGAGGAGGTGAAGAATTTGAGTATCTGGGAGTAAAAGTGCATAAAGAAGATAAACAAGAAACTGATATTAAGAAAGAATAAATATAGGTAGAGCAATAACAGCAATGATGAATGGAGTCTTATGGAACATATATATAACCAGAAAAAATACGTTTCAGATATATTATTCAATAGTGAGAAGTACTGTCACATATGGAACTGAAGTTCGGAAATTCAACAAAAACTTAGAACAAAAACTTATGTCGATAGAAATGCATTTTTTGAGGAGAGCAACAAGATGTTCAAAATTAGAAAAAATAAGAAATATTGTCATACGACGAAAAATTAATATTATATATTCTATAGTATTTTATATAAGATACTAGCAATCGAATTGGTGTGGGCATATACGACGAATGCAAGAAGAAAGGTTACCTGAAAAACATTGGAATGGTGTCCACCTGGAAGAAGAAGGAAAGGAAGACCTCGAAACTCATGGATGCAAGAAATAAGAACTGGAATGAAAACAAGAGGACTGGAGGAAGTAGAGTGGATGGATAGAAACGAGTGGAGAAGGAAAATAAAACGTTAGGCACAGAAAGATGTCTAAACACTGAAAATCTGTATATAAATACAATTGTGCAAGAAGAGTTATATTTTGTCTTACAGGTGAGGAAAAACCCCGATAATAACCTCACCCAGAAAAACTGCCTTGGTTTCCTAGATGTCAGTATGAGGCGGAACGCTGACCACGGACCACTCCAATGACATTTATACGAAAACAAGTGTAACTAAATTAGTATGGTTCAAATTCTTCCCTGTAGGGGGAGAGTGCCTAAATCTCTGTTAAGGGAAACATGGGCTTACAAGAAGTTCTAGAAAACTTCATAATCATCGGTTAACAACATGAATAGAATTGCCATCTAGTAAAGTACATATAATAAAAGTATATTCGATAAGAGAATATCCAATTGAGACTTTTATACGGCATAACCAAAGTATCGTCAACAGACTAAGAAGATAACTCATCAAACTGACATATTTATAACTGCTCAAAAAATTATTCTTGCTACTTGAAACAACTGTCACACCAGGATTTCTTTACGCCTCAAATTATGTGAATGCTTGATGTACCACACACAACAAATAAAATTCAAAATATCAGCAGATTTGATACTTTTAAAATTCATGACGAAAACCGTTGTGGTTACTGTGTAAAATTTACAATAAAAAAAAATACGTACAATACCTAAGATCTCAGTCTTCCTCAATTTGGATGTAGGATGTGGAGTACTTTCGAAGCATATGCTCCACCTTGAGCTTTTTAAGTAGCTGAAGATGGAGCATATGCTCCGAATGTACTCAACATCCTACATTCAAAGTTGAGGAGGACTGAGGTCTCAGGTATTCTATTTTTAATATAGTAAATTTTATCAACATATTCTACAAAACCCACTCACAGTCGAAATATTTTCAAATTCTTGCAATCCATAAATATGTGTAAATAAATTTAAATAAATTTAGAATATTCGTTAAATTATTATTAAAATATAATTCTCATAAGTAATGCCACGAGTGATTTCCAATTTATGTAGAGGATTTCGAAATCAAGAGTGGCATTGGTCAGGACTATTTAACGAATAAAATTAAAGCGTTTACTCAGAAATCATTATTTAAATATAGCTATTTTTTAAATATGTATATATTTAATATAAACGGCGAAGTTTGAACACAAATGGGAAATGTTTGTTTGTGTTTCATTTGTTCATCACTGCAACTTGATCGTACTTATTTATTGCCAAATATGATCGTAATATTGTAAGAATTCACCCTAGTGGAGAAAAAATGAAACATCAAACTGTATATTATAACCAACACTATAGGTTATTATTTTTCGGAAAGAACTCAGTAAATCCGTATTTAATAACACAAGTACTGAACACATGATTTTCCAATGAGTAGGTCGAAGGAATCTGTTCATTATTTGCTATGTTCAACGTATTCGTTAGAGGAGTCAGTCACTGTAAAATAAAGCTCTGACCTGTTCAGAAAATTAAACAGGAGGAACTTTATTTATTTTGGTAATAAAAATTGGATAAATATCGACCATTGAAGAGATGGAAGGACCAATTCGACCTATAATGAGATCGGAACAGGCCATTGGGCTTAATCCTTGTTGTTGATGATGATGATGAATATCGAGGTGAAACACAACTGTGATTGGTTGTAAAACAAAATTAATTGAAACGTGATTGGCCATTGACTCCCATTTGGAGCATGAGTTAAATGGTCATCAACAGACTAAGAAGAGAGAACAATCAAACTGACATATTTATAACTGCTCAAAAAATTCTTCTTGCTACTTGCAACAATTGTCACACGAGCATTTCTGTACGCCTCATATTATGTGAATGCTTGATGTACCACACAACAACAAATTAAATTCAAAATATCAGCAGATTTACCAACAAATTCTACAAAACCCACTTACAGTCGAAATTGCATTCTTGAGATCAGTGTATGTAAATAAATCTATATAAACTTGGAATATTCGTTAAATTATTGTTCAAATATAAATATCAGTAAAACTGTACGTACGTATTTTAATTCTGTGTGATTTCTGAGTTTGCAGGCCTATATATTCTACAGTAAGTATACAATATTATAATTCAGGTAACGTAAATAACATTGTACAAGTTGGAAATCTTTTAATGTTGTAGTGTCACGATTATGTTTATTTTAAGTTAAACCAACAAGAAATAATTGTAATACATATTTTTCAACAGAAGAAAGGAAACAAAATAGTTTATAGCTTATGAAGTTCTAAGAATATATAGATATATTATAATATAATTAAAATTTACTTTCACATTTCGCAATTTGTTTCCAAATTTTTACTTAATCAAATCATGTTTGTGTAATTATATATTTTTATCATAAAGGGAACGGTTAGTTTGGACAAAATAATCATCTTCTCATCAACTGACCCAGTTCCTCTTCTTTTGCCTCGTTGTACAATTCAGTAGTATTTTTTTTAATGCGAACGCAAACATGAAAGCTTTGAGTTTGCAAAGCTTTGGCGAAAGCTTCTGGCAATATTGTTTGTGTTAATGTCAACGAAAATAATTGTGAATGGATCTATTAAATAAGTTGATTGCAATATTTTGTGTTTGCATTGCGTTAATGTAAAAGTTTCTATATGAACGGGCCTTTATGATTTGCACAACGCAACCACGTTTTATTTTTATAGGATAATCACTCGTAAGTGGGTATCATCTAACTCCGGCTTACATTCCTTCTAAATTAGTATTACCTACAGTCCTACTGTTCAATTTTCACTACAGAAAATTTTAATGCAAACTTTTATAACGTGTGCTTTTTTAAACAAATAACATTAACTTTTCCTAGAATAATTTCTTCCTAAAGAAATTTGTTATTGGAACGAATACATATACTCAGCAATGAATAATTATATTGTAACCATTTCAGTCTCAATTTTGTTACTTCTTACAAAAAATTTGGAATAAAAATATTACAAAGGAAACTAAAACGAACATTTATAAGAGCATAATACAGAATATTTTGTCATATGGAAGTGAAACTTGGTCTCTGACGGAATTACAAAATAATAAAAGTAGAACAGTTGAATTTGATTATTTTAGAAGAAGCCTCCAAAAAACAAGACAGGATAAAATAAGAAATTAATTCCTTCGGAGAGAAATGAATGTCACCACATCTATTGTTAAGAGGATTGAAAATCAAACGCTTAAATGGTATGGCCATGTACAAAGAATGCAAAAAGAAAGATGGCCTAAAAATATATACCAATGGTCACCCCCTGGAAGAAATAAACGTGGCAGGCCAAGATGGAAATGGAAAACCTACGTCAGAACTATAATGGATGATAGGAATTTGGAAGAGGGAGATTGGAATGATAGAGATAAATGGAAACTGAAGACGGCAAACCTATAAGTGGGGGAAAACCGAAGAAGAAGAACAAAAAAACCTTAACTTCTTATACAAATATAGTCCTTCTGAATAACATTTTGAGGTTTTCGAATTTTAAAAAATATTGGCGAATTTTGAGCGTACAAGTAGCACCTCACGCGTGGATGGTATTCAATAACCTTCACTGTTATAACTAAATAAACTAAATGCATTCTTAAAAATTAATGCAGTAGTAAATTCATGTACAATATGTTAATAAAAAATCTAATTCTTAATGATATTCCCTGTAAAAGTTACTGAGCTACAAAGGATTAAATACATCAAGTTTTGTTATTTTCATTTAATGTCTGGCCAGATGGTAAACATCTCATTGGATTACGTAAGTAATTTTAACTTTATTTTTTTTATTTCTTTCTTTGTCTTTTTTTACACTGTTGTTCCTTTTTGTTTTACTTTGTTAACCTTTTTATCTTATTCCCACATACAAACACAAGACAGTACACACACCCAGACCCAAGGTGGAGATTTAAATTCCCCTACTCCGCCGGGAATCGAACCCGGGTCGCCGGAATGGAAGGTAGGGACTCTACCGACTACGTCACAGCGACGGACAAATTTCTTTCTTTGTCGTTTTCTTTCGTTTACACTGTTCTTCCTTTTTTTTTGTCTTACCTTTGTTAACCTTTTTTATCTTATTCACACATACAAACACAGACAGGACACACACCCAGACCCAAGGTGGATATTTAAAATATCCTACCCCGCCGGGAATCGAACCCGGGTCGCCGGAGTGGAAGGTAGGGACTCTACCGACTACGCCACGGAGACGGACTATTTAAAATTGTATTTCTTAAATGTCTCTAAAATTCAATATTTAAGAGGTTACGTTCTTGGGGAAGAGTAGGAGATTGTACTGAACTTTCCATAGTAATCCGTATTGTTCCTGACCTCTTAGGAAATTCCTAATGAATTTAGGCTGTTATCATGAAACGAGTTTTGAGAAAAATGGACCATGACTATACCCACACACAATCTGACCATCATTATCATCAAAATAATATTCGGCTAATTAGCTTAAGATTAGTTAAGGCCTCTCCTGGCGATCGTTACCATCATCAACTCCCATATCATCGGGACAGCGTAACTCCACCTTCCAGGCGCCCAAACCTCAGAAGTGAGTTACAAGTACGTCATGCCAAGGTAAAACACCAGAAATGTCGAAATGATAGCCTGGAGCATTTGTAAATTATATATATATATATATATATATATATATATCGTGCCGGTTCGCGCAGGATAGAATATAACTCAGGGTTGTTTATATTATTTATGCAATTATAAATAAATTTAAACTTATTATTCCAGTTTATTGAATAATTTTGCACTAATAATATACATTGAATTACAATCTTTTATATCTCACTAATATTCGTAGTGGAGCTGATGATTTTATTTAAGTCCACGTGTATTTAATATCACTTAAAATTCTGAGTTACTAATTATCTTGGATTTTAAAATACTTAAGATTTTAAAATTTACTAAAGGTCGCGGACGGTTGCTGTAGGACTTATTTCTTGTAGAACGTATGAGTGTGAGTGTATATGAGAGCGTTTTGTCACGTGTCCTTGCCTTATAAGGGCGATGACTCCTACCATAAAGTCACCTTCCCCACTCCAAAATGCACATGTTATTCATTATACCTTAGAGGGGTAGATACCATTCGTTTGGGGTTCCTAATGTTGGTAATAGACTCATGTGCACGGTTGTGCGCCTTCTAGTTATTACTATTAATCGTATACATATATTTTAGTATTTAGAGTCTATTAGTTCTAGTTACAATATATATATATATAATATATATATATATATATATATATATATATATATGTGTGTGTGTGTGTGTGTATGTGTGTGTGTGTGTGTGTGTGTGTGTTTGTGCACGCTCTTCATGCATGTATCTGAACGCTCCAGTGACCGCAGTTTTCTTTCGAAAATAAACTCAGCATATATGAATCAATTGAGAAAAGTAAGATCTAGTTCTTTAACCAGCATAATCGTAGCTTAGAATTAGGTGTCTTCCTGAAGCGATTGCAATTTTGATTTTTCAGATCAAAACTTGAAATGTGTCATTAAAATAAAACAATAAAAATATTCTTAAAAATCAGCGAAATGTGATTATTTGGAGTGTATATTACCTAAAAGCAATATTTTAAAAATGTGTCTAGCGACTGCCAAGCTTACTTTCTCACAACGTATTAAATATTCCATAAACCAATAAATAGGAACATAAATTAGCTTCATTTACTCAGTTCGTGTATGAAGGACTTTTGATGAAAACGGAAGAGCGCTTTTTCATGCATGTAGCACATCCACGACATTAGATGACATGAAATTACTCAAGTCACGAGACCTATATCCTGTTCTTACAATGCAAACTATTCTTCTTTTTGCTTCCTCCATTACGAAATAGGACTTCAAAACCGTTAACCAACAGCCAGTCTCAAATCACTGAGATGAACTATAGGCCTAATCAAGCCTAATTTAAGGGGTACGTGTGGTGAAAGTTTTGCAGTTGGTTATACCAACCTGTAGCCACTATTTTTCATAAGCAATATCACGAATGATTTTCAAATAATCGATAAATTCACGAGTCACGAAGTAAAGAGTGAATTTATCTAAAGGGTTTAGAAATCAAACGTGACATTTGCTAGGACAGATTAAGGAATAAAATTATGCTGCTTACAAAAAAAATCATTATCTAAATATAGCTACCGATATTTTAAAATATTTATATATTTAATATAAACGGCGATCTTTGAAAACAAATCAGAAATGTGAGGTTATGCACATTCAATGCAACTTGGTCATATTATTTATTGCCAAATACGATCGCAATATTGTAAGAATGCACCCTAGTGGAGAAATAATAAAACACATCAATCTGTATATTATAATCAAAATTAAAGGTTATTAATTTACTTTTTTAGTAAACATCTGAGTAAAATCAAGGAATCAGTTCATTATTTGCTATATTCAATGTATTTGTTAGAGAAAAATAATGCTCTGACCTGTTCAGAATATTAATGAGGAGTAGCTTTCTTTATCACAAAACCTGGAGATTATAAAGACAAATCGATAAAGGGCGAGGTGAAACACGAATGTCATTGGTTTTAAAACAAAATTCATTAAAACGTGATTGGTCATTGACTACCATTTGGGGGAGTGTTAAATAGTCGTAGTATCTAAATTTCTCATGATCTCATCATCCTGGGTCAGTTCTGGGGACATGAAGTGACCGAAATTCCTTAAGATAATTTATTCCCCTTGGGAACTTGAACCAAGGCACGTCCCGTGATTCTACCTCAATTCACGTAGCTACAGTGTAGGATAATCCATATTTTTAGTGATGTCAAAAAGTTGTTTAATATTAAGACGTTATTTATACTGGCAGAGTTAAAGACACGGAACTTCATTATTTAGTATTTTACTTAATTTCATTCTTTAACATAGGTGTATGTGGTTATTAGTAGAGTCCAGATTTTTATAAAATGTCATATTTTTTACGAGTTGTCAGAGACGTTGCAGATTAATAATTAAGTGCATTCTTCAATAAATATGTTAGATACACGAGGTTTTTATAGGTAATTAAAATGCATTTTTCCCACATTTTACTGATAAAGTCATTTTACAAATTTTATTTGTAATTTTAGGTAATTTTATTTACCCTTCGTTGAAATTTGTGTTAGATAAAAATAAAAGATTTCAGACAATGCGTCAAATAGCCTGTATTTTGCCAGGTAAAGAATTCAGAATGGATATTTTTGATGAATATTTAATAGCCAGTGACAATATTTTTTTTTCAAATATGCACCCATTACATCTGTGGAAGTAGAGAAAAGTTCCTTCAGATATAAAACAGTGTTAGCTGACAACTGCCGATCCTTCACTTTTGATAACTTAAGGATCATTATGAATTGGGATGTACGTTTAGTTAATAACTTTTCAGATTAGTTTAATAGAAATGAGATTAACTTAGTGATAATAATAATTATTATCACTAAGTTAATCTCATTTGTATTATTACTATTATTAATATTATTAATATTATTATTATTAATAATTATTATTATCACTAAGTTAATCTCATTTCTATTAAACTAATCTGAAAAGTTATTAACTAAACGTACATCCCAATTCATAATGATCCTTAAGTTATCAAAAGTGAAGGATCGGCAGTTGTCAGCTATCACTGTTTTATATCTGAAGGAACTTCTCTCTACTTCCACAGATGTAATGGGTGCATATTTGAAAAAAAAAAAATATTATTATTATTAACCGCTTTCTCACTTCATATACAGGATCGAGCAACAGCTGCAACGAAAGCCATGTACGATATCCCAAAACTCCAAAGACTATCCCTCTCAACTGCAATGAAACTCTTCAACCTTAAAGTAATGCCGGCCGCAACATACGGAATCCAGCTTATATGGAATTACTTGACAGTGAAAAATCTTAAGATACTGGAGAACGTTAAATCAAGGTTTCTCAAAAGAGCACTGTCAATTTCAAAATATACAAGAAATAGTTATGCCTATACAATAGCCCAGGAATCCTTCTTCATCGAAGATATCAGACACTGTTTCAGACTACCGGAAACGCAAGCATACAGAATCGTCATCGAGGAGAGACAGAACAAAGCCGCCAAGATACCGACAGAAATTATGGAAACAGACGCAATGAAAACAGAAACCTGGAAGTAACCGAATTTCGAACTTCGACACCTGTACACACGTTTCGCAGCCCATGGATTTCATGAGAATATATGCCTGAACAACATGTACCATGAACCCAAGGAGGACTGCATCTGTAAATTATGCAACTATCCATGTCCAAAATATCATCTAGCGAAGTGTAAAAACAGGACTCTGCCTCTAAACAATTTAATTAAAGACTGGTAAAAAGCTAAATTTAATTTGATGTACACATTGTGTTTAATAAATATATTAAATAATTATTATTATTTATTATTTTTGATACTACTAAGAACATAAATTGTTTTAGAACAGTTACCTCAATAAATAACAATTATTTGTCTTAGACCATTTCTAATTAAAAAATGAATAATTTGTTATTAGTTAATAACTACAACATTTATAATTTTCGTTGGGTTATTTCTTTAGAGTTTTATGTAATTTTAAAGAATTTTAAGGGAATGTATTATGTAATTCTTTAAAACATTTTAAGGTCATAAACATCCAGGACCTAGTTATTAGCGTCATAATTAAGACTTGGGCGTGAAACGTACGATACAATTTTCTCATAGACGTATTTTTAAGGCTTCATGTTTTTACATGCAGTAAATTAAGACATGCTGCTATAATTTCCTCCCGAAGAATTCCATACTGTGGATTTTTATCCTGGACTTTCTCTTTCACTCAAGAATTATCAACAGTAATCTAACAAGAGGACAAGAGGTTTATGTTTTTCTGAAAAAATCAACCTCGCGTTGATTTTGATGTGACTATTTAACGAATAATTACAACATAAGAAGCTAAAAATAATTATAATGTTTAATATTTACCATATGTGAGGATATGCATTCCGATCTTTACTTTCGGGCGATTTCAAAGCTGGCCGTATAGCTATGAATATCATATCTTTACTGTTAAATCTCTTTGGGCTTGGAAAAAATCAATAACAGATGATTGTATGAGAAATAAATATTAACAATAATGCAGATTCATTATACAACATTTAATAATTTTTTTAGAGCAACAGAACTACCTTTTTTGGGTAATTTTTGAAGTTGTTTTCTTTTAGCATTTCTTGTTGTACCATATCGATCATACATTGTTGAATCGATATTCTTGTCAAAAAAGATAATTTGCGGACATATCTCTCATTAAGAGCAGGAAGAAACAAGATTATCAACAGGAAGAGGCACGATTATCGACAGAAAGGGACAAAAGTATCGGTCTATGAGTTAAATAGTCAATTAAAACTGCAATATACATTTTATACAAATGTATATATACACGTTATTAAAAATCAATTAAATTAATAACTTTTAATTAATCAAGTGAATAAAATTAATCATTTGAATATTTTAAAATAATAAATATAAAGTATCTGTTTTTGCTTATATTATTATAAATCAATATATAACTAATTACTTTCTTCTGTATTATTGGTTATAATCCATTACATTATATGATTTATATTATTTTACGTATATCATTCTCCATTCAATTAATTCTCTTGTTAGAATAAGTCTTATTCCCAATACATTATTATTTTTTATTTGTATGTGCCATAATTTATGTAAAAATGAAACTGGCCTCAACTTTAAATGTATATATTCCATTTGTATTATTCGTGTAACTGAACTGCACCCGAGCACGAGCACTTGCTCATTCGGGTGTCAATACTGTGTTTAACATTTATTTGTAAATAAAATTTATTCTTATTCTTAATTAAATACTTATAGACTATGTTATCTGTTTTCAATTACGAAAATTGTTGACAAATATTTACACTAATGATAATAGGCCCAATAATTCAAATACTAATTAATTTATAGTAGGCCTATAAAAACCAAAAACGCTAAAAATATGATAAATACAAAGTTGAATAAAACAATAATGAAGATGGAATAACCTGAAGACAGGCATTACGTATACATTAACTTGTTTTTTTAAAAAAGCTATTGTCTGGCAGCTCATAATTTCAGGAAAAGGAATTTCAAGATCGTGATGATGTCACTGTATAAGCCATAGAATAAAATGATGTTCTATGCAGGTAGATGTTGCCATCACGGTATACGCTTGATAGCGCGGGCGGCTGCCCCATATTGGCATCCCAGATTCATCGTGGGTATTGGTGGTTGGCCATACGGGTATTTTTCGGATTTTTCTCGGGGTTCTCCAGTTTGCCAAATGTCATCCCACCGACACTCTCTTCCCTATTCATTTCTCATTCCTTCATTTCATAACACACTTGACCACATTTCATATGAGGACAAAGAGTTTGTTTAGAATCCGCAGGAATTGAACATACAATTGCGGGGATCTAGCAGGACCCACCAAGGTGCTGGCTCATGACTCCGAGTCTGAACAATGGAAAAGGGCAGAAGGACCCTGCTCGCGATCACACGTCCAACCCAAAAATGGCGGTATGGGTCATAAGAGAAGAACCTGTTGTGCCGGATCCGGAAGACTACCTACAACGCACATAACCTCATAGAGTAGCTACATTCCATTAGTCCATACATACTGGGATACCGCAATAGATCTTTTAGGTCCCAGTGCTCAAGACAGTCTGTCCGCCCAGTCCGAACAAATAACTAAATAAAGAACTATGTTACTCTTTGACCTGGTACTTAAATCGTTATTTGTGAACTAAAATATAAACACAATAATAGTGATATACAGAACAAACTGGAAAGAACACGTAGCAAGAATGACTGAGAAGAGAATGTCAAGCAGCATACAATTATTCACTAAGAGGATGCAATAGTTTGGGAAGACCAAAGACAATGTTGAAAAAGCAGCAATTTGGAGCAGGAACAGGCTAGCAAAAAGCCTAAATCGTGACGAAGAAGAATATAAAACTAGAGGCTAAATTGTCATGGCTACTATTCAGTAGAACATGGGAAAGGAGATAAGGTTCGGGGATCAGATAATTGAACCAGGAAGAGTAAATGTAAAATGATCCACCTACAGGCCTCAGAAAACCCATGAGTTATAGGAGAATAATATTCTCAACTTTCTAGACAATGGGTAGGCCTACGATATGCCAGTCGGGTTTGTCAGCTCTGCGTGGCTTCTTCTATCACTCTCATAATATAAGTCTGGTACTCATTTCCGTTAGAAGCTGGGCTAATCCCAGGGGACATGGTACGTCCAGATATTTTATATCAGTTTAAAAATTGTTCCTAGCTGGAATCGAATCTGCTATCTCCCGGTTTGTAGTATATTCCTTAACCAATTGCTTAAAGGAGAGCCCCCATTCATTTTCTGATCCATGCTTAATAATTTTGAAACACACATATTGTTTATCGACTATGATAAAATTATACGCTCTAAATTATGGGATATATTAAAAAATAAAGGATATCCACCTCATCTAATTAAATCTATAAAGTTTATACGAAAATACAAAAGTCCTTATAGATAAAAAAAAAAGGTCCTGGAGAAACTTTTATAGAAATCAATAATGGACTTCGACAACGTTACCATCTTTCGCCAATACTTTTAAATATATATTTAGATGATATCATTAGTACATGGCAAACTCTTTTACATGAACATTTATGATAAACGTTATGAAAATATACTGTATTTTATTCGCAGATGACCAGATCATAACAGCTTCCTCAGAAAACCAACTATAAAAATCAGTTCATAAATTATGGAAACTAATAAAACATAATTAAAACATAAACTTATGGAATATTCACCTGAAAGGTCCGTCTCCTCAACTTTATTAGTTATTTAACTGCAGCGCTTTCGAGACTTGTCCCGTCATCGGCAGGATTCAAAACTGGTGTTTCACTGAAGATCTGGTAGAGCGGGTTAGATGTACTGGGTTCGTTTTCATTCATCAGATGGTCGTTGTTGTGAACTGCTTTCATAATTTCCATCTCCTCGAGTACGTTATCCATGAAGGACATCGCATGTCAAATATTGAAAACACCCTAACAATAACAGAGAAAATATTCCAGCGAAGATAAACGTACTCGAGGAGATGGTAATTATAAAAGCAGTTCACAACAACGACCATCTGATAAACGAAAACGAACCCAGTACATGTAACCCCCTCTAGTAGATCTTCAGTGAAACACCAGTTTTGAATCCTGCCGATGATAGGACAAGTCCCGAAAGCGCTACAGTTAAATAACTTAGAAAGTTGAGTAGAGAGACCTTTCAGGTGAATATTCCACAATTTTAATTTTAATTTTGAATAATAGCTCAACGGAACATATCATGAATCTTATAAAAGTTAATAAAACACAATTTAAATACATCAACAGAGAAAACGAAGTCCATGGTATGTATTGGAACTCGGCATAAAAGGACAAAAATTGTAATTGGAGCAAACATCGATGAACAAGTAACTTGTTTGTATTATCTGGCAGGCATGATATCGTACCTGAGCAATTTGGATATGGAGAGGAAATTAGGGAAATTTTAACAGATATGTGGTTCAATAAGATGATATTTGAGAATTAAGACTACAAGGGAAACCCAATTGAAATGTAACAAAACAGTAGCTGTTCCAACGTTAACATATGGTTCTGAAATTTGGCCTTTAACGATCTCTGTTAAACATAAAATTTAGACAATAGAAATGAGATTTTTGAGATCTGTTGCAGGTGAATTTTTAAGAGATCAAAAGAGAAGTCAAGATATCAGAGATGAATTGCAAATGTATAATATAAACGAGAGAATATACAGAAATAAATGTAATTGGTTTGAACATGTACAAAGAATCGAAATAATCGTTTATCAAAACAGATGCTTCATTATAAACCTCAAGGCCGAAGAAATGTAGGAAGACCAAAACGATGTTGGAAGGACGACCTGTAGCCATATTGTGCATCGGGGAGCGGAACGGACCAAGAGACTCATACCTTGAAGAAGAAGATGATGCCTAATATTCTTTTCTCGTTTTGATTCAAACTGTCATTACCATCACTATCGTCATCAAATTAGCATTACAGCCCATTAAGGAAAGCTTCCTTCAAAATTTTCCGCCAGGATGATCTCTCTTCAGGAACGTTCTGATCGTGGTAACCAGTTTCCATATGTTCTCCAACACAAAAAAAAAGATCACTTGTTCTCTACACTACTCTTTCCCATCTTAATCCAGGTATTTTAATTGAACTATTATTGTACCTTGTTCTCCAGGTATCACTTTCATTAACTAGTGCATATGACCTCCGATTCAAACTATATGCACACTAAATTTTAGGAAACTTTTTCGGAACACCTGTTTCTATTACATTTATATGTGCTTTAGCGAATTCCGAAGGAAAGAAGTTATTAAGGTTGTTCCCATTAAAGTATTTTTGAAAAAAAAAAATTGCACATCTCCACTGATCCTATCTAGTATATGTAAATGTATATATATATATATATATATATGCTAAAGTGTTCTGTCCGAGGCGGGTCTTTCACTACATTCATGGCATTGTCAAGCTATGATTTGCAGTTTTACTAGGTAATAATAGGTGTGGTAACTTCCCGTTGCTTTCCACACCGGTGAATGATGGTGATGATAATGACAATAATGCTGGTCGAAAGTTCTCGGGGACATTTGTCTTACAGGTGAAGGAAAACACCGAAAAAACCTCCCCAGGAGCCTGTCCCGACCGGGAATCGAATCCGGGCCCTCTGCGTGACAAAACACCACGCCTCCTCGAGAACACAGTGGATATAGCATATATATATATATATATATAATATATATATATATATATATATCACGTGATAAGTAAATAAACGCCTGAACCCGGATTTGAACCCGATACCTCTAACTCTGTACTTTAGTGAGTTACCGAGTGTAAACATTCTTGATATTTCTTTACTTATATACAAGTGTTGTGATAGGGCTTAACTTTATAAATCACGGATTTAACCGGATTAATCTTATATCGTTTATTTAAATAATTGACATATTAAATATTTAATCACTCTGTAGCTTCTACTGCACAAACAAATTGTAGCAACTCATTTAGAAAGATTTAGATATATGTTATCTTGATATACAAATATCGAAAGTCTTCCAGAAATAATATGTTTATCTTGCGATATGGGAAAGGAAATTTTCAAAACAACTCAACAGAACATTCTAGAAAACTATTAGGAAATTTTAGTTAAGCCACACCCAAGGAGAATACGATATAAACCTGAGCGCAGATGGGGCTAGGAGGAGAGAGGCCTCTGAGCCCTCCCCAGGGTTCACGTCAGCGACTCTGCTGGGCAGTTACGTAAGTAGAGTTTTCTTTTACACTCGGAAACGTTTAAATTAGAAATTTATTCAATTATAAAAAAAAATTAAGCTCTAAAAATTAATACCTTAAATATGATAGTTCTTAATCTACGGAGGGGGGGGGGGGTAAAATCTGAGTTGTATCTCGTCCTGCTAATATTTTATTCTTACTTTTATTAAACTGTTTGTAACCAGTGTCATTGGCTTTCCTTTATCTTAGAGTAGTAAGTTAAGTTACATGAATTCCTTCTAAAAGTTCTGACTTCACCCCATGAATTCACACACACACACATATATATATATATATATATATATATATATATATATATATATGTGTGTGTGTGTGTGTGGCATAAGAAAAATAAATGCTCGGACGGAACTTGTATCCGGACATCTGGATTTATATTCCAGTGCGCTACTGGGATATAAATCCAGAAGTCCGGTTTCAAGTCCCGTCAGAGCATTTATTTTTCTTATCATGCCATATTAAGCTTGCATTGGTCAGTGTCAAAAATTTAATTATAACATATATATATATATATATATATATATATATATATTCCTGGGCCCGTTACCTATTAAGAGATTTTATTAGAATCAATATCTAGGATACCAATTTAGTAATAAAGCCCTTCGGATAGTCCCTATAATCGTAAAAACAAGTGTAGCATATATATATATATATATATATATATATATATATATATATATATATACACATATATGTGTGTGTGTGTGTGTGTCTCCTTTATTGCTCTAACGGCTGCATTTTTTGTTTCATCGAAACCAAACTTGGCATAAAGCAATTAATTAAAAACAATTAAGGTAGATCGTTAACCAACAAAAACGGACCGTTTGGTGCAGTAGTTCACCTGAAACTAAAATTTAAAAATCGCACTAGCGATTGCAAGTTTCCATATTTCTCAGCCAAACTCAGTATATGCTATTAACATAAATCTAGCAAGATTTTCTCAACAAATCAGCGAAGTCGGACCGTTAGAAGTGGTGGTTTACCCGAAACTGAAGATTAAAAATTCACTCTTGCAATCGCATGTTTGCTTCGTCCTAATGCATTCCATATATTTTATTACTTCTTAAATTAGCAATGCAACTTATAAGATACATCAATTTAATTCATAGAATAGTATAAGAAAATAGGCCCTAATGGAAAAATGGATCTCTTGATATAATTATAATAGGTGCCTAATTATACATCAACATACATACTTAGGTTATACGGTTATGCATTATTTATTTTCACTGCAGTCGAAACACTATTAAATGAGATGTCATCAGAACTTGGGTTTATCCAATATAACAAACATATAGAGAGTGTCCCAATAAGAACGCCGGATTTGAATTGGCCGCCATTTTTTTACTATGAGGTTGGCAGCACTCTACCTACACTTTTTGTTTTCTATATTTGTTGCAATTACTGGATATGGAGCGTTACACTGCTGAACAACGAGTTTTAATTGTGAAAACTCATTACCAGAATGGCGAGTGTTATGCTCAAACTGTTCGAAGGCTTCGTACTGGCCACCAAGGTCATGTGACCTGACACCGTGCGACTTCTTTCTTTGGGGGTGTCTCAAATCACAGGTTTATGAACACAATCCCCGAACCATACAAGACCTGAAGCAGGAAATTCGACGTGCCAGCGCCGAACTCCAGGCGCACGACTGTAAAAGCAATCACAAATTTCATGGATAGAATCACTAGCTGCAGAGTATTTCGTGATGGACATATGCCAGATGTCATTTTCCATACTTAAATCGGAACGTATACCCTTTGTGTTCATGTATAAACATATGTCATTTCTTTCAAATATAGTTTATTTTGTGCATTATTAAATTCGGTGTTCTTATTGGGACACCCTTTATAATCCGTAAATCATTTAAATGGGAACATAAATTTGACTTGCTGAGGAATTTACTTCGTGTATGTGTACCTCTGTGACGGATTTTATCTTTATCATTTTTCTTATCTCAAGGACTAGCTTCACTTTTTGAGTCAATGCCTTCGAATTTAAGGAGCATAGTTTTTATCTCCACAGAGATATCTTGATCTGTTTTATCAGCCTAGTACTGACGTAATTAAGCTTTAGTTGATACAATGATAATTTCGTTGTGATTTTTATGATAATAGTAGTTTTATGATAAAATATTTGACAATATTTAAGTTTTGTTTAATTCTTGTAGAATCATCCAACATGCTGCGACGAGTTGCCAGTAACAGTGTTTACATGGGTAGACAGAATGTCACCTCTCTGATGGTAAAGAAAAATAAAGCTACGGTTGCAGCAACAGAGTCTCTTCAGGATGAATGGGTATCAGCCAAACCATTCGAAGAGATTCCAGGTCCCAAACCATTGCCTCTCATTGGAAACATGTGGAGATTTATGCCGCTCATAGGTAAGTGATTTACAAGTAAATTATCAAATTTTGATTGCAAGTATTTAATTGAGGGTCAAATCATTCCTAAAGTATATAACATCAGTTTTCTTAAGTAATAAATGAAATAGTGAAAGAAGCACTCAGAAGTCAACATTAATAACTTGAATTTTGATCATTTTATTTTATTTTTTCAGATCATTATAGCTGGCACATTTTCTCTGTACCAAATATTCAGTTCCTTGTGTCTAACCAATCATTATCTTCCAATATCCTTCCTTTCATGGCTTTCAGAATATCATTTTTTTGTACAATCCACCCTTCAGTTGTTTTTTGAGTTTTTTTTTTGTCGTGAACGATTCCGGGATTGTTTTATAAGTGTTCGTCTGTCTACTGTTGTAATTTGTTTCAAGATGGATGCCTCGGAATTATTAAATATCTGGAGAACCTTTACGCAATAAATATTGATAAGTAGGCCCCGGAATTTATGTAAAATAAAATTAAGAAATATATCCATAAATATGTAATCAAAATTGGTGAAATATGTAAATAAGTATGTAATTAAGTAATTATACGTAACATCCAAAATTTAATTTATTTGCTACAAAATAGAAGTTCAAAAACAGGCTAGTCGAATATCTATGTTAATTGAAAGGTTGAGAATTATAAGTGGACTATCCGCCACTTAATTGAAACTGAGCTTTTGTTTTATTCTTGTACTCTTCAAGGCGGGAAATTCTTATCTGTATTTGGCTTGGCTTTTTACCCACATTAAATCTTGTAAATAAGGAACGTAAGTCAGAGATTACTCAGTTTCAATGAATTATAATGGAGTTCTCGACCATTTGGATACACTTACTAAAAATTATAAGTGGGCTTATATTCAGTCTGCCAATAGCAACCAAGCTCATATACCATATAACTGAAACAAGATGGCTACTGACCAAAAATTGAAGTTGTGAGTGTTCACTGGACTTTATTCAAAGTTTGATCATTTGTTGTTTCAAGCAATTGTAATTCAAATGCTGTAGTTAAAATGTTATTCAAACCTACCTATATCCTGCCAGTAATAAAAAATATAGCCTATATATATAGCGTGCTGCCTTGTCACGCAGCGGGCCTCAGTTCGATTCCCGGTCGGGACAGGCTCCTGGGTGAGGTTTTTCCTCACCTGTAAGACAAATGTCAAGAAGCTTATAGCCCAACGATCCCCGAAAATCATCCGGCTATCATCGTCATCATCCTTCACCGGTGTGGAAAGTAATGGGAAGCTACCGCACCTATAATTCCCTAATAAAGCCGCAAAGGATAGCATGAAAATGCTATGATCGCTGTGAAAAACCTGCCCTCAGGCAGAATTACTATGGATGCATATATATATACATATATATACATATATATATATATATATATATATTGGGTTTGTATCGCTTATTTAACATTCCAGCTGTTAAAGGTGGTGTCTATTTGACTCTTGAAGCTAAAATAGGAAGTATATATTGTACTATAATAATGTGTAACGCTTTATTTTGTTTATTATAACAGAGGAGTGTCACTAGTTTCCCACCTACATTTTGAAATGACCAAAGAACCATTTGAAGTATTATTTGAAATAAACCAACCAGGAGCAAGACAAATCACATCAATCTTATCTATATTCCAAAAGACTGGGTAGATATTATACAATATGCTCGTGGAGAGAAATGATTTCATGTGTTGAAACTTGATAATAATGTATATGACTTCCAGATGCTCAGCAAAAAGGCTCTTTAAAAGGCTTGAAGACTTCGGAAAGTATTCGTATGAGATGTAACAAGATGAGGATAGGTGATGTCATTCCTTTCCAAGTGAAATACAAAGGAACACACTTAGACCTGAAATTCTTTTACAATAGTAAAACCAGGATGTCCGAGAATTTTCTCAGCAATTAGAAGGAGATGCTAACAGGCGTTCCTGTTAACTCAGCAAATGTATTAGATCTAATGAGTCAGCAGGACTTCATAACACACGGAAAAAAAAATATTTAGAGGGTATTTTTCGAATCTCAAAATAAAATTACCCAGAAGAAAACTTCACACAACCTCGATGAAGATGAAGCAGAAGCTCAGATTGGAGACTGAAGTAAACAAGTGCCCATTCTAGGAGACATATTTAATAAGTGTTATGGAAAAAATAATCATTGTAGTTTTCATCTTGAGTTATGCTGCATTCGTATCAAACAAAGATTAATGGTTAATATAAATATTAATACAAAGTGGGACCATAAAAGAAATGAGGAAATTATGGAAGAATTGGATATAGAACCCATTCTTCACCATACACAAAACTACCAGAACAAATGGAAAGACCATCTTCAACGAATGCCGTCTCATAGAATTCCAAAAGCCATGTTTCATTACTGCCACAAGGCAAAAGTTCGCTGGGACGTCCAACAAAGCGCTGGATGGAAACCTCCACTTTGAGACCGTAACAGGCCACACGGCCTAATACTTGCATAGATGATGATAATAAATAGTAACCAGTTATAGGAAAAACCTGTAGTGTGATATAATTTTGATTTATTTTAAAATTCATCATTCTTGTATTAATGCAAAGTACGTAGCAAATAATAATATTAAATGTAATGTAAAAATTGGCTTAATTCCGCTAAGACCACTCATAATCCTTTATAATTATATCCCGCAGGCCACTAATAAAATTAAGAAATTCGTGTTAATTCTAACCTTAAATTAATTTATGACTTGATAAACCAATTAATACAACTTAAAGTGTCTGGACAAAGTTACACAGAAAAACTTTCATAGATGAAATAAAATTTTGTAGTAAAAGTAAACTTTGTTTTTGATCACCTCAAAAATTAAAAAATGATGGATAGCCCACTTATGATTCTCAACCATTTAATTCTAAATCAGTTGACTACTGGCACAAAGTGCTGAAGTTGAAGCATTCCCCATTCAAGAGTTTAAGTCGCATTGGAAAGCTATGCCCAATTAATTATAATGTTCTGTAGTCATGCACAGTCTTTGTCTGACATGCTCTTATAAATAGAGAAATATCGCTCGAATTCGCAAGAAGTCAGCGGTTCATATTATGACGGAGGGATTGTACTAAGAATAATATATTCAGGGGTTCTATAATTGCTTATTCTTCTTCTTCCTCTACGCATGAAATCTGGCAACTTATTGCGTGTTCATTCAATTCAGATCCCGGGTATGGTGACGCCCTTCCTTCGTAGTTGTGGTCTTCCTAATGGCCTTTAATAAGTGAGACGTAAACAACAAGATTTTAGTATCCAGGGTTCTTATTCAACACAGATTGTATTATCATCATCATCATGATAGTACATTCACGAATTTAGGCCATTTGTTGACCTGTTTCGGCCTCAAGAGAAACACCATCCAAAAGTCTTTTGAGTGGACGTCCTGGTCTTCTTCTTCCTGCAGGTTGATCACAGATTGTATTTTAATGGAAACTACACCAACCACTTCACCTGGTACAACACAGGCCTTATGAACTGCTTCTTCCATTATACCCACAGCTTCTTGGAGTAAAACGTGAAGTCTCCAGATTATTGATACTGTCGGGAAGCTAGGTGAAGTTACTTGCTATATTTGAAACAATTGAGTGCATTAGAACTGTTGAATGCTACAAATATTCACTCACAGACATTGCAGGATCAGAAGAAAAGTTCTCCATTACTAACTTCATAGCTTCAAAGTGTTTAACTGTAGAAAATCACAGCTTGAATCCATGTTGTCCACCTTGTTATAACGTCTCCGGAGGCAGAGGTATATCAGCTAGCTGCTGCTTGTAACGTTGTACACGATAAGGATATTTCAAGAATACCTTCTTCGTTCCTGATATCAGTGCATTTAATTCTGGGAATTTAGGTCTGTATCTGGCACTCGTTGCAATGCATGAACCGTACATGTAACATGCACTAAGTTTGGTTAAAATACAGTAAAGATTTTCCTGCATTCAACATGTATGGAGTTGCATAATATGTTTACGTCTGTAGGACTCTACGTTTACGCCATCCACCCATAGTAGCTTAAGTCCATCATTAACCATGAAGGATTAGACCTTAAGGTCTGTTCCGATCTCATGTTAGAAATTGTATGTCTATCTTTTACTGGGTCTTCCTACATTTCTTCGTCCTAGTGGTTTGTAATAAAGAATCTGTTTCGGAATTCTATTGTTATCCATTCTATTAATGTGGCCCATCCATTCATCTCTGTATTGTGCAATTCTATCTAATACTTTGAATATATTTACTCCACTTCGTATATTTCCATTTCTTTTTCGATCTGTTATTGTATAGCCAGCCACACTCCTCAGAAACCTCATTTCTGATGTATATATTTTTCGTTCCTGTTTTTTTTTTTTTGTTAGACCAGTTTCCGGTCCATATAATAGTGTTGGAACCGACATAGTTTAAAAAAAAAATTTAGTAGTGCCTACTTTCTTGTTCCATTGAGTCTTCGTTTTATGGTGCCACACATATAATTAAATTAATTTATTTTGTTTTCAGTGTCGTCACTTTTTCTATATGATATATTGTATGCCAGGTAATTAAAATTGCTCACCTGTTCTAATATTTTATTCTCTAATTCGATTTTTACTCTTAGTGGCTTATACCCTCGAAAAGCTAAAATCCATCATTAATGAATCTGGCAATTGTCGAATTATTTGTTCCCTCCAAATATTTACAATAAATTAAGTAGGGTTTCGATGTAGCTTCAAAGCCGAATTTTCACACAATTAGTATAGAGATGATACGGTTTACAACATCCGTTGTCTCACGAGCAGAATGTGAGTTTGATGGTGCCAATGTGACTGCCGATGAAATATAACATAAATCACTTGAAGGGTATTGGGAAAAGATTAGGTGAGTAACTTTTCAAGAAACGTAGTTTTTATACAACGAAAGTACTTCTTTACCTATATATCAAATTTTGAAGATAAATGAACCCACGATTAAATTAATTCTTTTACTATTTCAGACATGTGAAAGATACCCGTTTCCATAGAGAATCTATTGGCATCTCTAACTCCATTTCTACTAAACAAGTGATTTACCAGATTCTTTTCCTGAACCCTTCACATTTGTCAATTTTATCTAACGTATATTGTTACTTATATTTAATCCAGATGGATCTTATTTTTAAATGTCTTATACTGGAAAAATTGTGATTTGTATCATATATTAAAACTCTATGTCACTCTATAACAACAATTAACGCAGTAGAATAATGAAAATAATTTAGAAAATGTTTGCAAATGGTGCTCACAAAAAAAGATGTACTTACTGAGCTGATGTCACTATAATTACCACTGATATGAAGATGAAGAATTTTGGGTTTAGGTAGCTTTGACTTTCATGTATACAGGGATTTCCCTTTAGGAATGGTGGTCGGGGTTCGGAATGGCTCGTACATAACATAACTAATATGAATAGTTTATTCATGTGAATGATTCAGATTCAACTAAAACAGCTGGAGGGTGCATTATTCAGATTACTCTATCTTTGTTATCGTTTTATATATTATTTTGTAGATTCTTACTACTGGAGTTGTTTCCCTGTTCCGTGTTTCCGTTTTCTTAAGTCTAACCAGTCTCTTTCTCCCTCGTTCCTTTCATGGCTTTTTTTGATGATATTTTTCCAACTATACTTAGATCGTCCAAATATCATTCTCCCTGGCAGTATCCATTCTTAGATCTTTTATTCCCATTTTTTGAGTTGTGCTTACTAACTGTGTTTACATACCACTTTAACTGTCGCTTCTGTAATTTCATCAATTATATCTCTACTTTCTCTCAAAGCTTCCCTTAAATAAGAGTACAGAATAAAAAAAACTGGTAAATGGCAATTTTATAAATTTGCAAGAGTCGAAATTAAAAGTTTTAAGACAAGGAACATTTTGTTTTCTCAAGGTATTTTAAATTATATATGAAATTATTATAATTTCACATCTCTCCGGGTATTTGGCATTCTTAAGCTTGGTCAATCATATCTCTGTATCTTATTCAAGACATGACTGGGATATTTAACACATTGTTTATAATTATGGAGTTATTTCACATTTCCGAATTTCCATATCCTTCTGTCTTTACATCCAATCCCCTTCTTTATGACTTTTTGGATATCATTCTTCCAAGTGTGTTTAGATCGTCCAAAACTCATTCTCCTTGGTGGTGACCAGTTTAAGAACTTGTTTAGCCATTTTGTGTTGTTTTTACTACCTCTGTGTCTGTACCACTTTAACTGTCGCTTCTATAAATTAATCAATTATGTCTCTGTACCCTCACATAGCTTCTCTTATTAGTACGTTTGATATTTATCTAATCATGTTTTATACAACATCTTAAGAAATTCATCTCGCCTGCCAGAAGTTTTTTTTTTAATCTCCGTTTGGTAATTTAAGAGTTTTAAGTGGTGAACGTGGTACATTCTATACATCAATAAAACCCCATAGAGAGCTCATTTTCCTTCACATACACCCCAGGATTAAATGTGATATACATATTTAAATGTAAGATTGAATACCTCAATATCTAGAAAATTATTTAATTCTATTGACTTCTGAATGGCTCATATGATGAAATGTGCACAGGGACCGTTTCATACTTATGAAACGGTCTCTGTTTATAAATAGTGTAGAATGATAATTTAGACTGCTAAAATCCAGAAGTTATTTTTTTCAAAATAATATCAATGTAAAATTATGGTTAGCAGTGTATGACTCATATTTCAGAGTATTATTTAGCAATGCTGTTACCTATAATATAGTCGTTGTGGTGGTATTAGTAGTAGTAGCAGTAGTAGTAGTAGTAGTAGTCCTGGTCACTCCACTGGGAAGCATAGGATTTTGATAAAAGCTCTCCAACGAACTGTGTTCTTTGCCAATGTCTTAATTTCATTCCAGATCATCCCCGCATCTTCAACTTCATCCCTGATGCGTGGGTAGTAGTAGTAGTAGTAGTAGTAGTAGTAGTAGTAGTAGTAGTAGTAGTAGTAGTAGTAGTAGTAGTAGTGGTAGTGGTAGAAGTAGTAGTAGTAGTAGTAATAGTAGTAGTAGTATATATTCGTATATAACATGTGGGGACATGAATGCTCCATAGCGGGAGTTTAACCAAAATATTTTAGTTACGCTTATTTCCTACAGATTCTCCGAGTGATATGTGGTCAGCACATCGCCCCTAAGAGATTTGTAGTAGCCAACTATGGACTTGTTTTGTTGGGAAAGGCCGGTTAAATTTTGCTCACATGCACGAATTTAGGTTTGACATTATTTTATGAGCCCAAAAACAGACTCGGTACACATGGCTTGAAGTCCTTACCGGAGGACGTGTCCCGTGGATTATTCCATTCTAAATATAAATGGACTCCGGCATATATATATATATATATATATATATATATATATATATACACACACACAACAATTAAAAGTACAACAAATTTATCTTGAAAATAATTTTATAAAATTTTGGTTATGAAATTTTTTTGCTTGGTGTTTTTTTCAAAGATGTTGACAGTTTGATACCTTTGCTGAATAATAATATTCTAGCATAACCTAACTAACTCACTGGCACTATCGAACCCGAAGGTTCATTGCCGCTTGGACACAAGTTCTTCATACACCCCTATCCTAAGCTAATGTTTTCCAGTCATGTCCTGTATAAGCTACT
The DNA here is from genome assembly GCA_030220185.1 of Diploptera punctata. Lineage (NCBI taxonomy): Eukaryota > Metazoa > Arthropoda > Insecta > Blattodea > Blaberidae > Diploptera > Diploptera punctata. The sequence goes on along the minus strand of JASPKZ010003075.1, from coordinate 174,644 downwards.
TCCCTCAAATCACATTTAATGTTATTCTCCCACATCATTCTTGCTCTACCAACTGGGCGTTTTCCCTCTGGTTTTTCTACAAGAAGCTTCCATGCACTTCTTTCATTCCCCATTCGTGCCACATGTCCTGCCCATCGCAGACTACGAGACTTAACTGTTCTCATTATATCTGGCTTCCTATAAAGACCATTTAGTTCATTGTTGAGTAGTCTTCTCCATTCACCTGCCTGTTCATCTTTCTTTGGTCCAAATATTTTCCTAAGAACTTTATTCTCAAATATTCGTAATCTCCTTTTCTCCATTAAAGTAAGAGTCCATGTTTCGCATCCATATAATATCCATCCATAGTAATTCTGCCAGAAGGCAGGTCCTTCACTGCAATCATAGCATTTTCATGCTATGCTTGCAGCTTTACTAGGGAATTGTAGGTGTAGTAGCTTCCCGTTGCTTTCCACACCGGTGAAGGAGGATGATGATGATGATAATGATAAGGATGATGATGGCCATATGATTTCGGGGACCGTTTAGTTTAAAGTTTTCCTGACATTTGTCTTACAGGTGAGGAAAAACCCCGATAAAAACCTCACCCAGAAAAACTGTCCCGACCGGGGATCGAACCCAGGCCCGCTGCGTGACAAGGTAGCACGCTACCTCGAGACCACAGCGGTGGACTCCATATAATATAGCTGGTAGAATAATAGTTTTATATATTTTCAGTTTAACGTTTTTTTTAAAGGAGCTGGGACGTCACGAATAACCTATTGAATCTAAGTATATCCGAATTCCAGTTCTAAGATCAATCCGAATATTATCCTATCATTTATGTATGCCTATATACGTTATCAACCTGAAGGACATATAAACAGATTAACAGACTACATAAATAACGCTGGAAAAATCAAGAACATCTTGAGATATACAAACATGCTCATCTGAGTCTATAAGTGAAATGTTTATAATGATTATATAAAATTTCGTGCTGTAGGAATTATAATTAATGTTTGATCACTTCAAAATAAGCCAGAATATTTTAGAACTGATTGTTTCTTATTCCTAAATCAAGTTATGGTCAAACGACGTTGTCATGGGCCCATTTATCTAAGTCCCTGGTAGTAAAAGGTGGTTTTGCAGTTGTTAATTACTTCATTTACAGGCTCAATACCTACAGATATTGTTCGACTGCAAGATTATTTTTATAAAAAGTACGGGGACATCTCAAAACTGGAACATATACCAGGGAAAAACAATGCAGTCTTTTTATTCAATGTCGAAGATTTGGAAAAGGTAAGAAACGACTTCACGTTTGTAAAATAATATAATAAAAAACTATTTGGTGAGGAATACTCATTCTGTTTCTTCCTTCAAGGTTTACAGAAATGATGGTCCATGGCCAATTCGACCAGGAATTATTAGTATGTTGTATTACAGAAAAGTTACAAGAAAAGATTTGTTTGAGGGCGTTGGAGGAGCTTTACTAACGTAAGTAATTATTCAAATTAGTAAGCATTCATTGTTTTCTCAAACTATCACATTTAGTTCTATTCCAAAACTACCTCTCTGTATCTCTCTCCCTCCCTCCCTCTCTCTCTCTCTCTCTCTCTCTCTCTCTCACTCTCACTCTCTCTATCTCTCTCACTCACTCTCTCTCTAGCTTTGTGTAGTTTAACCTTTCCCTTTATAGGCACTTTTACATGTCCCAAGCCATGCTGGCCTTGCAAGGACATGACCTATCCGGTGAGATTATTTTCAATTCTGGGTCACACACATTCATTTGTGACCACACAAGGACATGGAGGGCGCTCCTGAATGATTGATTAGCTCAATGATCTGGACTACCACAGAGACAACAATAACATTTAAGAAAATACACTCCATTTAAATATGTATTCATACGTAACAATGCGAATGTGATATGGATGATTATGATGGGCAAATGGAGTTCGGGGACGATTTGGGTCTTAAAATTTTCCACATTCATTTTAGGTGGGATCCCCCCAAAGAAACTAAAACTATTCTAGCACTATCATTTATAGCTATAAAGATAATCGAGAATATGTTCCTTTTTCTCTATATGAGATTTGTCCTTGCATCATCCATTCCGTCGTCCTCTCCTTCTACGCCCTGTTTGACTATATTTAGAGATGGTGAATGTTTATAAATGAGGTATGGAATGAAATGCTAATATGGACTTTAACTCTTGTATTTTTATTTTTAACGACCTGTAAATCATTTTAAAGTGTTTTAAATTAGACCGAAATGTGAATCGATACTAGTAAAATTCATGTATTCTGCTGATGACGGGACTAGTCCCGAAAGGCATACAGAGTTTTAAAAGAACTTAAGTTCAGGAGACGGACCTACAAGGTAACTATTTTATAGTTTTAATCTTACATTATATTACCGAAATATGAAATAAGCTCAAAAAGAGAACATTTGCCAAAATACGATACATACGTAACATTTATTTTTTTAAATATCGTTAACAGAGTAGGGAAAATAGTTTGTAAGGACATTTACACATTTTATTAATTTTAATTAATATGACAGAAGCAGACAACAAGATCGGGAAATGTGGAAAAAAATTTGGATATTTTAGTTGAGGATACATATGTAAATAACAGAAACAATCCTGAAATAATATAATTAAAAAATGATTTTAAGAAGTATTTATGGGTACTAAATAATCCATATTTTAAAATAAAATGTTTATTTTATTTCAGGCATGGAAAAGAATGGCACGATTTCAGATCAGCTGTTAACCAGATAATGATGCAGCCCAGATCAACAAAATTATATGTCCAGCCTATTGATGCTGTGGCAGCTGACTTCATAGAACGGTACCGTCTGCACACATTATTTAAGCATATAAATTATCATATATAATGGAATTATTTACGTATATGTTAAATATTTCCCTCCACGGTATATTTTCCTTGACAGGGTGGAGTGGCTTGCGTGCTTAAATGATCCCTAGAGCTATGCCGGCGGTAGAATTTCTGTCGATAGAGTTACCCATGCCGGATTCGTCAAAGGTGATAAGCCAGACGAAAAAAGTACCTTGTTCGAAATAATGACGTTCTTTCACCCGAAAGATACAACCGTCAAGAAACGCGGACATGGGTACCACTGGGATAAAATTTTCCCTGGGTAAAATAGTCCCCCCTTCGGTTCTCCGGACGGGGACTACTTCAGGGAACCCATGCCAAAAGCTCAAACACAAGGACATGTCCCTAGGAACATGGAATGTTAGGACTTTATGCAATAGGGGGTGCTAGTGGTATTAACGCGAGAATTAGATAAATCATCCTTAGATATAGTCGTTTTATAGGACGTTAGAAGGCCAGGAGAAAGGTAGTCAAGAATCAGGAAGTTTTGAGTTGTACTACGGGGGTGCAGAAAGACCTGCATTTGCAACTAAGCTTTTAGTCCGAAGAAGGATCCTGTTCGCTATCCGAGATATTAAGTTTGTCAGTGATAGGATATCATACATAATTCTAAAGGGTCAAGACATAATATTGTAACCGTAAATGTACATGGTCCCACAGCAGATAAAATTGACAAGATCAAGGATGCGTTCTATGACAAATTAGAATGCGTATTTCATAGTATTTCACGATATCATATGAATAATATTGTCTTAGGAGATTTTAATGCAAAAGTGGGGCGGGAAGATATATTCAAACCAACAGTAGGTAAATTCAGTCTTCATGAATATAGTAACGACAATGGAGTTAGATTAAATTCAACCAGGATTCTTTTCATAACTACATTAATTAGTGATCTTTTTATTACAATTTCATCAAATTCTTGGCTTGGGGCATGGACAGGGTTAGAAATTAACTTACTTTCATGTATCCCCCTGATAACGAATTATAGAAATATTTTTACGTTGCCACATCAAAGAATCTCATTGTTAAGAGCACAACATTTCAGCATAAGGATATTTATAAATACACGTGAACGTGGCCAGATGGTGAAACTCGTAACCAGATAGATCATGTATTAGTGGGCAAACGCTAGCACAGTAGCATTAAAGGTGTTAAATCAGTTAGAGGGACAGACTGCAATTCGGATCATCATCTGACCAGAGTTAAAATCAGAGAACGGTTATCGCTTATGAGAGGAACAAACGCTAAAGATGATTCTGAAAAATTTGATTTACAAAACTTGAAAAATGATGAAATGAGGTAATAATATCAAATCAAAATAGCTAACAGATTTGAAATACTGGAATCTTCAGATTACAATGTGACAAACGAAGAAGACACTGATATAATTAAATAATGGGAGGCTATAAGAGATAATATTACATTTTCAGCATCTGAAAGCACTGGTTATTTGAAAAAGAGGCAAAACAAGAAATGGTTTGATGAGGAATGTGACCACATTGTAAAGAAAAGAAAGCAAGCAAAAATGAAATGATTACACGAGGCAAATATGGTAAATGTAGAGCAATTGGGTAGTATTAGACGGGAAACCACCAGGTTACTAAAGGGAACATCTGAGACAGAAAATAAACGATCTTGAAATGAATATAAAATAATAGGAAGATTAGAGAATTATATCAGGTAATTAGGATAAAGAAGAAACATAATGAGAATGAAAATGGGGATATAATTGCAGATTTCACGAGTATATTAAATATATGGAAAAGTTACTTCAATCAGCTATTAAATGTACATGCAGAACAGGATATTAAAGAGGATAATTTACAGACAACAGAAATGCTAGTTACAGATCCAAGTGCATTAGAGGTTGAAATGGCGATAGAAAAATTGAAGCTGTATAAAACATCAGGTTCAGATGAAATCGTAACAGAACTGATAAAATCAGGGGGAGAAAAATTGGACAAAATACGTCGGTTGCTTAGTATATTTGGGAAAAAGAAGCTCTTCCAGATGAATGGAAGGAATCAATTATCGTACCAATTTATAAGAAAGGAGATAAAACTGATTGCAACAACTACAGGGGTATCTCATTACTTTCAATTTCGTACAAAATTCTAACAAATATATTAGTCAGCAGACTTACTCCTTATACTGATGACATTCTAGGAGATCATCAATGTGCATTTAGAAGAAACAGGTCTACAACAGATCAGATTTTTAGTATAAGATAGATTTTAGAAAAGAAATGGGAATATAATGGTACTGTACATCAACTATACGTAGACTTCAAAAAAGCATACGATTCAAATAAGAGAGATAAGTTATATAGTATCCTCCCTTATATAGTATCCTACCAGAGTTCGGAATTCCTAAAAGGTTAGTTAGGCTTATACGAATGTGTCTAAATGACTCAAAGAGTAGGGTGCATGTAGGAAAACAGTTTTCGGATAATTTTGTAATTCACAATGGATTGAAGCGAGGAGATGCATTATCTCCTCTACCATTCAATTTTGTACTAGAGCATGGCATCAAATCTTTAGAGGATGACGAAGGCCTAGAATTCAACGGAATCAATAAGCTGTTAGTTTATGCTGATTATGTAGTACTATTGGATGATAGCGAGGAGATACGAAGGGCCAACGCGCACACACTATTGGGTAACACTATGAAATTGGGACTGGAAGAAAATATTAATAAAACTAAATATATGGTCACACATAAAAATACATTATATAATGGAAATGGACAGCTAAAGACAATTGAGAGAAATTTTGAGAATGCAAAAATATATTAAACATAGGCTCAATTTTGGAAATGCATGTTATTATGCATTACTGGGACTCTTGTCGTCCCTACTCCTTTAAAAAGACGTAAAAATGAAAATATATAAAACTATTATTCTAACAGTTATATTATATGGATTGAGAAATATGTCCTCTTACTAAGGGAGAAAAGGAGATTACGAGTATTTGAGAATAAAGTTCTTAGGAAAAATGTTGGACCAAAGAGAGATGAACAGACAGGTGAATGGAGAAGACTTCATAATGGTGAACTTCATAATGGTGAACTACATGGTCATTACAGGAAGCCAGATATAATAAGAATTGTTACATCTCGTACACTGCGATGTGGCACGAATGGGGAACGAAAGACGTGCATGGAAGCTTTCTGTAGGAAAACCAGAGGGAAAATGCCGAGTTGGTAGACCAAGAATGTGGTGGAAAAATAACATTAACCATGATTTTAGGGAAGTAGATTATATAGGGAATGATTGGAAACATTATCTCAGGATAGGGATGTATGGAAAGCTTATGTCAGCACGTCCATGAACCTACAGTTTCGATAGTGCCAGTGAGTTATTTGATTACATGTTAAATATAGTAGTAGTAGTAGTAAAAAATAATAATAATAATAATAATAATAATAATAATTTCTTGGCGCGACAGACCTAGGAGGCCCTTTACCCACCATCCGGCTGCTGGCCTCATATCTACATGTTCAATCACAGAGGTAGATGTTCATCCAGCCATTGTAGGGCTGACATGTGGTCAGCATGTCGAGTTCCCCAGCGGTTATAGATGATTTTCTCCACCTGAAGTCGCTACTTATTGTAGCTACCCAAATCCCTCACGATGCTGGGTGGGCACTGTTCCCATTCTGGCCGAAATACCAAATTTCTTCCTCCATAGAAACTCGAACCAGCACAAGTCCCGTACCTCTGCGTCAAGGCTTCCTGCCTTACCAGTCGGCTACGGCGCGGGATATAATAATAATAATAATAATAATAATAATAATAATAATAATAATAATAATAATAATAACAATAACAATAATAATAATTTATTTAAACTGCCAAACTTAAGACTGCAAGGTATTTTCTTCCACTCAACGAGTAAAAAAATCAGAAAGAGAAAAATTGATATAAATATACAGAGAGATTCAGAAATATGGCTACACGTTTGATCGCATTTTGTGACGAAAATATTATTAAAGGAAATATGATGTTATCATTGGAAAGGGAATCCTTCAAATTACTACTATAGAACAAAACAAAACAAATCACTTACAACAACACTAAGCAAGTCACTTTATTGCTTCAAACTGTTCGCCGTTTACATCCAAGCAAAATTGGCAACGCTTTGCGTTATGATACATGTTTAGAGTAATAGCTCTAATTTCTTCCTCAATCACTAATTTCAGCATGTCGACGTCTTGAGGTTTCCGGGCATAAACCTTCTCCTTCAAGTAACCCCACAACCAATAGTCGCATGCTGTGAGGTCAGAAGAACGGGCTGGCCATTCAATGGGGCCTCTTCTTCCCACCCACCTGTTTCGCAAATGATCATCCAAAATTTCCCTCACCGCAATTGCATAGTGAGGAGGCGCACCATCCTACTGGAATAAACATTGTTCATGTTCATACTTCGCATTACCGGCAGGGAAATTTGTCTAAGGATACCACTATACCGATCCACCGTTAGCAGTCTCATCCAAAATTCGCATTCCTAACAGTCCTTCCCACCCGATCATAGCCCAAACAGTGACTTTGCCGCATCTTAAACGTGTCTCTTCAATAACATTACGATTCTCTTTACCATAATATGACAATTGTATCGATTAACACGTCCGTTCACATGGAAAACAGCTTCATCAAAAAAGTGCAATTTTCTGTACCAATGTTCGTCGTTTGCTGATTCCGTTACAACAAATTCACAAAATTCTATCCGCCTGTCAGGGTCGTCTTCATTAAGTTCGTGGACACGAATCGGTTTGAAGGGGTGGTACTTCTCACGCTTCAAAACACGACACACACTCGATTGACTGATATGAAGCTCACGTGCAGCTTGGCGGGTTGATTTTTGTGGGCTAGCGTCGAACGCCTCCACAATTATCTTCGTTGTTTCTGCATCCGTGCTAATGCGAGGCCTTCCAGGAGGTTTGATTTTCTGCATCCTTCCCGTTTCCAGCAGTCGTTTTCTCCACTTCCCCACAGTCGACGGCTGCAATGCTACGTTAAACTCACGTCTTGCCCGTCTTGCGGCCTCACGATCATTAGCATACGTTATTGCCCATGTAGCAATTGTAATTTGCTGTTGCATATTCAACACCATTTTGACGTATTTGGCGGCTCCGTGGTGCAAGCGTATGAACACTTGCCTCTCACTGCTGGGTATCGAGATCGAGTTTAAATTGTCATCACAAGTTTACTGAGAGGAGAACATTACGACATAGAATTCTAGCGTATGTATAGCACGATTGTTTTTTTATGGCTATCAACCTATGCAGTTTATAACGCCAATGGGACCGCCAAGATTATCCGTTCGAGGAACGTATCTCTATCAACAATATCACATGTCTTCTCAAAATATGTAATTAGGAGGGTTTTGGAATATAATCCAGGCATCTGGGTAGATATTTATTGTGTCCCTTTAACACTAAATGATGTAGTGATTTAACGAGAGCTGCAGCCGGACGAAAGGTTTGCTGTAAGTGGAATCCAGACGCATCCCAGAGAGAAAATATAATATTTAAAAAAAATTATCCTATTTCTCTCAAGCTAATAATGTTTGTTTTTATTTTTTAGAATACGAATAATAAGAGATGAAAAACTTGAAATGCCAGATGATTTCGCTAACGAGCTCTGCAAATGGGCTCTTGAATGTAAGTATATAAAATTTATTTTACTAAGTTTAACCTCTCCATTTGTACGTACTGTTAAGTGCCGCATGCCATTTGAGTATTAGAGCCTACAGAGATATGACTTAACGAGAGCGGATGCATAATCTGATTGTACTGCTAAGGCCGCCAAATACACTCAGATATATCAAAACATAAACAGAAACTAATAATTTGTATGTCGGAAAAATGTATGCTTTACAGCAGTTGTAAACTAACTACTATCCGATCTTGTTGCTGTCTAGTATTTACATTGAAACAACTGGTTAAAACATGGAAAAGTGTGACCAATGATATAGAGAATTAACATAAATCAATCAATTGCCTATTCGACGTATGACAACGCCATTCGTACTAGACGTAGCATATTGCTTTTTGTTTCTGAACATTTCTAAGTTTTTGTAGAATAAATTAACATAAACTAGTTAATAAGTAGGCGAACAATCCTACCTACAGAAGCCACCTCTTTTTTTTCAATATTAAAAGTTTACATTGATCCTCATATCCAATAACATTGAATCTCTCTGACTATGAGTGTATATATAATGATAAATATACTGTGTTCGCTTACGGTGGATTAGGAAAGTGGCGCTTGCTGGTACAGATACATCAGGCAGGCAGGTAAACGCTCTATACTATAGGTTGGTAATTTTTATTGGTACGAAAAAAGGGACAGTAAAGTTACTTGATTTAATGAAAAGAAATGTAAAGGGAAAAAGAGGAAGGTCACTTTTCCATCAAACGTGAAAAGCGGATTTGTAATTAGGCCTCCAACGTACCTACATCTTTATTAGTTTGCCAAACTTGAAAGTAAATAAACCATGACTAATAAATTGTTTACCTTACTATTTCACATTTATAAAATATAATACTTTCAATTGAGAATCTAATGGCATCCTAACTCATTACTAATCTTGTACTTTCCCCGTACCCTTTAAATGATAATTCAATATCTCTCTCGAATTAGGATGTAATCAAAAAATTTCAGTAATTCTTACTTCTCATTTCTAAATTTAGACCATATTTTAAAATACCTATTAGTGTTTTCTTGGCACGAAAATAATAACAAACGTTGACAAGGCGCGTCTCCCTTTAAGGGGTAGCACGCTATATTTTGTAGCCGAGGTCTATAAATGAGACGGGCCCAACATTAAATCAAGGTCAAGATATCCCTAACTTTGCAAAATATAGCAAAAAGTAAGGAATTAAGGCAGCCATAAATAAAATAAAGCTAAAAACGAAAATATATATTTAACAAATTTAAATAATGTTAGAGAGCTTATAACAGAAAGACAAGTTGAAATATTCTGAAACATACAAGACCTAAAAATGAGCCTGAACAAAAATATATTAGCTAAGACTATATTAAGCCTCTTGGGCTGGATACTTAATGATAGAGTTTATTAGGCCTATCTAAAACTAATACCAATACTAACTACTCTATGAATAAGTGTAAACAAGTACGCCGGCTTACGTTCGTCCATGATAGGTGACCTAGGAGTCGAGGACGCTCGCTGCAACCAGCCACATGGGGGTCGGAGCCATCTCTCCAACCCACGACGAGTCTGCTCTAGGGGTTGAAACCCCGAGTTTATATATATATATATATATATATATATTTCTAAGTGGGTCGCTTTCCCCTGACGTGGAAGCGTTAAGAATAACTTATCGTGCCGATACGTGATTGGTACACGTGAACCAGATATGCATTTATATTAAATAAACTGTCTAAAAAGCCCTAATAATTATAATAACCAAATACTTATAGGGGAATAATTAATTTTTAAAATTTGGGTTATAAAAAACGTGTATATATATATATATATACTGAATTTTTTAAAATGCGTTGGGGTTCATAAATTTTAACTTTTCTCCAGGAGTTTCTATTCCAATATGAGAATAGGTCCAATTCAAGCATACTGATTTTAAATTTAAATATGAACTAAGTGTTTCTCCATGACGTAAGGATTTTTCATAATATCAGAACTAATAAAATACACTTGCTTATTCTAGGTCCTATGAAATTCATATGATTGTAAACTGTAAGTTAAAATTTTCCACAACACAATCATAAATTAATATCTGACTACAGTTCTTATTTAGTCATTTACATTTTTATCAGCTATCTTCAAATAAGTTAAGATTTACACACAGAACTAAATTTAAACATATTACATATAAAAATGATAATTGTAAAAAAATATTAGTAAGTGATAGGATAAAATGGACTACATTTTTAAGATAAGCATATCATAGATATCAATTGATTTGGCGTTTACGTGATGAATATCCACGATGTTTATTTATTAAATAAAACTATTAAAAGTTTATATTATTTTCATAAATATTTAATTTATTCAACATTTTTAATATATGTTTAAATACACTGTATTCATATGAGACAGCTGTATTGAAACAGCTGTTACGAATATTGAATAAAACGAATATAAAACGTTGACAGTTTTATTTAATAAACATGAGAGTTAGTAAATGAAACATATTTTACAGGAAACTATGCATGACACTGTTTTAGACCTAATTTTAATATTTTAAATTGATGAATTTAACATATTGCAATTAAATCAAAGAGTGATATTCTATCATTGTGATTGTTTGTTATGTTGTTTATTACGAGACTGATCACGTAATAATTATTTGTATAAATGTGTTATTCTGAAAAGAAAAAAGTTCTAATATTTTTAGAGGAAGTAGGATGTAAGAAAGAACGAAAATGGCATATACAGGGTGAAAATTATTTAAACCGACAAACTCTGGGAGGTTGTAGGGGACACCAAAACAAATATTCTTCCTTAATGTCATTTTTTTCCTATGAGGATTATTTAAACCGGTAGAGGAAGATTTCTCTAGCGGCAAATTAATTAAACCAACAAACACTTTTGCATTTTTTCATTACCAAGAGATAACAAATTAACACAACGTAATTACTTAAATTACGGTAGAGGTTCAAAAATGCCTCCATTGACATGTAAACAAAGGTGACATCGGCGGATCATGTTCTGTCTAACACGGGCAAAAACTCCAGGAGTATCGTTAATTGCTCCTGCTGCTACTATCCGGGCACCAGATCCTTTTCTGATGCAACAGGAGTTGTGTAAACAAGGTTGCGCATCTCTCCCCACACACAAAAATCCAAAGGGGTCATATCTGTGGATCGACAGGCCATGGTACAGGACCACCTTTGCCAATCAACTTTTCTGAAAACCGTTGGTTCAAGAATCGACGCACACGACGACTGAAATGTACCGGCGCCCCGTCATGTTGGAACCACATGCGTTTTTTTTGTAGGAAGCGGGACGTCTTCCAGCAATTCTGGCAATGCTCTGGCGAGAAAATTGCAATAGTGCCTGCCATTTAATGGCCTAGGCAGGAGATATGTCCCAATTAAACAGTCCCCAACAATACCGGCCCACACATATCAGTGTATTCACTCCAGGTGTATCGCTCCATTAGTAAACAGATACAATTCACTACTACACTGGTGGACAAAACAATTCCTACCATCAACAGCAGTTGCAGTCATGACAATTGAAGAGCGTAATACGCCCTCTACCGGTTTAAATAATCCTCATAGGAAAAAAAAAAAGGCATTAGGGAAAAACATTTGTTTTGGTGTCCCCTATAACCTCCCACAGTTTGTCGGTTTAAATAATTTTCATCCTGTATACGAGTATGTTGGTCCCGTTAGATCTGTGGTTTCTATGCTCACCTCAGGTTCCGAGATTCGATGACTAATGTCCGGCTGAGTTATATGGACTTTTGAGGATATATTAATGCTAGTTATGGCTTTCTTTGAAAGGTACTGCAAATATTGGGAACTTTTTTATAGATGTTTGTTCTAAAAAAACTGTTTGTTCTTTAGCGATCGTTTACATTGCACTGGACAAACGCCTGGGATGTCTCGCCAATGACTTAGAGTCAGATTCTGAACCTCAGAAGATGATTAATGCAGTAAATGTGATGCTGGAATCCATATTCCTTCTCGACATGACAATTTCTCCGTGGAGACTCATCAGCACGCCTCAGTGGAGGAAATTCGTGAAAGCTTCAGATTTCTTTAACGAGTAAGTATTAACGCATGCCGAATGCTTTGTAAACAAACCAAAGAGTATTTTGTCAAGCTGTGCGAAATTTTGAGAACCAGCTATACAGGTTGTTAATGATATACTCAGTTCAAAAATAAGAGGACGACGTGTTTTAGGACACGGTGTTTAATGTAACGAAATTTAAGAATGCAATGCAATATATATTTTGAAAACACTGTACGATGATTGTTTTTTGTCCGATGCCACCGAGTTGACTTTTATGACATTTCTGGCTGTCTCCCTTGACATTCGCGGAATTGTAAACCATTTCTAAGGTTGGAGCACCTAGAAAGCGAAGTTTCGTTACTCCGATGATATGATGTATGACAAATAATAATGAAGCTCCAGGGGATTCCTTAACCTAAACTAAACATAAATTCCAGAACATGAGAAACTACAGAAATAATTCTCTTTAAGGAGAAATTCTTATGTTCTGACCAAGAATCGAACCCGGGGTCTCATGAGCTGTAGTCAGTAACGCTGACCACTGGCCCATGAGGCTGGTAAAACACAAAATACTTATTTATCTTTATACCATATAGTTATATCACATAAATATGCGTTGACATTTTAGTAGTAGAAGTTGATATCCAAGAGAGTACAAATACTCACCTGTTTTGTATGTAGAAAAGAGACAATAGGCAATCGGAAGTCTAATTTCACATTATGTTATATGGCAATTTTTAATTTTATCAGAAGTAATGCCACGAGTGATTTCCAAATTATGGATAAATTCACGACTCACGAAGTGAGGAGTGAATTTGTCTGGATAATTTGGAAATCAAGAGTGACATTTGTTAGCACTATTTAACGAATAAAATTAAGCTGTTTACTCACAAATTATTTAACTACAGTTATTTTAAAATATTTAATGTAAACGGCGATGTTTGAAAACAAATAAGAAACGATTGGTACGCTTTATTTGCTTATTTTGTTCATCACTGCAACCAGATCATATTATTTATTGCCAAAGGATCGCAATATTGTAAGCATGCACACTTGTGGAGAAATTTATAACCAACATTACAGGTATTAATTGATTTCTGATGTCCTATGATGTAAATATATCAATTATATTTTTCTGCAACGTTATTTCCTAGGACATAATTCGTTTAAGAAATTGCAAACAGTAGTTTCTTTTTTTTGTGGTATAATCAATTGCTACAAATGTTTTAAATTATCTCCCGCAAGCACTATATGTTCACATTCGTGCATTATACATACAATCTGGTAGCCACATGTAGTCGCTGTAAAATAATGCTATGAAATGACCTATTGAGAGTGTTAAAAAGGAGGAGCTTGATTTTAAAGTGTTAAAATTAAACTGATAAAATCGAGGTCAAAAACGACTGTGATTGGTTGTAAATAAAAAACATTGAGATGTGATTGATCATTGATTCCCACTTGGGGCATGAGTTAAATAGTCACTGAAAATACGCTACCTTTAACGTTTTGGAAATTAATATTGCAACGCGAATACTATTAAGAACTGATAGCATATAGAGCCAAAACAAAAGACAGAAGTCTTACTTCTTACTATACTATGTTCTGTCTCAACCTTCAGCGCATAAAACCCTGCCTAAAGTAGGCAAGAGTAATTACTTTGATAAGGTGAAAATCAGTGTTCAATTTATTTCGGTAACCTTTGCACTGGTTACGTAAATGGGTAATGGGAGATGATGTGTGATATTCCAGTCATCCCCAGCGGGTTAATAGTGTTGGCAAGATTTAAGACAGATTCAAGATCGCATATAACAAATTAAAAGGCTCAACTCTACAATCGCAAGTTGTTATGAATTACAGGGACTTTCTCATAGAAATATCTACAAGAAGTTAAAGTATATAAAATAAGTATTCTTCTAGACTCATTATTTAAGGTAGGATAGAACATTACGAATATTTCAAAATAAAGTTCTTAGGAAAAGTTCTGGACCTAAGACAAACGAACAGAAAGGTGATGATAAAATACCTAACAGTGAGCTACGTGATATTTAAGGGAAACAAATGTAATAAGACAAAGTCTCGTAGAATGCATGAGCCGGACATGTGGAACGAAATAAGGACATTGACACTCCTTGTAGGAAAACCAGAAGGAAGGTGTGAGAATAAAATCAACCATTATTTGAGGGAGGTAAATTATACGAGGACAATTGGAAATCGTTGGATCAAGATAGGGATGTATAGAGAAATTATGTTTAGGGAAGCCATGAACCTATGTGTTCGACACCCAAATAGTTGTTAGTTAAAATTAATATAAAATTATGGAATATTCACCTGAAAGGTCCGTCTCCTCAACTTAATTAATTATTTAACTGTAGCGCTTTCGGGACTTGTCCCATCATCGGCAGGATTTAAAACTGGTGTTTACTGAAGATCTGGTAGAGGGGGTTGCATGTAGGCCTATTGGGTTCGTTTTCGTTTATCAGGTTGTCGTTGTTGTGAGCTGCTTTCATGATTTCCATCTCTTCTAGTACGTTTATCTTCGCTGGATTATTTTCTCTGTGCATTACAGTTAGGGTGTTTTCAATATTTAACATCCTTCATATCCATGAAGGACATCGCATGTTAAATATTGAAAACACCCTAACAGTAATGCACAGAGAAAATAATCCAGCGAAGATAAACGTACTCGAAGAGATGGAAATCATGAAAGCAGCTCACAACAACAACAACCTGATAAACGAAAACGAACCCAATATATGCAACCCCCTCTACCAGATCTTCAGTAAAACACCAGACTGAATCCTGCTGATGATGGGACAAGTCCCCGAAAGCGTTAAAGTTAAATAATCAATTAAGTTGAGGAGACGGACCTTTCAGGTGAATATTCCATAATTTTATATTAATTTTGACTAATACCTCAACGGAACATATCATGAATCTTATAAAAGTTGATAGTTGTTAGTTATAGAGACGATTTCCTCCAACATGTTGGCATGACTTATTCTGGAGCCATTGGTGAACAAGTGTTATTTTAATGGATTATATCCTCGTCCACACAGAATTGGATTGTTAGATGTCTTCCTGGTAAAGGAAGTACCCAGGATATAAACATGTCTTTCAGTATGTGTCATGTCATGTCACTTCTCGCAACTGGAATTCCCTACCACAAGAAATAAGGGGCTGCCGGACATTGGCATCTTTTAAAAGAAATCTAAATTTATATTTGCTCTAAACTCGACTTCATTATTATCCAGTGTAAGATATATATATTAATTGGTGTTTCCCGTATAATGTATCATATTTATATTATTATTATTATTATTATTATTATTATTATTATTATTATTATTATTATTATTATTATTATCGTATCATTATTGTTATTACCCTATAAAATGTTGTTTGTACATGACATTTACATTGCTACATTTATTGTATCTTTAACTGTTTATAATTAGTGTAGTGTATATCTATATTTGTCGAATATTTATTTGTATTTGTGCTGGTTGAGTGGAAGAGAGGGCCTTATGGCCTTAACTCTGCCAGAATAAATAAAGTATTATTATTATTATTATTATTATTATTATTATTATGTAAATTCAAATATCATTAACATACCTGATGAATTATGGTACCATATTATCCTGAAAACAATTATTTTAACTGCCAGCCTCCTGCATCAATGTAAGGATGACATTGCTGTATAAGTCTGATATTCATATTAAAAGCTCACCTTGTGAACCAACCTTGCTTCTCTGATTTACGCTCCCTCTCGATGGGCGTGGTCTCTACTCTTCCTATCTAACGTGAACGTTTGGCAGAGATAAAAGTGTATTATACGATAAGAGTCAAATTAAAAAAATAAATAAAAGAATGAACGAAGAACTACTGTAAATTAAACGGATGGAAAAATGTGCTTTGTTCCATAGATTGAGTATAAATGGATAATACTGTTTACCTTGGTTAACGTAAACAGTGGCAACGGAGTACAGTCTGATAATGAGTACCTCATCGCTATATTCAAACTCATAATCTACAAATACTGGAATGAAACTGTAATATGGTAATGAATTACACTGAGCAACAAAAAAGAAACTTTTTTTTTGTCTCCGGAAAAAAAAAATGTGATTCTGATAGTATTTGTTCTCCTGAATTCAAATATGATATCGGGTTTTCTCCATCACGCAAGGTTTCCGAGAGACAGGCATTTATAATTTCAAACACTTTAATGTTTTCTACATTCGTAACTACACAATGTTCGAACATTCGGACTCACCTAGAAAGTGAGAAATGACGATTTTCTGCTATATTTCGCATGTGGAGCATCCCTCTTGATGGTCCAACAATAATCGGCCAGCATATTACGATTCCATCTGCCTTCATGTCTCTTTTCCTTAGTTGAAATCTCCTGATGAAACTCTTCCTCGTTTCATTTTACAATAGACAAATGAACGAAAAAACGTTTATTAAAAAACAATTATTTAAATCCATTAATTGAAATTGAAATAAAAAAGCTGTGGGTGATGGAGAAATTCCGAATACATATTTGAAAACACGATAAAAGCCTGCATTAAGTACAACAATTGGTTTACTCATGAGACAAAAATCATGTTGACCAGTGTTATTAAATGTTTATGAATTGTAAAATCACGTGAAATATGTTGCGTAGTTCAATTCTCTAGAATACCTCCAAAATGTGAGTTTTCAAGTAGGGCATTTTTGTTTTGTCGGATGAACCTGAGATTTATGTATACGCCATACAACAACCTATCCTACAACGCGCACATTTCTCTGGTCATTATTAATAAGTAATAACCAATTCAGCAGTTGTTCCTGCTATTTCTATTACTGACAAAGCAGAGATATTTCTTGGTAATAAAACGGAATCATATGCATAGACACAGACTTGTTTGGACATGTATAGTAATATAGTACTTCTTCTTCTTCTTCTTCCAAGTATTAGGCCAAGGCCAGTTACAATCCTATAGAAATTTTCCCTCCAGCCTGACAAGAAGCTATAAGATGGCAGCCCCATCACTGGTCTTGCCTTCCTTTGGCCAGCAACCAATCGAAGGGGCTATTATTATGCTTTCAAGTCTTATACGAGAATTTCCCGGAAGGATCAAACTAATGACGATCAAAGCATGAAAAAGTAATATAGTACTGAATAGGTTAAGTTCGTCCAACACTTTACCCATAATTAATTTAAATAGTAGTGCGTACAAAACCATTTCCTTGTCTTACTCCAGCAGTTATTTTTAAATTTTCGCTGAGTAATCCTTCTATTCTTACTCGTGCTTCACTATTTTGTTGCGTCATATCAGTGAGTCTCAAAAGAATCCTGCATTACAGCATTATATTTATAAAATATTTTCTGTTAACACTGTAAGAGTAGTGTTTGAAATTTGAAATCAACGTAATATATGAAGGGGAGTATTAATTTTTTAGCATATTTCCATGACTATTTAACTCAAATCACGTGTGAATCAACTTTGTTTTACAAACAATGACAGTCGTGTTTGACCTCGTTCTTTATCGATTTCTCTTTATCGGCTCTTCCTTTTGTTAAAAGAAAGCTCCTCCTTTTTTAATATTCTGAACACCTCAGAGCATTATTATTCTTCAACAAATACATTGAATATAGCAAATAATGAACAAATTCCTTCATTTTACTGAGTTGTTTATTCAAAAATTAAATTAATAACCTATAATGTTGATTACAATATATACAGTCTTGTGTGATTCATTATTTCTCCACTAGGGTGTATTCCTACAATATTGCGATCTTATTTGGCATGATCAAGTTGCAGTGAATATACATAACCTCACATTTCTGATCTGTTTTCAAACATCGCCGTTTACATTAAATATATACATATTTTAAAATACTGGTAACTATATTTAAATAATGCCTTTTGAGTAAACAGCTCAATTTTATTCGTTAAAAAGTCCTAACAAATGCCACTGTTGATTTTCAAATCATCTATGTAAATTCATTCGTCGCTTTGTGACTCGTGATTTTATCGATTATTTGGAAATCACTCGGGCATTACTTATGATAAAGGCCTGTCCCGTAATAACTCTGTTTTTATAATGAAAACACCTTACATATGTATGTAATATATATATATATATATATATATATATATATATATATATATATATATAAGTGGAAAGCGGTAACATACGGTAATATAGGATACAGATGGAATTTCTTTAATTTAACTTTACAATTTTATACACAAAACTTCCATTTTTTAATCCTTTTCCAATACTTAACGGCACACTAATAAAATTCATTGGTAAAATTCCGTCGAGGTGTTAGTCAGAGTATATAAAAAATATAGTATAAAATTATTTACCTTTTATGCAGCCTCCTCAACTGGTTAAAATTATTAAAACATTGTAGGCTTTCGGAACACAGTCCCATCCTCAGCAGAAGGTTGTATTGTTACTCACCATACCTATGGAGAGTAACGTACAGATTTCTGCTTAGTGTGGGACTGGTCTCGAAAGGTCTACAATGTTTAATAATTTTTACATTTGAGGACACTGGATAAAAGTGTGTGTGTGTATATATATATATATATATATATATGGTATGATAAGAAAAATAAATGCCTGGACGGGATTCGAACCCGGGTTCGAATCCCGTCCTGGCATTTATTTTTCTTATCATACCATATTAAGCTTGCATTGCTCAATGTTAAACATTTAATTATAACACATATATATTATATATATATATATATATTTTATATATATATATATATATATATATATATTAATGCTTATGTATACTTAACGGCATACACAAATATAATTTGCAGCTACGAGAGTTTCTTCTATAATTTAGTTCTTCATAATCATAGAGGTTTTTACTTTCAGAAGTACGATATGTTGTCTGTGGCTCTTTTATACACTCACCGGTCCCCTACTATCACACGACAGGCTCGTCAGAAACTCGAAACTATTTATAGGCATATGCTAGTTCCGGAGATATCTGGAATCCAGTTTGGATCCATCTCAAATAGAAAGTCCGAATGTTTTAGAAACGACGTGTCTGGAAAACGATTCATCCAGAAAACATAAGACCCGAATCCAACCCCTATTGCTTTATAAGGAGTCCTGCCGCCGTACGCGCAATTCAAAGGCGGTTATTTGAGCAATGTGTCAAGAATTCGTCAATATGTATGACATTTCGGGGAGAAAGAAGACAATTATTTTATTCTATATGTTTAGCGCATTTCCAATGTCATAAGTTGGTAGTTAAGACTTTGTTACTGAAATCCACTGAATTCTTTCCTACCATTTGTACTTAAAATTAATTTAAATTAAACTAAAATTTCATGCCACAAAAAATACTTTAATACTTGGGTTTCAATTTTAATTTGATTTTGACAATTGCCAGTAGTGATTGAATTAGTGTATATTTATTAAATTTGGATTTTAATTTACTTCCAGACTTTGTATAAAATACATTAACGAAGCCATAGAACGCCTGAAGACTTTGAATGACGCTGACAGAGAACTGACAGTTTTGGAGAAAATACTAGCGAAAGAAGAAAATCCCAAGACTGCGATGGTTATGGCTCTTGACATGATGACAGCAGGCGTGGATACGGTAAAAAAACACTCATCATCTATTTACAAATACTACCTCGAAACTTTAACACGATATTTCAAAAGTCTCACACTATCTTTAAACGAAGAGGGGTTGTGTTCAAGTGTAATATACATGCATCGTGTTCCACACTAGGAGGACAGATGGAAATAAGGTCTATTTCTAATTTATATACTATTTCGCCATACCAGTTTATGTACGAGATGATAATAATAATAATAATAATAGTAATAATAATAATAATAATAATAATAATAACAGATATAATAGTAATACTAATGGATAGATCATCGGTTGATTAATGTCTTTGACATCGTCCGATTCCTAATAGCCAATTTTGTCGGCCCATCTAATCTTCTGTTGTAGGTGTTTCTCCTTCATGTATAGATATATTCCCTGACTCCAGGAGATTTTACATTTTCCTCTGCCTTGTCTTCCCTCAGGTTTCCATTCCAAAACACATTTTGGGGCCGATCCTCTTCCATCCGCTGGACATGTCCGTACCATCTAAATTGCTGAGTTTTAATATAATCTAAAATAGTGTCTTCAATCTTCATTTTCTCCCTTATAATGAGTTTCTAATTTTTTCTCTTCTTGAAATGTTTGCTGCCCTTCGTATAAAATATATTGCAATAATAATAATAATAATAATAATAATAATAATAATAATAATAATAATAATAATAATAATAATATAATAATAATAATACTAATAATAATAATAATGGTTCATTGTACCTAATGAAGTTTGGTCCTGAAATCTTCTCATCCAGTTCACCAGAGTTAAATTATATAAGTTTATATATATATATATATATATATATATATATATATATAAAACAAGGAATTATGTCCAGCTTCGCTATGGATGGCAAGATTTTCCTTTACGCTATTACGGCGTAAATTAGCACACTAACGTTGTTTAAAATTCTCACTTAAGCTTTATTAATTTTCACAAATTTATCAGTAACTCTTTATCACAATTTTCACTAAACAATTGATCTTCTTATAACGGTTATCACAGTCACAATTATTTCTACACTTACTGGATCTATTCACCGCAATTTCTCGTACACAACACAAATTACTATTATCGCTATCAAACCAAGATGTGACCGATATCGCAGTGAAACTAAGACTGACTGGCTTCCTGCTTCTCCCTATTTATATAGGAGCAAGGAAATGTCCAGGCCTAAGTTCGAGATACTTTGAACCGTAGAAGTCTCTGGCCACGGATCTTTCCCGAAAGGGGATACTGAATATAGATGGATGGATTTAGAGACAGGCAGAAAGATATATATATATATATATATATATATATATATATATATATATATAGTTGGGCATTAAACAGACAGATATACTCACAAATAGATGGGGCACAGAAAGAGATATACTGTAGATAAAAATACATAATCAGGGAGATATATCGACATATAGACGGATGAATGAATGGTTGAGAAGATAGACAACAGAAAGGCATATCAATAAAAGCTGTCAGACAGACATACAGACAATTAGATGAAATGGACAATTAGGCAAGCAGGCATGCAGAGAAACAGACAAATATATGCATAGAGAATGGACGAATAGATGGATGGGAAAGAGAATAAATATATACATATATATATATATATATACATATGAATGTACATGAGTATGACACGTATGACCATCGAGGAAACATCGGCTTCCCTAGCGAGATTTTTTTTTGAAACAAGGTAATTTAGTTACGCTTATTTTACCCACAGATGTCAGTGAGTGACATGTGGTTAACACATCGCCTCAATGAGACATCTAGTAGTCAATTAAAATATTACTTGGATGGGGAAGTCCGGTTAAAATTTGCTCAGTAGCAACGATGTAAGGTTGGGGTTATTTTATGTGCCCAAAAATCTTCAGACTCGTGACCCATAGTATAAAATCGCTCCCGCAAGATTTGTTGCTATAATTTGTCCTTCCTAAAAATCAATGAACCCGGTCGTGTTTGAACCCGTGACCCTTAGAACTAGATGCAAGAAACATAAATTTTAGATCACCGCAGCCGACATGGGTAGATAGGTATATAATAAAGTAAAGCTAACCCACAACAACCTTTAAGAGGTCCTTGGGATAGTAGAATATTAAGGATCTCATATTTCTTGAATATCTACGCGAGATGATAGCCGGGATGTCAGCCATGCGTAACGGCCGCCTTTATCCCCAGGACAAGCGTATAATACTAATTTTCGCTAGAGCCTGTTATGTAGAGGGTTATGGAAACTCCTTTAAGGTAAGCGCTCAGTGGGTAGCTAAGAATGAGGTGGGAGAATAACATTAACCATGATTAAAGAAGTAGTTTACACAGGGGATGATTGGAAAACATTAGCTCAGGATTAGTATGTGTGGAGAGCTTACGTCCGTATGGACATGAAGCTACAAGTTCGATAGTGCCAGTGAGTTAGCTAGTTAGTTATATGTATATTGTTATTTTATA
The DNA here is from genome assembly GCA_030220185.1 of Diploptera punctata. Lineage (NCBI taxonomy): Eukaryota > Metazoa > Arthropoda > Insecta > Blattodea > Blaberidae > Diploptera > Diploptera punctata. The sequence continues at coordinate 151,934 of JASPKZ010003075.1, read as the reverse complement.
GTGGACAAGCAACATTCTGCTGGCCAGTGGCTGAGAAATGATAATTATGTGTAATTAAAAGATATAAAAACATATTATATAAATGAGTTGCTCAGTGAAAAAGAGGCACATGCCACAAATCTGCAGATTGTGAGTTTTTGTTATGGTTAAGTAGATCCTGCTATCTTGCATCAATTCTAATAACTATTTGCATGGTGGTATGTGTCTATTCTTTAACAAAGAGCACAATAAAACTTGAAGATTCTGAATTATAGAAATAGCTAGTGGAAAAAAAGGCACATGCCACCTTCTTTCTCTTTTATCTCAAATGGTTACAGTCAATGTTCCTGATAGGTTGGCAGAAATGAAACTAACCAATCAGAATATAGTTCCACTGCCCTCTGAATCTATAATATTATAGATCCAAAGGGCAGTGGTAGTTCTCAAATTACCTACAACATTTCCAATATGTCTTACATAGATGTTGAGGTTTAAGGCGTTTTCTGAAGAAAAAAGGCAAGTTAATAGTAAAAGAAGGACTCATCATGAAAATAAGTGGGAGGATAATGGAAGAAAAGTCTGAGAATAGTGTATAACAATAAGAAGATTGTGCCAGTAAAGGAGTTTGTAAATAGTGGAACTCCGTGTTGCAAAATAATATCATATGATTTCACTCCACTAATGATTAGTGAAGGTAAGAGAGGTTATACAAAGAAGAGAAAAAATGAAACATAAGTCAAAGTAAGGTTTCATTCAGATACTATGTTCATGTAACTAATAGTAGAGAACTTGGAGGCTGTAGAAATGCATTTCTAGCAGTCCACGGGATATCAGTAAAATGTTTAAGAACTGTTCGGAAAAGTTAAGAATGTGTTAGGGAAGTTTCTGATGATCATGAAGACAGTAAATCAACATCAGAAATTTGTGTCCATACACGCACTGAAGATAGAAGAGGCATTATATGGGGCATATGCCACTACTTAATTTACACAAATTACCTGTCCTATTACATAAGAACACTTAATACTAGGAATATTTCAACTAATATTTAATAAGATATTCAATGCATCATCTAATTCAAGATCCTGGTTAAAAAATTAAAACATAGTGTCCATATTCCACAGATAAACGACTTTCAGAAATTCCTTGTTTCTGTAAAATAGTTTTCTTGTGGCATGTGCCTCTATTCCACTGGGCAACTCAATTATCATAGGACATCAGAAATTAATTAATATAGTTAGATGTGTTTCACTTTTTTTTATTCCACTAGGGTGCAATTCTTACAATATTGCGATCCTTTGACAATAAATAATAATACCTGGTTGCAATGATAAACAAGTGAAATGAAACGTTTCTCATTTGTTTTCAAACATCGCCATTTACATTAAATATATAAATATTTTAAAATAACTATAGTTAAATAATGATTTGTGAGTATACAGCTTAATTTTATTTGTTAAATAATCCTAACAAATGCCACTCTTCACTTCCAAATTCTCTAGATAAATTCACTCCTCAGTTCGTGAGTCGTGAATTAATCGATAATTTGGAAATCACTCGTGGCATTACTTATGAGAATATTTTAGTTTATAGCAGTAATGCTTCTTTATTACGATGTCATAATAACTTCTGTCATTTAACAATGAAGGTCAGATTCAATTATAATATCGAAATATATAAGTTTGGAAGGCAGATAATAATCAGATATATACAGAAAGTGAAAACGATATCCATAAAAGAGACTGCAATCCTCAAACATCAAGTAAAAAAGTTGATTAATCATAAAAAACTTAAATAGCTTAATAGTACTTTTTTTCACAGACATCTTTCACAACAGCAACAATTCTGCATTTTCTGGGAACACATGCTGAAAAACAGGATAAAGCATTCCAAGAAATTGAAAGTTTCATCAAGGACAAAGATCAACCAGTGACATCGGAAATATTAAACGAACTTAAATACTTAAAGGCTTGCATCAAAGAAGCTATGAGGTCAGTCACTCGGATGTTAGAAATTTCTCAACTTCATAAGAGGGATTAAAGTTTCAAAGACTTTATAAGTCGTTTTTTGTTTCAGATTACAGCCTGTAGCTGTAGGAACAGCGAGAACTCTTACCAAAGATATAGTACTCAGTGGTTATAAAGTTCCAAAAGGTGTAAGTAACTTTAAAATAACTAAAATGCATTATTTTCGAATTTACAGTATATTCATTGTTTAATTTACACCACAGTTCCTTTGAAATACAAATAAGACATTTATATATCCAATCTCCATCTTAATATACAAATTCCTATTAATATGCATTCCCCAGGTAGGCTGCGATATTCTTCTCTTCCTCATTACTGTTAATTTTGAAAGAAAGACCTCTGAACTCAAACGATTATTTCTTCTCATCATATCCCCTTACCTTCTTTAAGAGGCATTCTTCTTTAATAACATAATTTGTAGTATAACGTTTATTTGATATCCAACATGTTCAAAATACGGTTATTCTTCCTGTTATATGGATGCGAAACCTGGTATCTTACTTAAGGGAAAGGTATATGAGAACAAAGTCCTAAGGAAAATGTTTGTACCAAAGAGATGAACAGGCAGGTGAATGGAGAAAATGAATAACAGTGAGCTACATGATCTTCATGGAAAACCAGATGCTATTCAAGTCCCGTGGAGTGGGATGGATAGAACATGAAGCATGGGGAATGAAAGAATAAATAGTAGGGGTTGTAGTTCCTGTCGTTCTTCTTGGAAGCATAGGACCTTTGTGAAAACACCCACGGGACTCTTCTTTTTTTGTCAAATTCTTGATTTCATTCCAACTTTCCCCTTAATGTTCAATTTCTGTTGTTACAGTTCTGTGCAATTTAATTTTTGGTTTTCCTCTTTTTCTAGGCAATCCCTGTGGATTCCAATCCAGTGCTCTCTTTGGCACACTGTCTAGTTCTCTTCTGAGAGTGTGTCCAATTCATTTCCATTTGCGATATTTAATATCTTTTCAAATCTCATTATGTGATGTTATCCTCCACAATTCCTTGCTTGATTTGCCCTCCAGATTCTCAAAATAAATCTCAGGCATATATTTACATGTATTCCAATTTTCTATATAGTGTGATTGTGGTTTTCCAAGTCTCACACTCATATATCAATGTAGTTTTTACTATTCTATTAAATAGTCTTAGTTTAGTTATAGTTGAGATTTGTTTATATCTCCATATGGATGACGATTGTGAGAATACAGATTTTCATATCATAATTCTAGTATTAATATCGGAGTATGAAGGATGGGCATGGAATGTTTTGTGAAGAAACACTGATGATGGACCAGGCAAGAAAAGGACAATGATAAAGAATAATTTACTATTGGCAACATGGAATATAAGAGGGTTAAATAATAAACAGACAGAAGTTTTATATGAAATGAAAAAGAAAAAGGCAAATATAATGCTCTTAACAGAAACAAAGAAAAAAGTTGAAAGGGACACAGGATATAGAAGATCACCTCCTTGTATATCATGGTGTAGAAAGACGACAACGTGCATCAGCTGGAGTAGCTATAATGATAGGCCCCATTTGGAGGAAGAAAATACATAGCTATACCTTTATATCAGAAAGGATAATAATTATTGTCAGGTTTAAAATACAAAGAGGATATATGACAATAATAGGTATATATGCACCAGAACAAGGGAAAAAAGAAAAAAAATTGAAACATTTTATAAAGAACTTCAAAAAGTAGTGAATAAAATAAATAAAAATGATTATATAGTTATTGGAGGTGATTTTAATGGAAGAATAGGGTGCCATCCTATACCTGATATAATTGGCACACAAGGAGAAACAATAGAAAATGATAGTGGAAAAGAACTTCGACAATTTGCAATATTTAATGGATACAGAATTACTAATACCTATTTTAGAAAGAAAGAAATACATAAGTACACCTGGTCGGCTAGAGGATTAAGATCAATTATTGATTATTTCTTGGTAAACAGAAAATTGATACCCTGGGTCACAGATGTAAGAGTATATAGAGGTTTCGATGTAGGAACAGATCATTTTCTCTTGACATGTAATATAAAATTATTAGAAAGATGGAGGAAACCAACAATAAGAAAAATTTACAATGAAGAAACATATAAAGTGAATTTATTACAAGAAGAAAGTACAAGAAAGTTGTATGCAAATAGATTATCTCAATATATATTACAGCGAGAAATAAATAATAATATAGAAGAAGAATGGAGCAACATCGATTGGGCTCTAAAGAAAGCAGCATATGAAGTTCTAGGATTAAGAAGGAAAAATTGTAAGAAGAGAGGATTAAGAATATGGAATGACGAAATTAAAACAGTTATAGAGGAAAAGAAAAAAGCATATTTACAATATTTACAAAAGAAAACTGAAGAAACGAAAGAAATATATTATAACAAAAGAAAGGAAGCAAAGAAAATTGTTAGGAAATCCCACCAAGACAGTTGGGAACGATATATATCTAATCTAGAATATGATCTACATGGACGACAATGGACTGTTTATAGAACAATTAAACATTTAAATAAATCAGAAAAAGAAGCTGCATATATACCTACATCAATATCGGAAGAACATTGGATAGAATATTTCAGAGACCTGTGGTACAACGAGAATGAAAACGAAGAAGAACCAAAATGTGAGAATTTGAAAGTAGATAAAATACAAATGGAAGAACTGGAAGAATCGCTCAAATTAACAAATAATAGAAAAGCTAGCGGACCAGATGACATCAATTCAGAACTAATTAAATATGCAGATATATTCTTTAAATTAAGATTCTTGAATTTTCTTAATGTGTGTTGGGAGAATCATAATATACCAGCAACATGGAGGCAAGGTATAGTAAAACCAATTTACAAGAAAGGAGAAAGAAACCAACCATCTAATTACAGAGGCATTACCCTCCTAAATAGTGGATATAAAATCTATGCTAGAATAATAGCAAAACGAATACAACGAATTACTGAAGTAACACTAGCAGAAGAACAAAACGGGTTCCAAAAAGGAAGATCTTGTACCGATGGAGTATTTGCCCTGAATCAGATAATAAACAAAAGACAAGAAAAAAACCTAGAAACACATTTGTTATTTATAGACTTAGATAAAGCATTTGATCGAGTAAATAGGGAAATATTGTGGAATATCCTAAAAGAAAAAGGCCTCCCTATTCAGATTATAGAAACTGTTAAGAGCTTGTACTATGGAACAAATATTTGTATTGACCCTCAGTTGACTAAAAATAAGACATTTTTTCAAATAAACCAAGGAGTACGACAAGGGTGTTCACTCTCACCTATATTATTTAATATTTATATGGACGATATCCTAAAAGAATGGAAGAAGGTTTTAACTAATGAAGGAATATTAATTGATAATAAAGATAAAATAAATGCTTTATTATTCGCTGACGATGTTGTACTTTTAGCAGAATCTGAAAATGAGCTCCAAATGTTAGCATATAAATTTAAATTAATAGCCAATAGATATAATTGTAAAATATCAATAAATAAGTCAAAAGTAATGGCATTTATTGGTAAATATGGAATTAGATCAAAAATTGTACTGGATAACAAAATAATAGAACAAGTATCACATTTCCAATATTTAGGATGTGATATAACTTATAGAGAAAATAAAGATATAGAAAATAAAGTAAATAAATTTCAGGCTATTTGTGGAACCATAAAAAGAACCTTAGGTCGGAAAACAAGGAAAGATACGAAACTTAAATTATATAAAACAATGGCTGTTCCTTTGTTGTTGTATGGAAGTGAAAATTGGATAATGAAATCAAGGGATAAAAGCAGGATACAGACTGCGGAAATGCTGTTTTTACGTAATGTGAAAGGATGCACAAGAGCGGATAGAATAAGGAATGAAACTATAAGAGAAGAATTAAATATATATAAAATTGAAGATAAAATCAGCGAAAATAATAAGAAATGGACAGAACACTTAATGAGAATGAATAACGAAAGAATACCAAAAAGAACCTTCCTGTATAATCCCAGAGGAACAACAGATGTTGGCCGACCACGTAGAAGATGGACTCCACTTTTAACTTCGCCGGAACAGGCTGCATAGCCTAAACCTTGTAGTAGAAGAAGAAGAAGACTATAGTTAAATAACGATTTGTGAGTAAACAGCTTAATTTTATTCGTTAAATGGTCCTAATAAATGCCACTCTTGATTTCCAAATTTCTAGAGAAATTGGAAATCACTCGTTGCATTACTTATGATAATTTTATACTTTTTTTAAGTGAAAGATCTTTAAAATAAAAAAAACATAACAGTAAATTGTACTGAATAGAAAACGTTTATATCGTATTCTCTTTACATATCCCTAACCAATAGACTTAGAGACGTAAGTGTAATGTCGTTTTTTTTTAAATATGGTCAGCTCGCTGATACAATCTTGAGTTTGCGTGTCCGGCGAACGATTGGCGGGAAGTGTGCACAGCGCTGATTGAACGAAACCGACCCTCTCGCTCCTTTCCGTTCAGTGCAACTCTCGACTCACTAGGGAACTGTCAACCATTGCATACCGAAACCTACTTTGAAATTTCTCCCAGAAAAGCGTTGTGATATACGAAGACCATGTCCAGAAAAAATTGTCTTTTTAACTACAATGCCCTAAAATCCAGCACAAAATGCCTCATTTAAACTGCAGAGAAGTAATCCAAATCTGACTTCGAGAAATGGATAACTGTGACAACCTGCTGTCCGCGCTCCGTAACCCCTCACTCGACTCCGCTTTATTCACGGAGGTGGTCCATCCGATTCGCACAGTGGGTTGCACTTCTGGGTTATGACTTCGATTTCTGTGCCTTGCAGTTAAAAACGACTGTTATTTTGTTTGGACTTGGCCTTCATATATCATAACGCTTTTCTGGGAGAAATTCCAAGGTTGCCTTTCGGCATGTAAAGGTTGTCAGTTCCCTTTTCAGTCATGGGAGCGCAGTGGTTCACGTGTTTGTGTACAGTTTATCGAGGTAGATCTATTTAAGTAATAACAAATGCATTTTGGACACCATTTCTGCGTAAAAAACTTAAAGTAAGCATGTAAAAAAGTGTAACAATTCAATATGTCGGCCTCGTCTCGAAAAAATATATAATGCGTATATTAGAAAGAGCTAAAGCATGGGCCATGCATAGGTACACTAATGTTCGGTACCAAAGAGAGAAACTGTTTCGGGAACGCCGCAAATCTGACATTGCATTCAGTAAACAACGCCGTGACCACCTCTACTGCTGCTATACCCGACATAGCGACTAAAGATGACACCCTACATCTCTCGAAGACATCTCTGAGCTGATGGTTATCAACATCAGTCGAAAATATGTTTTGCAGGACTATTGGCGTGCAGCGAAAAAATCTTAAAAACGGTATTTGAAAAATCTGATACGCAGTCCACGTCTCGTTTTTATTTCAATCCAATACGCTAAATGCAACTGGCTGACATAGACGTCTCTCGTTTAACCAACTATCGTGCGCCCCGACACAGTCTCGCCTGAATGTTAATTTTGTACTTTCGTTATCAAATCAATAACTCTGGTCAACATTATTTTTATCTCATGAGTACCAATAGTTGTACTTAATGCAGTTTTGTACCGTGTTTTCAAATATGTATTCGGAATATCTCCATCACTCACAGTTTTTTTATTTCAATTAATGGATTTAAATAATTATTTGTTTAATAAACGTTTTTTCGTCCATTTGTCCATTGTAAAATATAACCAAATCAACTAACTCACGAGATTTCAGCTATGGAAAAGAGATACCAAGGCAAATGGAATCCTAATATGCTGGCCGATTATTATTGGACCATCAAGAGGGATGCTCCACAGGCGAAATATAGCAGAAAATCGTCATTTCTTACTTCCTAGGTGAGTCCGAATGTTCGAATATTGTGTAGTTACGAATGTAGAAAATATTAAAGTATTTAAAATTATAAATTCCAGTCTCTCGGAAACCTTGCGTGATGGAGAAAAACCGATATCATATTTGAATGCAGGAGAAAAAATACTATCAGAATCACATATTTTTCTTTCTCAGACAACAAAAAAGTTTACTTTTTGTTGCTCAGTGTTATTAGCACAATAATTTATTATTATTATTATTATCATTATTGCCGTTCGATTTAATAACATTCATAATAAAATTCCGTTGAGGTAACAGACCAAGTCACAAAATATAATAATCAATTGATTTGGTGTTTACTTGATGAAAATCCATTATGTTTATGTATTTAATAAAACTGTAAAAGTTTTATACGATTTTCATAAATATTTATTTAGCTAAACTTTACAACCTGTGACGCGACCTTTGTAATTCATTCATAAACTCCTGTCAAAATGTAGTCTTAAAGTTTCATTTTTCAAATTATTTCCTACCATTTACAATGATTTTTACATTTTTTCTAACGATTATTTCAATATATCTTTGTATGATATTTAACTACATGAAGACGTGGCAGCCATATTAATTTTAACGAATATTTAACAACAAAGACGTTTTACAGTTCAGTCAACATAGGGTATATATAGGTTAACTGTACACATATACTTCAGAATTTCATAACTTTCTATTTATTTCTTGTGTTGTATTCTTTAAATACTTAAATTACGTTAGGTTAGCTTTTAAGTTCGTTAAATATCATGGATATGTTTTCTGCATCCCGTGATTCCATAGTGTAAACTGCTTCGCGTTTGTTGGCGCATGCGCATGGTGTATGATTGGAACTTAGAAATTTTTTTCGCGTCACTTGTTGTAAAGTATTTCCATTTATTTTATTAAACAGCAGTTTAATGTTTAATAAAATATAAATTTATTGAATCAAATAAAACTTTGATAGTTTTATTTAGTAAATACACAAAATAAATTATTAAAATAAATACCTGGCAGGAGCCGTCGTGCTCATCTACATAACAATTTTTTTTTTTAATCTGTAGGCCTTTCAGAAACCGGTTTCCATCTTCGTCTGAACAGTATGAGCTAGTTGAAGACGACCACACCACTCAGATATTTATTGTAATATTTTATTTTGTTTTCATTCTATTAAATGCATTAATTAATTAAATCGCTGGCACTTTCTCTCCCACCTCACACCTCTATCTTGGCCTACCTACTAGACGATTTCCATCTGACTTTCCTGGAAGATGTTTTCATGTCCCTCTTAGATTCCCATTCGTGGTACAATGTCCTGCCCGTTACAATCCTCGATATTTAACTGTAGCTCATTTTGTCTTATTTCCCATAAAGATAAGAAAACACTCTATTTCCTAGATTTCTCCATTCACCTGGCTGTTCTTCTCTCTTTCGTCCAAAAAATTCCTAAGCACTTTCATTCTCGAATACACGTAATATTTTCTCCTCTCCTAAAATAAGAGACCACGTTTCGCATCCATATAGTATAAATGGAAGAATACGACGATAATGGCAATAATAATAATAATAATAATAATAATAATAATAATAATATTATTATCATTATCATCATCAGCACCATTATACTTCAGGCACACAAAGATGTGTAAACATTGAAAACCTGTATATAAATAAATTATCATAATGATTATGTTTAAATATATTTAGTATCGTCTATTGTTTCAATGTCCACCGCTGTGGTCTCGAGGTAGCGTGCTGCCTTGTCACGCAGCAGGCCCGGGTTCGATTCCCCGGTCGGGACCTGGGTGAGATTTTTCTTTTCGGGGTTCTTTCTCATTTGTAAGACATATGTCAGGATGCTTAGGGCCTAATGGTTCCCGAAAATCATCCGGCCATCATCATCATCAACCTTATCATTATCATCCTCCATCACCGGCGTGGAAGCAACAGGAAGCTACCACACCTATAATTCCCTAGTAAAGCTGCAAAGCATAGCATGAAAATGCTATGATTGCAGTGAAAGACCTACGCTCGGGAAGAATTACTATGGATGGATGGATGGGTTCAATAATCTCGTTTGTTGGAGTAGTAATTTTTGACATCATACTCTCCTTTTCAGCTCTGCGTAATTTTAGTATGTGTAATTAATTTAACTATAGACAATTTATAATTTTAACATAAATTACGTAACACAGGTGACATATAAGGTGAGAGGTTAAACTACGAAGGAGAAGAAGATATTTCAGGCTTATTTTAGCTTATTAAATCTAGGAAATTATAATTTAACCATGATTACGTAGAATAGATGAACTTACGATAATAAATTCATGAGATAATAATAATTTTTATTATTTTAATATTTTGCTATCTCCTTATCAGTTATATATTGTTTATTATGCAACGTAACTACAACGGCCGCTGTGATCTAATAGTTACGGGTATGTTCCTTGCCTCTCTTCCGGAGAATCGCTGATTAAAATCCAGCCGAGGTTTACAGATTTTTTTGAATGGAAAATTTCAAAGAACAAACCCTCCGGGAAGGACAATAAGCCATGGGTCACGACCTTGGAGATTTTGAGGCTCGTAAAAGATCCTTGAGCTTGAAAAAAGATGCCTCTAAGCAAATTTTACCGACCTTCATCCACGTAATTAATATCTTACCTAGCTACGATGCATGCTATTATGCATTGCAGAGACTTTTGACTCCCCAACTCCTTTCAAAAAACGTTAAACTGAAAATATGTAAAACTATTATTCTACCAGTTATATTATATGGATGCGAAACATGGACTCTTACTTTAAGGGATGAAAGGAGATTACAAGTATTAGAGAATAAAGTATTTAGGAAAATTTTTGGACCATAGAGAGATGAACAGACAGGTGAATGGAGAAGACTACATAACAATGAAGTACATGGTCTTTATAGGAAGCCAGATATAATAAGAAAAGTTAAGTCTCGTAGACTTGCGATGGGGCAGGACCTGTTGACGTACGTCGTAGGGGGGAATGAGAAGGAGAAGACGCGCATGGACAAGCTTCTTGTAGGAAAGAGCCAGAGGGAAAACGCCCAGAGTGGTAGCCCAAGAATGAAAGGTGGGAAGCATAAAATAAACTATGATTTGAGGGGAAGGGATAGGTGAGATAACAAGTGAAGGTGAGTTGGAAAGCATTAACTCAGGATGCGGGAATGGATGGGAGAGCTACTGTCCACGCGGCCATGAACCAACGGGTTCGATAGTGCTAGTGAGTAAGTATGTAAGCTACTAGATGTGTCATTGTTTCGATATGCTGATCATATGCTATTCACGAATCTGTAGGAAAATAAGTCTAACTGAGTTAGCTTAGACTAGAAATTCCTAACAAAGGAGAGTCTATGACTAAACTCAAGAGGGTCATAAAGCCAATATGGAAGGAAGTGATGTAACTAAGAATAATTATTTATTATCCGAAATTTGTAAACCCTATTTCACTAAGGAATATTAGGATTATAGTTTGATAAAAAGGATAATTCATTAATATATTAGGCATATGTGTATAGTTTAATCATGGTTAAATTGAATAGAAGGACTTAACGGTTTTAATTTCATCACATAAACTTATTTATGATAATACATATTATAATTACTATTATTATTATTATTATTATTTTATTATTATTATTATTATTATTATTATTATTATTATTATTATTATTATTATTATGAATATTCTATGCCACCATTCCACCTACAAAAATTCATATAAAGAAGGAAAAACAATTTATTGTTGCAGTATGTAAATAATTACCTGGGAGAAATATATATATATATATATATATATATATTGATTTTTCTCCGAAAAATATGAGAAATGTCTTAAAATATATTGAGAAGTTGAGCTCAAAGTAACCTAAAATAACCATATTTACAATATATATATATTAGAGTCAGTGCTCAGACAATGTATCCAACTTATCATAAAAACCCGCTAACAAACAAGTGAACACTAAATTATTCTGGCGTACTAATTTGCCTACTTTGTCACTCTAACTTGCCCGAACACTAACTTACCCATCTAACGCCAACTTGTCCATTTTCTCACCCTAACTTACCCACTAATGTAGTTGGACTCATAGGATAGGATCATCTTATACGGAGTATGTGAGTAAACATGTTGAAAATTGGCTGTAGCGGGAACATGAGTTATCACATTGGCCTACATGACGCTAGCAGTCATTTGATCTCCGATCGAATATTCACAGGTACAGAGTGGCATAGAATAGTCATAATCAGTATTATTATTATTATTATTATTATTATTATTATTATTATTATTATTATTATTATTATTATTATTATTATTACTATTATTGTTATCATTATAACAATTATTATTATTACTATTATTATTGTTATTATTATTATTATTATTATTATTATTATTATTATTATTATTATTATTATTATTATTATTTTAATGTTATTTACAGACTGACGCTGTTATGACACATTCCTACTTAAGCAAAATGGACAGACATTTTCCTGAAGCTGAAAAATTCATTCCAGAGCGATGGTTGAAGTCCTCAGAACATCATCGATCTCAATCACAAGACACGCATCCGTTTGTATCGTTGCCTTTCGGCTACGGACCCAGATCGTGCCTCGGCAAACGTTTTGCACTACTTGAGATAGAAACAGTGTTGGCCAAGGTGAGTAAACTCAATAAAGGACAAGTTCAAACAATTTATAACGCACACATATATATATGTATATTATATTGTAAAGGATAAGTGAAAACCAATCCTGCATTCGTAGAAGTAGAACTAGAAGCTCACAAGAATGCGAGGGGGGCATGAAGCAAGAGAGGCTGTTATCGCTGTGAATCCTCGGTGCACCCGGTTCTACGCATTGAACTGTATTACTCATTCATAAATCTTGTGCTCTTTCCTTGCACTCTTAGTGTTATGAATTCATGTTTTGGTGTTACTAATATTGTTTAATTTTCATTACAGTGTTTATAAAAAAAATGTGTTATATTCGTCCGCAAACGAAACTAATACTTTCAGGACACGTAGTGCTAAGATTCATGCGATAGATATAACTCTAATATTACGTCACGCATTCCTTCACTGGCCAGCTCTTAGCAGTACCCGTATGTGAAATAAACTAGCCTCCTGGTTAATAGACCTATGACGTGCTACACCCCTCAGAATCCATTACAGCAAGCGACTTCGTATTATGAGAATTTGATAGCGGGGTTTGTGCTCGATGGCTTTGTTACGTTTAGCTTTCATCCGTTTCTGCATCTGTTTGTTTTCCGCTTACACTACAGTTAGGACAGACCACGTTACTCTAGAGCAGGGTTGTTAATAAATTCTCACTAGGTGTAGAAAGGCGGTCCTCCCCTCCTACAGGTTTAATCCAAATGAAACAGTACAATTGACAAGTGAGTAGCAGTGTCATACTTGTCAGCCTAACCAATATAGGGTTAAATAGGAGGTCGGGCCGTCTTTTTATACTTTCTTCTTCTTTTCATGGCTCTGCGGTCCTCTAAGAACGTTGACTTTCTTAATAACATCTATCTATTCTTCTCCATTCTTAGGTTTCTGTCTCTATCTTTTGACTTTCAGTTGTCTTAAGTCTTCCATTTTATCCAACCATTTTAGTTTATGTCTTCCAACACCTCTTCTTCCTTCTGGTTCCCTTCTAAAATCCTTGCACTTGTTTCCTGCACTATCTGCAATACATTACAATTTCTTTTTTCTAGTATTTCATATCAAATATAAATCCTTATATAATTCTCTCCATTTCTGATTCGTACTAATTCTCCATATATCTTGTTCCTGTACTGCTCCATATATCTTCCTTAATATTTTTCTTCCCCATGCATTTAATATGTTCATACATTTTTCTCACTTTCAAACATAACTATAGGTTTCAGTATTGTTTTAAATTTTATAATTTTTGCTACCCTACTTATTGTCCTTGACTTAAAAACTTATTTTAATGAATAGAAGTATCTATAGCCCATTGTAATCCTTGCTCGAACCTCTTCTCTTATTTCATTTTTTAGAGGTAATTAAAGAACCCAGGTATTTAATACTACAGTAAAACCTGTCTACGAAGGAACATGAAGGTTCTTTAAATATATTTTTGTCTTGGCAGTTTTCTTTCTTATAAAGGGTTCCCAAATTATATGCTTGAATTTTCTCATGCAGTGTAAGGGTTTTACATGCAGGCTTTAAAGACATAAGTATTGAACTGAAATACAGACAAAATAGTGTATGTAACACAGCACAGTTTGCACAGATATACAAAGCAACTTTATTACACAAAAACGAGAAGGAACCAAAATACAGTAGGACTGAAGAGTTTCCCAACTTCCTCGCAGGTTCCGTAAGCAGGCAAGGAAAAGCGAGGGTATCACCATAATACGATGGCAACACAAGAAGGTAAAACGATATAATGCAGAAAGCGTCATATACAGAATTTTCACGTGTGATCATTAATACTGTAATTAGTACGTGCTTAAGAATACTTTTAATGAGGTATACTTTTACATATGAAATCGTGACGATCTGGAGATTTTTTCCGTCTCTACAGGTTCCGTCTCTTATAAAGGTTCCGGCTAAGACAGGTTTCACTGTATCAACTTCCTCAAATTTCTGACCATCTAGGACTAAGTTATATATATATATATATATGATTAGATTTACTTCTACTCTTGTTATTCCCATCTATTTTATCTTCATTTATGACTAATCCGACCTTCCATCACCTTTGATTCAGTTGTTTTATTAACAGGCCCGCTCTAGAGCACAGATGAGCAAACGTTGTATCTGGACTGAATTTGAGTCTGAATATCGATCGAGTTTCTGTACACTGAACGGTCAGAAACATCTTACCTCTACATCAGTGCCACTGGGTGCTGTAATTTAAGTCGCAGGGGACCAATCTGTGCCCATAGCATGTGTGCCAGTAACTTACTCAATATTGCCACTACATATTGCCACTACATATTGCCACCTGTTTCAATCATTCTACTTAAGTGCATGAATATCAGACTGCGATAGGCAGGACATGTAGCACGAATGGGCAATGAAAGAGCGGCATGGAAGCTCCTTGTAGGAAAACGAAAGGGAAATCGCCCAATAGGTAGGCCAAGAATGAGGTAGGGAAATAACATTAATCATGATTTGAGGGAAGTAGATTTTACAGGGAAGATTGGAAAATATTGACTCAGGATAGGGATGTATGTGGAGCTAATGTCCTCCCGGTCATGAATCTACGGGTTCGATGGTACCAATGAGCTAGTTAGTTATTCGTGTAGCCAAATTACATTAAGAAAAATTCGTATCTGGCTTATAGAGTCCAGCTTATTTATCAACGTACTGTGACATTACTTAGAGCTGTACTACGTGAAAGTTGAAAACGTTGCGTCTACAGGCCTTCGTAACGCATGAAAAATGTATAAACTACACGTTTCACGGGTGACGCACATGTAGTATGAATAGGTTTGCAAAAGATGGCGTTGTCAACGCAAACCTCTGCGTTGAAACTTTCCAACGTCAAAGCAACGCAACCAAACGCAGCATTCTTAACGCTTGTGTAGTATAGACATACACTCATATAAGTGTTACGACCCAGATTATCATAGGTCATAAAGTTGCGGAAAAAATGTTTTAATATTTTTAATTGACCTTGGCCCGAATGGTTGGCCTTCGATCGTGGCAGTGAAAAGGCTAACGGGAACATCATTTTGTACATAGAGATATATAAAACTATAAAACAAAACATATTTATTATAAATGTCAACATTATATAAAACATATTCAATAATAAAACAGTTATAAACATCTTGGACAAGGAAGCTAGAATCGCCATGTTGGATCGCGCCGAATTTGATTTCAATCTTAATATTTCCATGAGAGAGTTCAACTAAGTCAACTGTAGATTATTGATTTTTAACTGTATTACTTAATTCGACCCTTTGGACTTCTTATTTGATAATGCATAGTTATTAACAGTTAACTAAATTAATCTAATGTTTTTAATGTTTCTTTGAACCTTTTGGTTTTGAAGTTAGATTTATTCAGCCTAGAGAAAAAAAAACTTATACTTACCCATGTAGAGGATTCATGACCCGTCCAAAAGGAACCTGTAGCGAATAATTGCTCATGGCCTTTGTTCATCAGGACTATTTTGTTTAGCAAATATTACGTATGAACGATTGTGGAGTCGTAGATTAGTAATTAATAAGGGGTTATTAAATTGTATACCCAGCATGTCTTTATGATTATACTTTAGTCCCTGCCTCTAGTCTCCCTTTCGTCTAAAAAATCGCGAGTATATATTCGTTCATTTTCCCTTTCTAAATTTTCATAATTGTGAAACCCTTAGTTCCCCTTTCACTTTCAACCTAATTGTGGAAATTTCTCATCGTCGCTTCACTTTCACCTGATGTAGTACAAGTTTCACTTACCTATGTTGGTCAATTTCTCAACTTATATCTAATGTGGACATCTCTGGTCTTTCTGTCAAAACATGTTGAATTTTTTTTAAATTACATCTTGGTGTGTTGTGACATGGTTTTAGTCCACGATACTTTATTATAAAATATTATAAAATTCACTCATTTTTTATTTCGTAAAAGCCTTTGGTGAACTTTGAGTATGACTATTTAGATGTTAACGTGATTATTTATTTCCTATCTTCCGGTATAATAATTCAGTATATTTCGTTTATAATTTTATAGTTTTTTGATATAAGTAATAGTCATATTTTTATATATTATCATTACGATTATGACCCGTTGCAATAATAAGTGATATTACTAAAAATCAAGTTCCTATAAAAGAACATTGTCAACACAAAGTTTTCAAAGTTAGTGTAGGCCTAGTACAGCCCGGACGCAACGGGAAAAAGGAAATGCGCTTCTCTCTCACTCTTCCTTACTGACACGCCTGCCCCGGAGAGAGATATAGTAAAACCTGTCTATGAACGAACATGACAGTTCCTTAAATATATTTCCGTGTTGGCAGTTTTCCTTCTTATAAAGGGTTCCCAAATTAGAAGCTTGAATTTTCTCACGCACTGTAAGGGGTATACATGCACCCTTTAAAGACATAACGTATTGACTGAAATACAGACAAAATAGTCTACGTCACAAAGCTCAGTTTGCACGGCAATACAAAACAACGTTATGCCTATTACACAAAAGCGACAAGAAACTCGACTACCCGAAGACTGACGAGTTTCCAACTCCCTCGCATGTAACGTAAGCAGCAAGGAAAAGCGAGGGATTCCCCGCTGTCACACATAAGCAAAGGTATCCCCGCAATACAATGGCAACACACGCAGGTAAAACGATATAATGCAGAAAGCGTCATATGCAGAATTTTCACGTGTGATCATTAAAACTGTAATTAGAACGTGTTTAAGAATAATTTTCCGTCTAACTGAGGTAAAAATTAACTATCGGTACTTTAAAAACCATTCCGTTTCCGCGTTATGAAGGTTTTCGGCTTATACAGGACGATTTTACATATGATATCGTACCGTTCTGGATATTTTTTCCCCCTCTCTACAGGTTTTCTTGTTATAAAGTTTCCGGTTAAGACAGATTTTACTGTATCATTATCTAAATTGAGAACACTGGTGATAGCTGATAATCAATATTTTTAATATTCATTGTTATTACAATTGATATTATTTATTAAAATATTATAAATAATAATATACTACATTTTTATCAGTCTTCCTCAATTAGAAATGATTTTTATTAAAAAACACACGAACTAGAATTTATAAATCACTGGCCAGCCCCATATTATGTTACGGCAGTGAGGCCTGGACAATTCGCAGTGTAGATGAACAAAGATTAACTGCGGCAGAAATGAAATTTCTCAAAAACAGGCCATAAAAGGAATTCTGAGATTCTCAAAGAATTACAAACAAAATAAGTCATGCAATATGTACAAAAGTACAGAAACAACTGGAAACCTCACGTAAGAAGAAATAGGAGAACTACAATACCACGGCATCAAATCTTAAATCACCAGCCACCAGGCAAGTGATCTTTGGGCAGACTCTTCAAACTTTGGACTCAGACCGTAACAGACCACTAGGTCTATCACATGAAAGGAAGAAGAAGAAACGTATTTTAAATTATACGCCGACATCTGTTCAACTTAGCATGCCGAAGATAAAACATGTTTCTGAAAGGCCTTCGTGATTTAATAATGTAATTAGTTTTTTAATGAAAATCAATTCTAATGGAGGAAGATGGATAAAAAAGGTACTAGGCCTATATTATTATTTATAATATTTTATAACTGATAAGTAATCCGTCAGAAGGTCCGATCACGCCGACCTAAAGCTAATGAGTGAGAGAATACATACGTTGATACTGCATGCGGTTGTTTACTATTCACAATGATTTGCATGTCGTATGGGTACATTAAATCTGGCAGTTCCCACGAATTGTGCCGAAATCAGTAGCCCCCCCCCACATCACAGATGACTACGCATAATAATATAATCAGAGTTTAATCAGGGAACGTGTAAATACGCCAAAACATACAATTTGAATTTCTTCACCAACATGGGAGTACGTTCTATCGGTGAACAGTAAAAAAAGTTGTGTAATCCATTAGCAGAGTAAACTACTTGATGTAATTAATATTTCAGCAGATGTTTCACACATTTATTTTCACTTAGAGTTATTATTAATATCATAATGGATGCACGCGGATTTTTTATGTTTAAAATGGATCGGCAGAAATGTCCTTAAACACTTCCTTTAGAAGTTAATGCATTAATGAAATATTGTGTAATAAAACGTGTTACACATAGCATATCAAGTCTATACACGTTCATCGAAAAAGTTTGCAGCAATTTCAAACAATCATAGCTCAGGAACTATTTGAGATATTAAAACAAGTAATTTATGTTAAATTCACTAACTCAAAAAGTTTTTCTCTTACCTTAGAATGTTTCAATGTGCGCCCAATTTATTGCTCTGCAAACATCCAGCCGATAGTCGATTTCGGCCCAACAGCGCTGGATCATTGCAGACATGATTGCTACAACAGCATCGGTGATCCTTTGGCTTAAATGTTGCAGATCTCTGATCGGTTCACTGTAAACAATGTTTTATACGTATCCCCATAAAAAAAAGTCTAGTTGTGTCAAGTCGGGGCTTCTAGGAAGTTATTAAATATGTCCGGACCTGCCAATCCACCAATCAGGGAATCTTGCATGCAGAGCATCTCTAACATTTTGGGAAAAGTGTGGATGCGCGCCATCTTGTTGAAAGAATAACATTGCGTTATTTCCTTCTTCAATTTGGCCTACTTGCGGGAAAACGTACTGTTCTAGCATGTCTCAGTAAACATTTCCTATGATAGTCTGCCCAATAAAAAAGAAAGGGTCAATGACCTGATCGTGCATCAAAAATATTGACGTAAAAAACATTGTCTACGGTGAACCGATCAGACATCTGCAACATCTAAGGCAAAGGATCACCGATGATGTTGCAACAATCAGGCTTATGATGATCTACTAGCGCTGTTGGGCCGGAATCGACTATATCGGCTAGATGTTTGTAGAACCAACGGAGCGCACATAGAAACACACTAAATAAAAAAAACTTTTTGAGTTGGTGAATTTAACAAAAAATACTCGTTTTAAATATCTCATATAGTTCCTGGGCTATGATTGTTTAAAATTGCTGCAATCTTTTTCGATGAGCCTGTATTTTAAATATCATAGCTTCACTTTCTTAAAATCATCCATTTGTTAATATATATAGGAATGGGCGATTAATTATCCGTCTTTTGACAAATTTGGTACGAATCAAGCTATTGAGGGTGTTCTCACAATTTTTTTTTCCTATCTTCTAGACACCGAAAATAACCATGACCAATATATATATATATATATATATATATATATATATATATATATATATATATTGATGGCAGTGAAGACAGTGTTCTCGCGACATCTAGTAATAATGGAGAGTATAATACATATGTAAGAAAAATAAGTGTTTGAATTGGATTCGCCTGGTAGTGTAATGGATATCACGCTGAGGTACAGACTCAGAGATCCGGGTTCGAATCCCGTCCAGGCATTTATTTTTCTTATCATACCATATATATATATATATATATATATGGGGGCACGCCGTAGCGTAGTGGTTAAGGCACTGAGCTACAAGCCGGAGGGTCGAGGGTTCAAGTCCCGTTGGGTCAGGATTTTTAAACTGACCCAAAACCCTCTGGCGGCACTATGGCCCTGGGGTCGACTCAGCCTCTAACGGAAATGAGTACCAGACGCTTGTTCTGGGGTTAAAGGCGGCCGTCATGCAGGGCATAAAGTGCCGATTGTCTAGAAAAAGTGGGAGCCTTAACCTCCTACTACCCCCATGGGCCTCCGGGCCTGTTGTGGGATCACTTTACTTTATTATATACACTGCTCAAAACAATTAGAGGAACACTATGACATGTGCACATATTTTTTCATTGGATGAAGGTACAAACATCAAATTAATAAAGTACATTATTTGTGGTTATTTATTTATTTATTTATTGCTCATGTCAGTAAAAACAAATGAATAACGCTAACAATTAACTTTTCAAATAATTCCGCTATGTAAGCAATTGAATCTTGTGCTTACTTTTCTAAGTTAAACACTCGTTATATAGAGTTATTATCGTGTATGGCCTCCACGAAATTCGATGACACTTTGGCAGCTTCGTGGCATGCTCCCAATAAGATTCTGGATTTCCTCTTGCGGGATATTCTCCCATTCCTCCTTCAGAGCATCTCCAAGTTGCTACAGAGTTTGTGGAGCTTGATGTCGGGTTCCTGACCTTCCTGTCTAGAAGATCCCACAAGTGTTCAATTGGGTTGAGGTCTGGGCTGACCGCTTGCCACTCCATTACCTCAATTTCATTCCCCTTCAGGAAATCCCTGGTGACAGCCGCAGAATGTGCCCTGGCATTATCCTGCATTAACAGAAATCCAGGGCCTACTCCAATGGCAGCAGGTACTACATACTCTTCCAGAACGTGCTCGATATACCGGACAGCATTCAGTCGCTGGAGAACAAGTACAAGGTCCGTACGATTGTTGTACATAACTCCGGCCCACGCCATTATGGAACCTCTTCCGAATCTATCAATTTCCTGTACAGCCTCTGCAGAAAATCTTTCTCCTGGCCGTCCCCACACCTTCAATCGACCATCACAACGTGTAAGACGATACCTGGATTCGTCCGAGAAGAGCACAGACTCCATTTGGTTCAGGTTCCAATCACAATGGTTTTCAGCATACGTACGTCTTGCTGCCTTATACCCATTTGTTAAGCATTGTTTTTTAACGGGCCTTTTTGGACGAATATTCTCTTTCCTTAATCTGTTCATTATGGTTTGGTCTGAAACCCGGATTCCGGAAGCCATATGAAGGTCATTCTGCAGGTCTTTTGCAGTTTTTGTGCGCTGTCGAAGAGCAGAAAGAACAACGTATCTGTCATCCTGGGGGCTTGTTTTAAATTTACGGCCCTGGCCACGTCTTCTACAATACTGACTTGTCTCTCTGTGCCTGTTGCGTAACCTGGACACCACGGAAGGAGAAACCCCAAGCTCTCTAGCCACTTGCCGCAGAGATTGACCTTGTCGTAAAAGATGTAGAGCATGATACACTTCAAACTCATTTAAATGCCTCATTTTGTCAGAGACTTCAATAAACAAGGCAATAATCAACATTCGTCACTATAGCAACATCAGGAAGCTTACCAATTAGAAGTGGCCAGTGCCTTCCAAAATAAAAAAATTCTATATATTTGTTATTTGAGGTAATTTCTCTGTATTTAGGCCATGGATCTTTAAAATGTGTATCCAATGATAAAATTAATAATTCAATTTACATATTGTCCAACTTTCAGCATCACAGCTTTAAAAAACAATTACTTATTCAATTTATTACAAGTGTTCCTCTAATTGTTTTGAGCAGTGTATATATATAGTAAAGTAAAGTGATCCCACAACAGGCTTAGATACTAAGGGACAACACGCACACACTATTGAGTAACACTAAGAAATTGGAACCGGAAGTAAACATCAATAAATTTAAATATACGTTCATACACAGAAATGCGTTATATAATGGGAATGGACAACTAATGACAAATGAAGGAAATTTTAAAGAAGTGGCTGAATTCAAATACCTAGGAACAATAATTACAAATAGGAATTAGATGCACAAAGAAATTAAACATAGGCTCAATTCTGGAAATGCGTGCTACGGAGGATCCGTATTATGCATTACAGTGACTCCTTCCCCCAAGGGGAGAGAGACATCGGTAGAACCGTCTGGCAACACACTCCAGACAATTCTGCTGGCTTGCGGGTAATCTAAGTGGCCAGAGGCGACTCGCCCGCGCAATTGAAACGTCGCTACGCGCGACACGTAACAGTATTTTAGTATTGTTGTTGTTAGTTATGTAGATATTTCTGTGCTTTTAACAATTATTAATAATATTATTTGTTGTTATTAGTATACTATTATCTTATTTTTATTATTTTACATTTCTTGCATTCTCTCCCGAAATTGTAACCTATTTCTTACGTTGGGACGACTAAAAGGTGGAGTTATGCGACTCTAATGATATGATGAGAGATATATATGCCATGAATTTTTGCGAGCCAAAGTTTAAGATTTCAACCCAATGTAATGATAAGTAAGACTTTTATATTTTGTCCTGGTTCCATATACAAATATTTTAATAATATAGTATAGTGTGTCAAATCTTAAATTCAAAATCAATCTAAATTCTAAAATACGGAGGGCCCACTGTAGTAATTTTCTTTAGCCTTAAATTGGCAATGTATGACATACCTAAAACATTTTTTTTTTTACATTTTTAATAAAGTAATGGAAAACTGGAACAAAAGAAATTATTTTAAATTGTTTAAAATTGTAAAATATGCAATAATAACTTCCGGATATGCTTGATTTATTTTCACTGGAGTGCGGCACATTTAAATAAGTTGGAATGATAATTCTGTTTCGTCAATTTAAAGACTAAGAAAAATGACTGTGGCCTAAGCGGGAATCGAACCCATGAATTCATGAAATTTAATCAAAAGCCCTGATCACAAGACTACGGGACTGTCTTTTTTATTTTATTATTATTATTATTATTATTATTATTATATTTCATTTTGGATGATTCCGAACTTATCGCTTACTAAGGTAAAATTCAAATTATAACACTACTATCAAAATGTTTTGAAAAGTAACTATAGATTAATTGGTAAAAATATTATTGTTCATTATTATTATCATTATTATTATTATTATTATGGTATTAATACAATATATTTTGCTTTTATTTTCAGATTCTACGAAATTTCAGAGTCGAGTATAATTATGGGGAATTGGAGTATCAGAGCAGATTGCTGGTCACTCCAGTTTCAAAACTGAAATTCAAAATGATTGAGAGAGAATGAATGCCTTTCTGTTGAATTCAAATAATTATATTTATGCAATTATGGATGTTATATAATAATTTGTTTTATACAGTATATCATATGTAAATAAACCTATGAACATTTCTATATATGCATCTGTAATTTACAGAACCCTTAAACATTTCAATTCTCCTTATTGAGATTCCTTTACAGTCTCGAAAAAGACGAATCGAAACAAATGGCGTCTCGTGATTTTAAATTTGACCGGGGCTAATACAGAACAGGAGAGAATATGCTCATAGAGAAATAGGTTACCGTAACACTACAGCACTAGCATCGCCTATACATTAGAACAGTGATCTCTCTCCCACCTACCTCAGTGAGTTGTCATGATAACGCGGAGAAGTCACGCCTATTCAAAAGAATATTCCCAATCATGAAGAGAACAAGTTATACTAGACTCCTTTCCTAGCAAGATCCGCAAATAAAAACAATATAGTGTACTACAATATAAGCTTCAACATTATCGCAATTCTACGAATTGGAGCAAGATAATTATATAAGCTACAATCTGATCATTTTAAGTTAATGACTTTTAATGTGGCCATTATATTTTTCCTATTCCCTTATTAACGAATTCCGAAGAAAAGTAGCTATTTAGGTTTTTCTCTTAAAACATGAACATGTATTTACAAATCTTCATAGATCCTATTTAACATACATCGTAAATCAATTACACACACACATACACATATATATAAGAAAAATGAATGTTTGTATTAGACTTGCTCGGTAGCGTAATCGGTAGCGCACTGGGATATAAATCCAGGGGTCCGGGTTCACGTCACGTCCGAGCATTTATTTTTCTTAGGTCATATATATATATATATATATATATACATGTGTGTGTGTGTGTGTGTGATCCCAAGGGTCAGCACACACGCATTCTATTGAGTAACACTAAGAAATTGGGGATGGAAGTAAACATCAATAAAACTAAATATACAGTCACACATATACATACATTTTATAATAGAAATGGACAGTTAATGACAAATGAGAGAAATTTTGAAGAAATGTCTAAATTCAAATACCTAAGAACAATACTAATTACTGTAATTTTTGCAATCATTACGAACAGGAATTAGGCGAATAAGAAATTAAACATAAGCTCAGTTCCGTAAATGCTTCCTATACGCGTAACAGGGACCCTTGTCATCCCAACTTCTCTCAAAATACGTTAAACTGATAACGCTCAAAACTATTATTCTTATAGTTTTTTTATATGGATACGAACATGAACTCTTACTTTCAGAAACGATATATATATATATATATATATATATATTACCAGTATTTGAGAATAAAGTTCATAGAAAAATGTTTGAACCAAAGAGAGACGAAAAGACAGTAAATGGAGAAGACTACCTAAAAAGTGAGCGTACACTATCTGCATGGGAATTAAGATATAGTAAGAACAATTAAATCTCTTGCGATACGAATGGGGAATGAAAAAATGGGGCATGGATATTTATTGTACGAAAACCAGATGGAACACCTTCAGTAGGTAAGCCAAGAATGAAGTATATATATATATATTATATATATATATATATTACCAGTATTTGAGAATAAAGTTCATAGAAAAATGTTTGAACCAAAGAGAGACGAAAAGACAGTAAATGGAGAAGACTACCTAAAAAGTGAGCGTACACTATCTGCATGGGAATTAAGATATAGTAAGAACAATTAAATCTCTTGCGATACGAATGGGGAATGAAAAAATGGGGCGTGGATATTTATTGTACGAAAACCAGATGGAACACCTTCAGTAGGTAAGCCAAGAATGAAGTGTATATATATATATATATATATATATATATAGACACCATTGGCACTATCCAATCTGTAAGTTCATGATCACGAGGATATAAGCTCTCCATACATACATATCCTGTGCTAATGTTTTCCAATCATCCCCTGTATAATCTACTTCCCTAAAATCATGGTTAATATTACTCTCCCACTTCATTCTTGGTCTACCTACTAAAGATGGTCCATCTGGTTTTCCTACAATAAATATCCATGCCCCATTTTTTCATTCCCCATTCGTGTCGCAAGAGACTTAATTGTTCTTATTATATCTGAATTCCCATGAAGATACTGTACGCTCACCATTTAGGTCGTCTTCTCCACTTACTGTCTTTTCGTTTCTCTTTGGTTCAAACATGGAGGGCCTCCAGTGAATAACTCAATGCCATGGCTATCCTCCGAGACAAAACCTAAATAGACTATATATGCACACACACACACACACACACACACACACACACACACACAAACACACATATATATATATATATATATATATATATATATATATATCGTATATATGCATAACTCAATGTCATAGCTATCCTCCAAGACAAAACCTAAATAGACTATACATGCATATATATATATATATATATATATATATATATATATATATGTATATATGTGTGTGTGTGTGTGTGTGTGTGTGTGTGTGCGCGCGCATATATAGTCTATTTAGGTTTTGTCTCGGAGGATTGCTATGACATTGAGTTATTCACTGGAGGCCCTCCATGTCCTTTTGTGATCAAATAAGTAACTAAGTGCATGATCCAGAGTTTCAAATCCTCTCTCGACAGGTCATGTCCGAGTAAGGCCCTGGTGGCGTGAGACATGTAAAATTACTTATAAAGGACTTACAAAGATTAAAGTAAGGTGAACAGAGGTGAGTGTATGGTAATTAGTATTCCAGAACAAATTATTGCAGGATTCAGTAAAAACATGGAAAATTATTGTTTTGTAATTACATACAACAAACTCCAAAATCCACAGATTGCACTTACACATGTAGTACATTGCGATAAAGTTTTAAAAAATGAGGCGCTTCCTCTAATTCATAAAAGCGTACATTTCCAGAAGTGAGCCTATGCTTAATTTCTTTGTTCATCTCATTCCCATTTGTAATTATTATTCTTTCTAATCAATTGAGTTGGTGTTTACTTGATGAAAATACATATTTATTAACTTTAAAAAGTTGAACATTAATGTGGCATTTAAAACTAATAAAACTTTACAGAATATAATAAAAAACAATAAAACCAAAATAAAACAAGAAAAATTATCAGGTGTATATAAATTGAAGTGTGGCACATGTGACAATGTCTATATAGGACACACTGGTAGACCTTTTATCTCTCGGATAAAGGAATACATGAGAGCATATAACAGAAATTTACAATACTCAAAATATGCTAACCACCTATTCCAATTTAATCATTGCTTCGATCCAAATTTTGAAATTTTACATGTTTGTGATAAAGGTAAAAAAAAAAATCTTTTGGAGGCTGTAGAAATTAATGAATTGAAAAATAGTTTTATTATATAAAACTTTCCTCATTAGAGGATTGCCTCAAGGACAAAGTGATACAGACAATTAATGTTTGTAATTGATGAAATACATTTTGTAAATATATTTTTAAAAAATTCAACTTGTAGGCCTAATTGAAGTATACATACTATAAAGCAATTTTGTAAATATGGTTTCTTAAAATTGAAATTGATCCTCTAATGGCAGCGATGGCAATTCTAGAAAGATACACCCTGTCCAAATCTAAGGAATTCCAAAATTTGGCTAAGAACCCTGGTATAGTACCTCTTGCCCCGATCATCAATCCTCTGACAGTTATACAGTTAACTGTTAAATTCTCAACTTGATTTGAATGAATCCCCTTTGTTAAATTTAAATAAATATTGTTGTATTGTTGCTTAGATCAGTTGGAACACAATTCATAATTTAGCATGTCTGAAGAAGGTAAAGTGTACCGAAACAGCTGTCATTAAATTATATAATAAATATGAAAATCAAATAAAAAAAATTATTCTTTCTAAGTATTTGAATTCAGTCATTACTTTAAAAATTTTCCTCATTTCTCATTAATTTTGCATTTCCATTACATAATGCATTCTATGTGTGATAAGTAAATAACTTATTATTATGAGATAACAACTTGAACCCTAATAATGTTATCAGTAAGTTCACGAGAGAAAGCGAAAATGAACTTTTTTTTTGTTTTTAAACTGTGTACTTTGTTTGGAATCAGGAACAACCAATGGTATCTAGTCTGTGGTTTGTGGCGAAGTGACGTCATCTCCCTTGTGAATTGTGGTCAAAACAAGCAACTCTACCGTAGTGGCTTCACAGCCCATTTGCGAATAACGACAAATGCGTTAATCTTACGAAAACATTCATTAATTAAAACCATTCTCATAGTTTGTCTTATTCAGAAATGTCATTCAAACTTAACTCTTGCTCTGAGCTCACTTTACACTTATAGTAATTAAAATATAATTGGGCCTGGCATTACAGCATACTTGTAAATACACACACAAATAGAGAGGAGGGTGAGTTTATACGACTATGAATGTGTACCAAATGTAGTCATCCAATCGCGAATTAACATAATTTTTTTGCACTATGTAACTAATATTGAATAGGCTACTTACTGTTACTGTTGATATGCATCGTAATTTGACATTCCCGCATACAGTATTGGTTGCTATGAAAACAAAAGAAATCTCAATACTTTAAAAATGACCGAGAGCACTAGTGCGGTAGATAAAAACATTTATTTTGAAATATTGATAGTCATACTGCAATTTGTAAAATTTTCGGTAATAATTTATCACTTAAACTGAAAATATATAAAACTATTATTCTACCAGTTATGTTATATGGATGCGAAACATGGACTCTTACTTTAAGGGGTGGAAAGGAGATTATGAGTATTTGAGAATAAAGTACTTAGGAAATTTTTTGGACCAAAGAGAGCAAACAGACAGGTGAATGGAGAAGACTAACATAACAATGAACTACATGGTCTTTATAGGAAGCCAGATATAATAAGAACAGTTAAGTCCCGTAGACTGGCATCGGCAGGACACGTTATGCGTGTAGGGAATGAAAGACGTGCATGAAAGCTTCTTGTAGGAAAGCCAGAGGGAAAACGCGCAGTTGGTAGATCAAGAATGAGGCGGGAGAATAATATTAACTACGATTTGAGGGAAGTAGATTATACAGGGAATGATTGGATAGTATTAGCTCAGGATAGGGATGTATAGAGAGCTTGTGTCCGCGAAACTACAAGTTCGATAATACCAGTGAGTAAGTAATAATTCATCACATCCAGCCTTCCGCGCCTCTTCTATTTCATCATCACTGTGCGCCGTGTTTTTCGGATCTGCTACCAATTTGTGCACCGTTTCTTTAGAGGATTTACTCATATATTCCATTTCACTCATAGTAGCATCGAGTTCATAGCTATCAGTGCTGTTTCTAATCCTTTGCCGGGCCCATGAGAGGCAAAGATTGATTCATCCTTCCTATTCTTAAAATACACTGTAGTTATTTATGAATCTTAGTTAACCTGAATATACTATTTTCAACCATGAAAGCTAGACGGGAAAAAGGAGCTCATATAACTTTGAGAAAGCTTGTATACGGGAATTATGCAAGACAGCTGTAGCGTAGCTAACAAATACAATAATCAGACATTGATATTTACTTAAAATGAGAGTTAATGTTTAAATTGCACGTCTGAAGTTGAAAAGTGAAATTAAATATAAACATAACATTCAAATATTAAAGAACAAACAATAAGTAATCACAGAATTAACATTGTTTACACAATCAACCACTCATACTTACTTTTTAGTCCTGCCTAGGGTGCCTTACCCTGGCTTGCCGGACCAAACTCAAAATACGCTGCTCTCCTGGAGCTCGCGTCCTCCAGACGACAGACAAGTGTTCCAACGAAAATCTATGATCGAATGATAGAGTTCACTACGTGTTTGGCCTATTTGAGAGTTCCCAGGTAGAAGCGGAAGTTGCGCACTACAAACAGAGCAAAGGGAGGGGCAGGAAGGAGAGTGGGGGAAGATTCAAAGAGAAAAGAAATTGGCATAGTACACGAATCTCACTGTGAGGATAACAACATAAATATATCGAACCGAAATAGCACTTTCGGTTCAACTGGGCACACATCGTCTAAAATTTTCTCTATAATCAGAAATAAATTCCAAATGAAATTGGTTTAACAGTTTTATCAAATATAAGATGGCGACGTGACCAACAATACTTATTATTTCTCCATAGCAACACACATAGCCGATTCACCTTGTGAAACCAAACGCGTAGCTTCAATGATAGTTATAAATATATATGCTAATATCTTAATTACTAAAATAAATACATGTAGTGCAAAAAAAAATAGTATGCAATACTCATGTGGTAAACACATAACGGAATCTCGGAAATTTAAAATAAACTCAGCGCAAGCGCTTCTTTTTTAAAACTTTTCCTCAATCCTTATCAAGTGTTTACCGCACTCGTATCGCAATATACTATTGACTAAATAATAACCAGTTACGATTGTTTACTTGTGAAATTACTAATTAATTTCTCCATGTTTTGTTCATTTATTGGTGACAGTGGAATCCGTTTTTCTGAATTTTAGAGCATTTGGTAAAATGATCAAATAGTGAAGTGAGACATAGCATGAAGTGAAATAGATTTTTACACGATAGTGCGTTCTGTCATACTTACAGGAATGGCGACCATGATTGAAAGTTCAATTTCCTAAATTTCGGCGTTGGCAACCTATAAATAATTAAATAACTATACGGTAATATTACAAATTACCTACCTAGCGCGGGAAATAAAACCACTGCCCTTTATGTATACTACGTACAATGTATACACAAAAGGTACTGTTAATATAAATTATACGAAACAAATTACTGCATTTTAAATGAACTCGTGGCAACATGAGTGCTTCCCAGTTGGAGTTTCTTAACCAAGCTTAATTTAGTTACGCATTTCTGTCTATAGATGTCAATGAATGGCATGTGGTTAGCACATCGCCTTAATGAGACATCTGATAGGCAACTAAGTATTACTTCAATGGATGAAGATTGGTTAAATTTTGCACACGGAGCTTTTTATTCAGGCTTGCGGTTCTCTAACGTGCTTCTTGTAATAAAACCAAAATGAAAACGTTGAGTTGGTAGACTAATAGTAAAGTGGCAGAATAACACTAATAATGATTTGAGGGAAGTAGTATATACAGGGGATGACTGGAAACATTAGCTCAGGAGAGCAGCCATGAACCTACTTGTTCGATAGTGCCTGTGAGTTAGTTAGTTAACATACTATTCAATTAGCTGTGGTTTCAACACAGAAGGGCAAACGTTTTGTTTTCTGCTATCCTAATAATTATTGATAAAATGAAATAAAATACAAAATATGTATTGTATAATAAAATAAATATTGAAATAGTAGGCTATTTGAATAAATTTCCTCTTAAATATGCTAAATGAGCGATAAAATTATACGAAATAAATATGTATTGGGAGAAAAAAAAAATTTTTATAAGTTTAGAGTAAATGTAAACCTCATATTTGTGCTTAACGTAAGTCTGATCGAGGGATGAAATGAGATGAAACCCCTCTTATTAAAAGTATTTTGATATGTGAGGATGTTAGCTGACCAGACTTATAGCATTATCACAGGAGCAAATGAAAACTAAATTCATGAATATGGAGAAGTGGTGGAATTAATTTTTTTTGGCAAAATAATATGGGATGATCCCGAGAGAAAACTATCGTGACTCCTATTCATCCATTACGAACCCCACATGGCGTTACCAAGGCGTGAATTCGGATCTCAGAAGTGGGTGTCGAGAAGATATAGGCCTACAAATTAACATGCAGAAAACACAAGTTATGATACAGACAGGTGTTAAGCCAATGACAGAACAGTAATATAATAGCATAAAAGAAATAGGTTTTAACACTGTGAAAAATTTTAACTATCTTGGCTCATGCAGTACAGATAATAACAACCAACACATTGAAGTACAAAGGAGACTGAAACTGGCCAACAAAGCTTATTTCTCACTTCATAAAATAATGAAGAGTAATAACATACACTCAGCAACTAAAATAAGGATATATCAAGTTTTAATAAGAACAGTTTTAACCTATGGTAGTGAGACATGGAACCTCACTAAAAGATCAGAGGTAGCCCTAAATAATGTAAAAAAGTACTCAAGAAAATATTTGGACCGATAAATATGGTCAATGGAGAATACGATACAACAAAGAACTGTATGATAAATACAATGGACCTGACCTTGTCAATTTTATTAAGTTAAAGAAATTAGAATGGGCTGGCCATGTACAAAGGCTCTCAACAGACCGAGCACCAAAAAAAGGTGCATACAGCAAGGTTTTTGGGGAACAGACGGGTTGGAAGACCGAAAAAACGATGGGAGGATGGTATTAAGGAAGATGCTGCAAACCTACTTAAGTGTCACAACTGGAGGCTTGCTGCGCAAAATAGAAATGATTGGAGGCAGAAGTTAAGGGAGGCCAAAGCTCGAATTTGAGCCAATCAGCCATTGGATGGATGGATGGAAATGGATGTCGAGTGACTAACCATTTTCACCACGGATGCTTTTACACGTTTGCAGTATATTAGCGCAAACAATTTTGGCCAACCCTGTTTTCATTCTGCACTGTGAAGGCAATTTGGGCAGATGAAATTATTGAAGCCTTCAATTACTTTATTATTTCATGATTACTATGCGAAAGTAATTAATATGATACAATTCATAGATTTTTTTAGTAAAGCTCTGTAATATGTATTCAATACTAGACAATAATAAAGATACTAGGGCATTGGATAAGTAATGGCAGCATAAAACAATATATATTTAGGTTACTTTTGACCTTACGAACTTCATTTAAGCTTCTTGTCAACTCAACTATACGTTGCCAAATCCTTGGAAGTTTCTTCTTCTTGTTATTAGGTATTACAGCCCGAGTGGCCCATAACCTCCATTATGGCCTTCTTCCATCCATCTCTATCCATCGCCAACTCCCTCCAGTTCTTTATTCCATATCATTTCACATCTGCTTGTACACAATTCCACCAGCTCGTTCTTGGTCTTCCTCTTAATCTGGTTCCATCTGGATTGTTGTTGAAGACAATCTTAACTTTCCTTGTAGTTTCCATCCTTGCGATATGCCCAACTATCTCCATCTTTGGCATCTTATATATGTTTCCGTCCCGCGCCGTAGCCGAGTGGTTGAAGCAGGAAGCCTTCGCGCAGAGCTACGGGACTAGCGCTGGTTCGAGTCTCCATGGGGGAAGAAATTTTCTCATGGTATTTTGGTCAGTATTGGACCGGTGCCCACCCAGCATCATGAGGCATTTGGGTAGCTACAATAAGTAGCGGTTCCAAGTTGAGAAAACCAGCTAGAACGACTAGGGGACGCGACATGCTGACCACATGTCACCCCCTACACTGGCTAGGTGATCATCTACCTCTGTGACTGACACATGTGGATGTGAGGCCAGCAGCCGGTTGGTAGGCTAAGGGTCTTCCAGGCCTGTCGCGCCATGGATATGTGTCTCCAAATCCAATTCCTTATACAATTTATATATCATGGCTCTCCACCCGTCCTCTGTTTCAATTGCTCCGAAAATCCTTCAAAAGATTTTCCTTTCTAATACTGCTAGTTATTTGCATGTAGTTTTATTTAAGACCCTTGTTTTGGTACCATATGTTATAATGGGTCTTATTCAAGTTTTATAAATCTTAATTTTGATTTCTCTACATATTATTTTGTTTTTAACAATTGTTAAGAGTGAATAATATGTCCTGTTAGCCAGATACTTTCTTCGTTGTAACTCAATTCTTTTTGTAATTATTTGGTGTCAATATTGACCCGATATACGAGTATATTCATTTACCTTTTCAAATTTATATCTACCAATTTTTACTTCCTTTACTTGGTCGTTTTGTTTTTTTGGTAATTGATATAAATTTTAATTTATTTGTATTTATTTTAAATTCCAACTACTGAGTTTCATTATCCAACGCTAATAAGGCTTCTTCAACATATTGTATCCTTCTTCCAGTAATGACCACATCGTCCGCATAACCTAAATTCTGTTGTGTCTTATTAAAAATGGTTCCATTAATTTTCACTTCTGATTTTATTATTGCAATGTGTGAAGCTGTATTAAATAGTAGAGGGACAAGACCGTCTCCTTGTCTACGTAGTTCCTTTCTCTAATTCAATTTTTTTAGTTGAGATCCTTCCTAATTCCACCATTGCCTTTGGTTCAGATGATACAATTCTGCATACACTGATCAGTTTCCTTGGAAAACCGAGTTCATGCATGTGTCCCCATATTGTCTTAAGTATTAGACCTAGAAAGAGATGGGCTGAAGTCGGAACGGATCAACAGACCTAATCCATGAATGCAGACGATGATGATGAAATATTTACCTAAAGGTCCGTCTCCTCAACTTTATTAGTTATTTATCTGTAACGCTTTCGGGACTAGTTCTATAATTAGCAGGATGATGATGGGACTAGTCCCGAAAGCGTTACAGATAAATAACTAATAAAGTTGAGGAGATGGACCTTTTAGGTAAATATGTCATAATTGTTTCCTTTAATTTTTAATAAATACCTCACGGAACTTCATCGTGAATCATATTAATGTTACGTAAGTACTAGATTATCATATGCAGACTCAAAATCTGGAAAGAGGCAGTGTAGATCTATGTTCTGTTCCCAGCATTGTTCTGCTTCTTGTCTCATAATAAATAGCTGGTCCACCGGTGATCTGCCCGGTCTGAATCCGCTTTGATAGTCCCCTATTATCCCTTCTATATATGGTAGCATTTATTTATATAAGATGCTGATCAAAATTTGGAAGTTTCCTCTACATCACAATTAAGCATATTTATAATTAATATGCAGTTATTTAAAATTCCTGCCACTAATTCAGACAACAATAAACAATTGCAGTTGTTTTATCAACATTCCCTTACTATCAAACAATAATTGCACTCTTCAAACCAATATATAAATGCACACGAAATATAAAAATTAAACATAATTATTAGTATTAGAGCGAACAAAATTATGTACGCAATTTGGGGAGTAAGTACATTACTAGTGACGAATTTATTTGCTAGGGCTCAAACACGTTCTAGACTAGTATTGTACAACTTACTTCTCTTGTTGCGTACATAACTATTATTATAAAACAAAAGAAAAACTAACGAGTGCAAATTACTTACATTTATGTCACATTACATAATAATATACAAATAATAACATAGAGTTTTACATGATCTTGTTTTCTTTGCGGTCCGGAACATTTAAATAACTGGCAGGGGAAATTATTGTTTCGCTAATTTAAGGTTACGGTTGTTTACTACTGTTCTTCTTCTTCTTCTTCTTCTTCTTCGGCTTTCCCCCATTTATAGGTTTGCCGTCTTCAGTTTCCATTTATCTCTATCATACCAATCTCCCTCTTCCAAATTCCTATCATCGATTATAGTTCTGACGTAGGTTTTCCATTTCCATCTTGGTCTGCCACGTTTATTTCTTCCAGGGGGTGACCATTGGTATATATTTTTTGGCCATCTTTCATTTTCCATTCTTTGTACATGGCCATACCATTTAAGCGTTTGATTTTCAATCCTCGTAACAACCGATGTGGTGACAATCATTTCTCTCCAAAGGAATTCGTTTCTTATTTTATCCTGTTCTTGTTTTTGGAGGCTTCTTCTAAAATAATCAAATTCAACTGCTCTAATTTTTTTTTTGTCCTTCCGTCAAAGACCAAGTTTCACTTCCATATGACAAAATATTCTGTATTATGCTCTTATAAATTTTCATTTTAGTTTCTTTTGTGATATTTTTGTTCCATATTATTCCATGTAAAGTTTTAGTTGCATTTTTAGCCATTGCAATTTTAGTCTGTACATCTCTCTCACAGGTACCTAAACTTGTAATTATTGACCCGATTTCCGATTGATTGAGGGTCTTTCCACTTTTCAGCGGTTGCCCTTTTACCAGCCGGCTGCTGGCCCTTCACATCCACATGTGTCAATCACAGAGGTAGATGATCAACAGCCAGTGTAGGGGTGACATGTGGTTAGCATGTCGAGTCCCCCAGCCGTTATCGCTGGTTCCTCAACCTGGAGCCGCTACTTATTGTAGCTACCCAATTGCCTCACGATGCTGGGTGGGCACCGGTCCCATACTGGCCGAAATACCATGAGAGAATTTCTTCCCCCATGGAGACTCGAACCAGCGCAAGTCCCGTAGCTCTGCGCCAAGGCTTCCTACCTTAACCGCTCGGCTACGGCGCGGGACATTATTGACCCAAGATATTTAAAAAAATCACATTTTTTTTATTTTCCCTGTTTCGATTATGAGGTCATCCACATCCTTTCCCAAACACATATATTCTGTTTTCTGTAAATTTATATTCAGTCCCCATTTTTTAGATTCTTCCATTAGTTTATTTATCATATATTTCATATCATCTTCATCCCCTGCAAAAATTATTTTGATCATCTGCAAATAACAATGAATGCAGTACTTTTTCTCCTATAGGAATACCCATTTCAGAACATTT
Source organism: Diploptera punctata (assembly GCA_030220185.1). NCBI lineage: Eukaryota > Metazoa > Arthropoda > Insecta > Blattodea > Blaberidae > Diploptera > Diploptera punctata. The sequence continues at coordinate 116,039 of JASPKZ010003075.1, read as the reverse complement.
TTATACCATAAGTTAAGAGCCTGGTCTAAATAAATGTTAAAAAGAATTGGTGATAAACTGCATCCCTGCTTAAGGCCTTTATTCACTGTGAATTCCTCTGTTAAATTATTCTGTATTTTTACTTTAGCTTTTGTATTACTATAGATCCTCCTAACAATATTAATCCATTTATCACTTATATTCATATTTTTCATTGCCGTCCATAACAATTGTCGAGGTACAGTATCATATGCCATCTCTAAATCAATAAAGGTCATATGTAGTATATGTTTTGCTAGAATTTTCTCTTGTAATTGTCTAATACAGAAAATATTATCAATACATGATCTTCCACTCCGGAATCCACATTGTTCTTCTCTTAAGTTATCTTTTATCTCCTTAAGTTTAAAATTTATAATTTTACTAAAAATCCTAGCTGTTGAAGGTAAAACGCTTATACCTCTATAATTGGAACACAGTTTTTATCACATTTTTTTAAATATGAGTAATATACGATAAATTCCAGTCTTCTGGGGATATCGTCTCCAATTTCAAATTTATTAAAAAGTTTTGTTAAAAATATTACTAAAATATCTCCTCCATGTTTTAGGAGTTCCGTCTGAATATTTCATGGTCCTGGTGCTCTCCCATTTTTTGCCTCTTTCAAAGCTCTTTTTACTTCATCTGCTGTTATTTCTGTAGTGTCAAATTTATATTCTACATCCGTATCTTTAAGTTAAGACTCATTTCTGTTTTCTTTAAGTAAACCTTTATAATGTTGCATGTTTACTGCTTTTGCGGCCATAAATTGAATAGGACTGTGATGGTCTTATTAGAATTGACACTTGCTATCAGGAATTCCAAACAGTAAAACTGACATTACTTCATAACTTATTAATTTATGGACACATGTTTAATGGGAATAAAGAAACGTAATAATATCCAGGAAGAAATAAATAAAAGAATACAGCTTGCTAAGAAATGTTATTTTTCAATAAATTAAGTATTTAAATTCAAAATATCCGACAATAAACACACAGATTGTATAAAACACTCATTAAACCAGTGTTCCGTCCAGCGCCGTAGCCGAGTGGTTAAGACAAGATGCCTTGACGCAGAGCTACGGGACCAGCGCGCTGGTTCGAGTCCCCATGGGGGAAGAAATTTTCTCATGAAATTTCGGCCAGTATGGGACCAGTTCCCAACCAGCATCGTGAGACATTTGGGTAGCTACAATAAGTAGCGACTCCAGGTTCAGAAGATCAGCTATAACTGCTGGGGGACCCGACATGCTGATCACACGTCTCCCATACACTGGCTTATGATCGTCAACTTCTGTGATTTACACATGTGGATGTGAGGCCGGCTGGTAGGCCAAGGGCATTCTAAGCCTGTCGCGCTTGGAGTTAACTTACAGGAATGAAACCTGGATTCTGAATGAACATGACAAATATCAACTGGCTGCTTTTGAAAGAAAGATACTCAGTAGTATATACGTACATGAACCTATTAAGAAAAGTGGAGAATGGCTAATGAGATATCAGTGAATTACGTGAGTTGTATAAATCGCCATATATCATTACATATATAGAATAGAATAGAATAGATTTATTTAGCCTGGTGGAGTTAAGGCCATGTGGCCTTCTCTTCCACTCACCAGAACAAGCATATGTTACATATGAATACAAAAAAAATACAATAATAGTCATATAAAACAGGACAAACATATGTTACACATGAATACAAAAAAAATACAATAATAGTCATATTAAACAGGACAAACATGTTACATATGAATACAAAAAAAGTTACAATAATAGTCATTGAACAATTAATTATCTGTCATATTGAATAATAATGAAAATAATGTCTAATAATAGAATGAAACTAAACACAATTAAAATTAAATTAATGATACAATCAATAAAAACAGGAATAACAGCTCGAATCTACTATGCATAAAAAGAAGAGAAAAAAATACAAAGAAAGTAATAAACTACAATGAATTAATCTACGCTTTTTATACAAGGCATTAGGTAAATATATTAACAAATCCTAAGTCTATTTTTATTAAATAATGCAAAAACGCATTATTAATTCTTAAAAAGTAGTATTAGTGAGTTGTTTCTGTTAGTGATTTTATTTTCAATTTATTTCTGAAAGATGGTAAAGTTTGGCAGTCTCTGACATAGGGTGGAAGTGAATTCCATGTTCTAGCAAGAGAAACTGTAAAAGATTTCGAATAATAGGTAGTATGATGAGGAGGGATATAAAGGACACTGTGCTCAAGGGAATGTAAATAGAATCCAATAGACAGGGCATACGCAGAGAATGATCACAAAATGAGTAATTAGAAGGATAATAGATGGGAAGCCAGAAGGAAGACGGAAAAATGGGAGACCGAATTTGAGATGGATGGATGGAGTACTTACAGAATGTCAAATCTTTAAAACTCAAGAATAGGTAAACGGTTACCAAAGATAGAGAAGCCTGGAGAAAAATTCTGAAGGAAATTTTAACCCACTCGAGTTGCTGTGCTAATGATGGTGATGATGATGATTTGCTGCTCTTCATTTTCATATCTCATCCCTTTATTTCGGACTACCACATTCAAACATCCATCTACCCTTCTTGAAATATAATTTATTCTGCTAAGAGATGTCGGATATCCTATATACTAGGACATTCGGTAAGTAATGGCAACACACTTGTAAAGCGGTGATCGTAGTGGTGACCATTCTAATCAAGTGGTGTGTGTTAGAGCAGTCTTTAGTAATGGCAACACACTTGTAAGTCGGCGATCGTAGTGGTGACCATTCTAATCAAGTGGTATGTTGTAGATCAGTCTTAGTAATGGCAACACACTTGTAAGTCGGCGATTGTAGTGGTGACCATTCTAATCATGTGGTATGTTGTAGAGCAGTCTTTAGTAATGGCAACACACTTGTAAGTTGGCGATCGTAGTGGTGACCATTCTAATCAAGTGGTATGTTGTAGAGCAGTCTTTAGTTAATGGCAACACACTTGTAAGTCGGCGATATTAGTGGTGACCATTCTAATCAAATGGTATGTTGTAGAGCAGTCTTTCGTAATGGCAACACCCTTGTAAGTCGGCGATCGTAGTAGTGACCATTCTAATCATGTGGTATGTTGTAGAGCAGTCTTTAGTAATGGCAACACACTTGTAAGGCGGCGATCGTAGTGGTGACCATTCTAATCAAGTGGTATGTTGTAGAGCAGTCTTTAATAATGGCAACACACTTGTAAGTCGGCGATCGTAGTGGTGACTATTCTAATCAAGTGGTATGTTGTAGAGCAGTCTTTAGTAATGGCAACACACTTGTAAGTTGGCGATCGTAGTGGTGACCATTCTAATCAAGTGGTATGTTGTAGAGCAGTCTTTAGTAATGGCAACACACTTGTAAGTCGGCGATCGTAGTGGTGACCATTCTAATAAAGTGGTATGTTGTAGAGCAGTCTTTATTGTATCAATTTGTAATACTGAAAGTCTGGAAATGGTAATATTTTACGAATGCCTTTACTGTTTCTCACATTTATTAAGTAATACCGTCCTAAAAAAGGTGTTCAGCAGAATTTGTTTAGAATGTGGAATTGGGAAGTACTCGAACAACAACCAAATTCACCAGACAGAAGCCCTTGTGACTCTGCATACCATCATCATCATAGTACATTCATGAATTTAGGCAATTTGTTGAACTGTTTCGGCCTCAAGAGAAACACCATCCAGAAGTCTTTTGAGTGGACGTCCTGGTCTTCTTCTACTTGCAGGTTGATATCTTAACATTTGTTTGGGTATCCTGTGATCTTCAATTTGATGAACATGTTGCATACATCTTGACTTATAATCAGAAATTTTGTTTTCTAAAGGTTCCATGTGTAATTCTTTCAAGTTGTCTTCATGTTTTTTTGTGATCTAGTAGTGTGTATCCTGCAGTCCTCCGAAGGATTCTCATTTCAGCAGATCTAAGTCTCTGTATATCCTTCTGTTTCAACTTCCATACTTCCCTACCATACAAAAGAGTTGGAAGAGCTAGTGTTTTATACACTTTTAGTCTTGAATGTTTTTGGACTAACTGTGGCTTGAAGATAGAATTTAGTAACCCTAAAATTCTTAAAAATTTAGATATTTTGACTCTATTATTAACCTGGCGTGATAGGAGATTTCGATGGCGATTTTCAGAATCAGCGCAACTTGTCGTTAAGAATAATATGGACGTCCAACACTTCTATGTCCTATTGGTTTCTACTTTAATAAAAGTTGGGGGATTCTATCTGTAGGCATTCTTTTAACATGTTCACACCAGTTGATTTTCATATTGTCAATTATACTTGTTAAATAAAAAAAATATTTAAGTCTTTTCTAATATCTTCATTTCTTTTTCTGTCCAAAATTGTCAAACCTGCTACTGAACGTAAGAACTTCATTTCTGCAGTTACTATTTTTCTTCTGTCTGAACGGTTAAGAGTCCTAATATGGTAATTATTTATGCTGTTATGGGAGATAAGATCGTTATTGACATTCGAGGGCAGATTTGGCCAGAGATTTGGGAGGACCAAATATGCAGTTCGAGATTGGTCAATTGTCCTTACCCCCAAATATATTTTTCCCCCCTCACTGATTCTAAATATAGTTATTTATGATGTTTTAATTTTATATTAATATCGCATCAGTTAATAAAACGATTTGTCGATTCCGTCTATCGTTTCTCATATTATTGTTTGTTGCTATGCGACGTAATTTGTTTATATTATATAAAATAAATTTACAGACATTTGCAATTATTTCTAACGTTGATAAGAAAGTGAAGTAGACATATAACAACACAGAAGAGGTTGCGAGAACAGCCTACAGATTTCTATTTCGAGAGAAATAAAATAAAATATATAGAATTGCTTACAAGTGTTAAAAGAATGGTGTTCTAAACAATTATACCAACATTTGTGAAAATACATTGTTGGCAAATATCCTGACATCGCAAGGAAGGTAGGTAGGGAGATAAGTCTAAATTATTTCCCATGGATGGTAAATTAAAAGTAGTTATTCATAAGTAATGCCACGAGTGATTTCCAACTTATCTAGAGAATTTGTAAATCAAGAGTGGCATTTGTTAGGACTATTTAATGAATAAAATTAAGCTGTTTACTCTATCTATCTATCTTCGGGTTTTTACAGCTGCTGCCGTCTTCCCGTGCCAAACCTCCAAAGCCTACGGTCTTGGGCATCTTCGATGCTTAGCCCTCTAGCTTGCATTACTGTCTTCATGTTTTCCTTCCATGTTAACCTTGGTCTTCCTCTTTTCTTCTTTCTGTTAGGATGCCATTCATATAGTTGCTTCGGCCATTGCTCATCTTCCATTCTTAAAACATGTCCTAACCACTTTAATTCCTTTTCCTCAATTCTTTCAATTATGCTTTCTTCTGCTTCCATTTTGTTTCTAATTTCCTTATTTGTGACATGTTCTAATTTAGACTTTCTGGCACTTCTTCGTAAATAATCCATTTCTAGAGCTATTAGTCTATTCTTGTAAGCTGTTTACTCACAAATCATTATTTAAATGTAGTTATTTTAAAATATTTAATGCATTTAATCAAAGCGGTAATGTTTGAAAACAAACAAGAAACGTTTGTTATGTTTCACTTATTCATCACTGCAACCAGATCGTATTATTTATTACCAAAGGATCGCAATATTGTAAGAATACACCGTAGTGGAGAAAAAAATAAAACACATCAAACTGTATATTAATTAATATCTGATGTCCTATGACGTAAATATGTCAATTTTATTTTTCTGGGATGTAAATACCTGGCAAATATTACGTTTAATAAAATGTAAACAGTGGTTTTTTTTTGTGATATAATCAATTGCTAAAAATAGTTTTATATTATATCCCGCAAGCACTATCTGTTTACATTCGTGCACTATATATATATATACAATCTGGTAGCTGTATTTCTAAGTCACTGGAAAATAATGCTCTGGCCTATTTAGAATGTTAAAAAGGAGATGATAAACTTATTTGATAAATTGCAGGTGAAACACGACTGTGATTGGTTGTAAATCAAAATTCATTGAAACGCGATTGGTCATTGACTCCCATTTGGGACATGAGTTAAATAGTGTTCGAAAAGTTATTTCTATTCAACACATAATTAAATATGTCTATGTAACTTTAAGTCGGCCGTGCTACTCTAGTGGTTATGTTCCTTGCCTCTAAAGGCTGTCCGGTCTTAAAGTGATCCTTGTCAAAGAAAAACCATGTGACCTGCTAACTTTTCATTGGCTATGGATACAACCGTAAGATGTAGAAGCAATAAGTATGCGAAAAAGTAGTTCCCTTCATTAAATTAAACATGTCCTCTGAATATACTTTTTCTTCTTCGTGAATGAAAATAATAATATTCAAAACATAGAAAATATTTTAAAATATGCCTAACCAATAATTACAACTTAAAATAATTTATTACATAAGGATGATGCAATTGATCTTGCTTCAGTTGATTCTGATGATTAAAAAAAATGGCTGAAGGTGTCGAGTTTTTGTTGCTATGTCGCCTTCTAAATTTTTAAAACACAAGTCTGACACGCCCTTGACTAGTGGTAAAAAACAGTTATTTTAAATGTATTTCGCAAGTTCAGTGAAAAATCTCAGCAGCTTTCTTGTTGTCTACCCCATTCAACGGCCACTTGTCTTACATTCTTCACACGTGCTCCCAGTCAATGTGACAGTAATTGTGGCGCGAATGGCGGAAGGATCAATTGGCTTTTGTTTATGTTAAGATGACTCTAAGAGCGGATGAAGTATAGTCCCGAGTCCCTGTTTCAAATCTGGTCGAGATATGGAAATTTAGGATAGAAAAATCGAAGAGACCAGTTCTCCGAGAGGAACTTTAAGCCGTGGGTCTCGAGTCTGAAGATTTTCAGGTTCGTATAAGAACCTCAAGCCTGAATTAAATGGCCTCTGAGCAAAATTTAACCGAATTACCTATATGCTAGTAATACCTTAGTTTCCTACTAGATGTTTCCTCGAAGTGATGTACTTGTCACTCGCTGACATCTACACAGAAATAAGCGTAGTTAAATTAATTTGGTAAGGAAACGTCCCGCTAAGGGAGCACCTGTGTCCCCATCAGGACAAACGGGGATCAATAAATCAATCAGTATAGGATAACTTTAATCACTAATATCTCAAAGTCTTTGAAAATGGACTTTATCACGCGGAAACCAGGATAATGATAAGAGTCCATCTTTTTTTTACTTGTGGTTAGAATTCAACTTATTTTTCTTCTTAAAACAATGAAAGATGATTAAGAAATCCGTAAATAATAATAGTGTTACTAAAGACATTATAACCATCACTGAAGAAATTAAGGGGAATCAGTTCAATAATATGGATTGACTTCTGAACACCTCATATACTTTCCAGAACCATTAATTCTGACACCATACAGTCAGTAAATGGTGTAATAATGTAAAAAATGCGAACTCTACTCTTTAAAGAACAAAGACTGTTTGGATTGCATTTGCAAAACCTCAAAATTCAAATTTGTGTAACAACTGTAGGAAGCATTTTGCTTGCGGTCACTTCTCATCCCTGCTTCCCCTCATTACATTATTACAACCCCACACTCCCACAGCTGGTATAATGAGCTTTCATATTAGTGATATCATAGTAGTTTCACTGCACCACACCATCAAATTACCCAGAACACTACCCAATTTCTAGCAGCTACCGCAGTACCTAGTTTTAACCAGAACTCAAATTAACATAGCTTCCGATTCTCTCTGAAATACATCCTAAATATCTGCAATAATTAAATTATACTTCTCAGAAAGAAATGTTCGAATCTAAATTAAGTTAAATTGTTATTATTCTATTCAAATAATTTTTAATCACTCCATGAAATATTCAATTACATTCAACTTAACAAAACAAAAAAATCACAACTTTTTAATACAATTTACACTTATTAAAGCAGTTCATGAAACGGTATATATATTTCAGTTGGTCATACGTAGTTGTTGATTAGTAACACATCTAGCAAAAGTCTATAGAACTCTTGACAAAATGTTAAACTGAAAACATGTAAAACTGTTATTTTCCCAGTTATATTATATGGATACAAAATGTGGACTCGTACTGAAAACATGTAAAACTGTTATTTTCCCAGTTATATTATATGGATACAAAATGTGGACTCGTACTGAAAACATGTAAAACTGTTATTTTCCCAGTTATATTATATGGATACAAATGTGGACTCGTACTGAAAACATGTAAAACTGTTATTTTCCCAGTTATATTATATGGATACAAAATGTGGACTCGTACTGAAAACATGTAAAACTGTTATTTTCCCAGTTATATTATATGGATACAAAATGTGGACTCGTACTGAAAACATGTAAAACTGTTATTTTCCCAGTTATATTATATGGATACAAAATGTGGACTCGTACTGAAAACATGTAAAACTGTTATTTTCCCAGTTATATTATATGGATACAAAATGTGGACTCGTACTGAAAACATGTAAAACTGTTATTTTCCAGTTATATTATATGATACAAAATGTGGACTCGTACTGAAAACATGTAAAACTGTTATTTTCCCAGTTATATTATATGGATACAAAATGTGGACTCGTACTGAAAACATGTAAAACTGTTATTTTCCCAGTTATATTATATGGATACAAAATGTGGACTCGTACTGAAAACATGTAAAACTTATTTTCCCAGTTATATTATATGGATAGAAAATGTGGACTCGTACTTTATGGTAGGAGATTTGATTATGAGTATTTGAAAATTAAGTTCTTAGAAAAAAATTGTACAATAGAGAGATGAACAGACAGGAGAACGGAGTATACTAATTAACAGTGAACTATAAGATCTTTCTACGAATCCAGACATAACAGGAACAGTTAGTCTACTCCTGTTACACTGCGATGGGCAGGACATGTGCACAAATGGGGAATGAAAATGGGTCACGGAAACTTTTTGTAGGAAAATCGGAGGAAAAATGCCCAGTTGGTTGACCAAAACTGAGGTGGGAGAATTATATTAACCACGATTTGAGTGAAGTAGATTATACAGGGATCATTGGAAAACATTAACTCAGGATTGCGATTTATTGAGAGCTTATATACGAACGGCCGAGAAACTATTGGGGGGGGGGTCGACAGTGCCATTTGAGTTAGTAAAAAAAAAAAATAAATAATAATAATAATATACCTCAGTTTAACATTGTAGGATTATTATATGGTCACGCCATACGGTCTTACAGAGGCTTAAGTAACCATCTAACTAACTAACTCATTGGCACTGTCAAACCCGTAGGTTTATGGCCGCGCGAACACAAGCTCTGCATACATCCCTAACCTGAGCTTATGTTTTCAAATCATTCCCTTTATAATCTCTTTCCCTCAAATCATGATTAACGTTATTCTTTCACCTCATTCCTGGTCTACCAACTGTACGTTGTACGTCTGGTTTTCCTACAAGAAGCTTCCATGCACATCTTTCATTCTCCATTCGTGCCACAATCCCTGCCTTCGCAGTCTACGAGACTTAACTCTTCTTATTATATCTGGCTTTCTATAAAGACTATATAGTTCACTGTTATGTAGTCTTCTTCATTCACCTGTATGTTCATCTCTCTTTGCTCCAAACATTTTCCTACTCGTAATCTCCTTTCCTCCCTTAAAGTAAGAGTTCATGTTTTGCATCCATATAATATAAATGACAGAATAGGCCTATCAGTTTTATACATATTTAGTAAAACGTTTTTTGAAAGGAGTTGGGACGGCAAGAGTCCTTGTAATGTCTAATAGCAGGAATATCCACAATTGAGCCTATGTTTATAGAGCCTTATTTGTGATTATTGTTCCTAGGTATTTGAATTTAGCCACTTCTTCATAATTTACCTCTTTTGTATATAATGTATAATAGCATGCGTTTCATGAATTGAGCCTAAGCTTAATAATATTACTGTACGTCATTCCTGTTTGTAATTGTTGTCTCTAGGTATTGAAAGTCCACCGCTGTGGTCTCGAGGTAGCGTGCTGCCTTGTCACGCAGCGGGCCCGGGTTCGATCCCCGGTCGGGGCAGTTTTTCTGGGTGAGGTTTTTATCGGGGTTTTTCCTCACCTGTAAGACAAATGTCAGGAAAACTTTAAGGCCCTAACGGTCCCCGAAATCATATGGCCATCATCATCATCATCCTTATCATTATCATCATCATCATCATCATCCTTCACCGGTGTGGAAAGCAACGGGAAGCTACCACACCTACAATTCCCTAGTAAAGCTGCAAGCATAGCATGAAAATGCTATGATTGCAGTGAAGGACCTGCCTTCGGGCAGAATTACTATGGAGGTATTGAAATTCACGCAATTATTTAAAAAGTTCATCATATCTCATTAAAAGTACATTTCATTGTATAATGGTGTTCTATGTGTGACCATAAACTTAGTTTTATTAACATTTTGCTTCAAGCTAAAATTTCTGAGTGTTACACAATATAATGTACGTTCACTAAATAAACTAGAAATATTATTTTGTTCTTTTTTTTCAGGAAATCTCCCGAAAGATATACTTACTCACTATGAAGTATTTTATAAACAATTTGGAGAAATATATAAACTGACTCACATACCCGGTGTGAACAGGATGGTGTTCGTTTATAAACCAGAAGACATGGAGAAGGTGAGAGTTTTCATGTACAACTAGCTAATACATGGCGTGGGTTGTTACACCTAAATAAATGAAATATTAAAGGGTAATTAAATTGAATGGTATACGCTGAGACGAACCAAACACGGTGGTCGCTAGTCAGTCTTTAATTTAGAATTTCATGTAAACCTCCACTTCTAATTGTTGGATATCGCTCATTTTTGGTTAATAGTTACCTCGGTTTATTTTATTAGGACATACTGAGATCCGTTGTGAAACATCGAAAATTGTGACCGCTAGAGCGATTTTTGAATTTCTACTTAAGGTGAACTCCTACACCTAATGGTTTTAGAGAGTCCAATTATGAATCTAAACCAGCGAGGGGCCCATTCAGACACACAAAAAAAAAAATATCAAAATCGATCCAGTTGTTTAGGAAGAGGTCAGTGACAAACACACAAACAGAAGAATTATATATCTTATATATAAAAATTAATGTTTTGTTTGTTTGTTCGTACTTTATGCGCGGCCATAGCGTTGATCCGATTGTGATGGGTTTTTTTGCAAAATGTTCAGGAGATTCCCGGGATGAACATAAGCTATAAGAGAGTTGTGATACTCAACTCCTACACCCTTAAAAATCGCCCTTTGTAGTGGAAAACGTGAAAAAGTAGCTCTTTGGACGCTTAAATGGCTTACGCTGCCTAAACTATAACAAATACACAACATTAATGTACACAGAATTGAATAACTCAAAAACCTCTACAAAAAAGTCCGCGACAGCATATGTTTATCTATTACGGATAACTCACAAAACCCAGGGTACAATTATAATATTCATGACTATGCGACATCATCATTCACACTTCTTTAGCAACAACGGAGGGCTGTAAGAGGTTTTCTTGCGAACTTATTTAATAATATATAATTATGTCCTAATTTCTGAATTTTATGGTAAAAAAGTGACATATTTTTATCGTCCGCCCATGACATGAGAATTGAACGTTCGGGCAGGACAACGTCTGCCGGGTACGTTAGTAGTATATAAATATGAAACAATCTTAATGAATTCAGTATCCTCTAAAAATTTATGGAAATGTGAATAATGTAATTCATATGGTCAAGAGACTAATACCTATATTTGTTAATTATTTATAGTAGAGAGATCCTTTGTGTTTAAAATATTCTAAAACCTCTATCATCCACTTAATAGCTGCATTTCTTATGCGTATGAATATTAACATGCTAACGTAAAACACTATGTAAATATACCGGTACTTTTTTATATCTTCTGTGGGACCGCTTCTTGTAGGAAACCCAGAGGGAAAACGCCTACGTGGTAGAACAAATATGAGGTGGGAGAATACCAATCATTATTTAAGGGAAGTGGAAGTGAGGGGATGTGTGGAAAGCTTATATCTGCGTGGTCATGAACCTACGGGTTCGATGTGCCAGTGAGTGAGTTAGTTTTTACTTTATTGATATATCACCACATTTTTTTTTCAAACTAATCCACATAATTACAACTTATTACTAACTAACAAAAAAACTAACTAACTAACCAAACCCGAAGATTAATCTTTGCCCGGACATAATCTCTCCATACACCTGTATTCTGAGCTAATAATTTACTGTATAATTCACCTCCTCAAATCTTGATAATTGTTATTCTCCCACGTCATTCTAGATCTACTTAATGGGCCCTTTCCTCTGGTTTTCCGTCAAGATGTATCCGTGTTTTCATTCCTGTTTCGTGCCAAATGTCCCGCTAATCGCAGTATTCTTATTGCATCCGGTTTCCTATAAATATCACGTAGATAACCGTTAAGCAAATCTCCATTTCACCTGTATTTTCGTCACATAATCACAAATCACAATACTAAACAAAATCCATTATATGGATGCGAAACATGGACTCTTGCTTTAAAGGAGGAAAGGAGATTACGAATATTTGAGAATAAAGTACTTAAGAAAAATTTTGGAACAAAGAGAGATGAACAGACAGGTGAATGGAGAAGACTACATTACAGTGAACTACATGGTCTTTATAGGAAGCCAGATATAAAAAGAACAGTTAAGAGTCGTAGACTGCGAAGGACAGGACATGTGGCACGTATGGGGAATGAAAGACGTGCAATGAAGCTTCTTGTAGGAAAACCAGAGGGAAAACGCCCAGTTGGCAGACCAAGAATAGGGTGGAAGAGTAACATTTGAAGGAAGTAGATTATACAGGGAATGATTGGAAAACATTAGCTCAGGATAGGGATGTATGGAGAGCTTATGTCCGCGCGGCCATGAACCTAAGGGTTCGATAATGCCAGTGAGTAAGTAAGTAAGTAAACAAAATCTATAGAATATTTTAATTGAACCCAAACTCCACACAACTCAATACTTAAAACACAGTAGTAACTTCTGTCCAAAATAGTATCCCCACTGTCGAAATTAATGTAACGCTTATTTTTTTTATTAGGAAATGTACACACAGTTGAGCATTAGGGAGAGAACACACATCCATACCCAAAGTGGAGATTTTTTTTTAAATCCCCACCCCGCCGGGAATCGAACCCGGGTCGCCGGAGTGGAAGGTAAGGACTCTACCGACTACGCCACGGCGACGGACAATGTAACGCTTAATAGTATGTCATCAACTTTTTCTTTCACGGATTAGGTCTCTGCCTATTCCGATCTCTCATTTGTTCATCCTAGCGTATTCTTGGTCTTCCTACCGATCTTTGTCCTTTAGATTATACATCAGTGCCATCTGTGGTATCCTATCCTCTGACATTCTCTGCAGATGCTCTATCCAGAGGGTAGAGGTAGTACCTTTCTTATAGGTAGACCCCGTACTGGTCCTCACCAACCCAGGGTTAAGTAGAGGAGATATGCATGACCTTTATCTCTGATGAAGCCATAACCAAGACCGTCCGTACGTGGTGAAGAACCACATCCTGCAAGAGGTGGCCTTGCTTTAACTGAATACGGCGGATCTAGACATGGCTGTCGATAAAAATCCCCAACACACTTTACCCCAAGTGTGAGTATTGGTAAGGGGATAGAAGAAGGAAAACTCCGAAAATACACCCGAGAATAGGACTCTCGTCAGCCGAGGAGAAGGCAACCTTCTAAAGGAAAGGGACCCCAACAGAAAACCTCCGGTCCTCCAGATTGGGGGGGTTGTGCGTCGGGCTGGAAACCCACCACGTAAAAAGATGTTTCACAGCAACCTCACATGATTAAGCCGGAATGGAATTAATTTCAAAAGTATGTATATTGATAAATTCAGAACTGGAATTACAACACACATACAAATATATATAATAATCAGTAAATAAATGTATTAAACAATAAACGCATCGAATTACAAAACGAAAGCAATATTCGTCTATAATACAGTAATACCTGTAAAGCTGGCCACTTTTTTAAGTTGACCACCTGCCAAAGTTGATCACATATCTGTGGATCCGGATAATACATTTTGTATTTTATGTATGGTCAGCTATATATCTTGGCCATCTATCTGCGTATTTTGAAATGTGGGCAATATTTAAAATTCAGTGCTTTAATTTCTTAATAATTTTAACTTGTCTATGTTGGCGGTCCTGAATCACCTAACTATAAATATGTGTCAAAATTCTATGAATGTCTTGAAGCTTCCTGCCTTCTTTTTCCTAAAGTAAGTACAATACCATGTGTACTGTTAAATTTGTATTTTTTAATCTTCAAGCAAAAGCATATTCGATTAGTACTAAATATCTAAGGGTATACAATAATATAATTAAAAGTTAGAATTTTCCTTTTAGGATGGAAGATTAGGAGTCATTTAGAATAAAATTCTTAGGACAAATTTTGGATCAAACAAAAACAGACAGGTAAATAGAAAAAACATATAACGATGAGGTGCATGATATATATGGGAAAGCGGATGTAATAACAGTTAAGTCTTGTGGACTGAGATGAGCAGGGCATGTGGCAGGAATGGTGAATGATAGAGGGGCATGGAAACTCAAGACAATATAACAGTGAGTTATATGGTCTATATGAGAAACGGATCTAAGAAGGACAGTTAAGTCTCTTGGAATACGATGAACAGGGCATGTGGCACAAATGGGGAATATTAGAGACAAAATCAGAGGGAAAACGCCCAGTTGAGTGACGAAGAATGAGGTAGATTAACCAAGATTTAAAGAGAGGTAAATTAAAAAAAAATAGCTAAGGGTAGGGAGGTATGGAGAGCTTATGTCCGCGTGGCCATGGATCATCGGGTTCAATAGTCGTGAGTTTATGTGTTTAATGCTAGACCTATATTTCCTACGCTACTTTTCTGTGTTTATAAACATGCCTTTACTTCTAGTATCCACAGCATTACTGAATAAACAGTCCCTAATGTTTGAAAAAAATAATAATAGCAATAAATAGTAATAGATAAAGTAATGATGATGATGATGATGATAATAATAATAATAAATAATAATAATAACAATAATAATAATAATAATAATAATAATAATAATAATAATAATAATAATAATAATAATGATAATAGTAATAATTCCTCAGTAAGTTGTCCGCCTGTATAATTTGGTGTAATTTATGAAACCCTATATGGTCATAATAGGTTATATAAATATTACTGTATATGTAATTAAGGTTAATAACCATTAATTTGCATCTATAAATATCAGTATATACAGTATTTACTTATCAGAATATTGATTTTTATGTATATATTTGTAATATTCCATTTCCCAGAGTGATGTATTTTTATTTGCATTTTCATTATTGTTAGTAATCGATAATGAAGTCAAAGTAATTAAATATGGAGATTTGAATTGGAGAATTTGAAACTGCATGTAACCACAAAAAAATAATACAATCCAAGTAAAACTTCTATCTACCATCCATGTGGATGAACCGTTCAATACGATGTTATTTTTATCAGTAAATTATCTAATGAACTAATGAGACATATTGGCATTTTGCCTATTTGCAGGTCTTCAGACATGAGGGTCCGTGGCCTATGCGACCTTTGTTAGAATCTGTCAAACATTATCGATTCGTCACGAGAAAAGAACTGTACGAAGGCATCGGAGGAACAATTGTGACGTAAGTACCGCAACGTCTCATATAAAACAAGAAAATCAAGTTTTGGGGGTTGTAGTGTAAATGACTAATGACCATAATTAAAAATAAATAATAACAAAAAAATAATAGTTTTAAAAAACTAAAACAACACGCTATATTAGAAAACCGAACAAAAAAATGAAAAATAATTTTAATTTCCAACACGCTTGGGATAAATAATTTTACCATCAAAAGCGTGGGGTGCTCTTTATAAATTAATATATTTGATAATAAACAGATATTGGTAAAAGTAAATTCTCTAAGAAGAAAATGTAAAATCATAAAAAGCACCCCACGCTTTTGATGGTAAAATTATTTATCCCAAGCGTGTTGGAAATTAAAATTATTTTTCATTTTTTTAGTTCGGTTTTCTAATAAAGCGTGTTGTTTTAGTTTTTTAAAACTATTATTTATTTTTTAGTTTTTAGTGTTAATATTTTGCAGAATAAGATAAAAATGTAAATATATCTTTAAATTCGATACTATTGCAGTATGAACTAAAAGTAATACTCTTCTATAAAAATTCCAAGCCGGATTTGAAACAGCGACCTATGGATTACTGAAATTATATACTACTTGAGTGCACCGCTCTATCAGCTGAGCTCTTACAACGATTGACTAAAACGTCGACAAGTCCGCAACCTATTATACCAGTTTTCATTTTTTTTTTAATTTTCTGATGATTCTGGCCAGGATTTTAGAAACAAAATATGAACTTACTGTATTGTCACGGGTCTTTTACAAGTGTACAAAGTTTCAAGTCGATCCAATGATTTTAAGTTGGTGAAAATCGCGTTAAAAGATTCAGTTACATAGATAGATACAGGTGAAGCTAATATAAAGCGTGTAATAAATAATAGTTTTAAAAAACTAAAACAACACGCTTTATTAGAAAACCGAACAAAAAAATGAAAAATAATAATTTCCAACACGCTTGGTATAAAATTAAAGTAGTCTACAAAAAAATCATATCCAACACACATAGAATAAAACCAGAGTTATCAACAAAAAGAAAATCATTTTATCATCAAAAGCGTGGGGTGCTCTACATCAATTAATATATTTGATAATAAATAGATATTGGTAAAAGGAAAGTCTCTAACACGAAAATGTAAAAATCATAAAAATCACCCCACGCTTTTGATGGCAAAATTATTTTCTTTTTGTTGATAACTCTAATTTTATTCTATATGTGTTGGAGATGATTTTTTTGTTGACCACTTTAATTTTATCCCAAGAGTGTTGGAAATTATTATTATTTTTCATTTTTTTGTTCGGTTTTCTAATAAAGCGTGTTGTTTTAGTTTTTTAAAACTATTATTTATTTTTTATTTTTTAGTTTTAATATTTTACAGAATAAGATAAAAATGTAAATATCCTAAATTCGATACTATTGTAGTATGAGCTAAAAGTAATACTCTTATAAAAAAAAAGATAGATACAGGTGAAGCTAATATCAAACGTGTAAAAAGACAAATTATTGTTGTATAATTTGATTATCTACTTAAGAATAAGATGCAATTGCTAATAATTCTAGCACTTGTTAGCTAATTGTTTTTCAATGTACTGCGCATCCAAGCGATCAGACGGATAGCGAGGAAGGTGTTTCATGGATTGTTTTGATGCAGATAATATATCGTGTATACAGACATAATACATCACAGTAAACCCCACTTCGTCTCATTGCTTGAATGCACAGCAATTGCAATGTTATGTATTGTTTTGTTTTTATGTTATAATTATTAAAAACTGATGCGTTATTAGATTACGGACTGTCATATCATATGCGGATTGTTGCTCATGCGATTAAGTACAAATAACTCTGTGTTGTAATATTTTTATGACATTAAAGTTCTACTATTACTACTACACACACACACACACACACATATATATATATAAATATATATATATATATATATATATATATATATAGCTATATATATATATATATATAAAGAAAAATAAATTTTTGAATTGGATTCGCCTGGTGGTGTAATGGATATCACACTGAGGTACAGACTCAGAGATCCGGGTTCGAATCCCGTCCAGGCATTTATTTTTCTTATCATACCATATTAAGTTTGCATTGCTCAATGTTAAACATTTAATTATAACATCGATAAAGCGTCACTGCTATAAAGTAAAAATGTTCTCTTTAATTTGCTTACTTGTTATAGTTAGCTACTAGATGGCAGTGAAGACCGAGTTCTCGCGACATCTAGTAATAATGGAGAATATAATATATAAGAAAAATAAATGTTTGAATTGGATTCGCCTGGTGGTGTAATGGATATCACACTGAGGTACAGACTCAGAGATCCGGGTTCGAATTCCGTCCAGGCATTTATTTTTCTTATCATACCATATATGTACATATATATATATATATATAGGCCTATATATATATATATATATATATATATATATATCCATCCATAATTATTCTGCCCGAGGTCAGGTCTTTCACTGTAATCATAGCATTTTCATTCTAGGATTTGCAGCTTTACTAGGGAATTACAGGTGTGGTAGCTTCCCTTTGCTTTTCACACCGGTGAAGGATGATGATGATGGCCGTATGAATTCGGGGACCGTTGGGCCCTACGCTTCCTGACATTTGTCTTACAGGTGAGGAAAAACCCCGGAAAAACCTCACCCAGGAGCCTGTCCCGACTGAGAATCGAATTTGGGCCCGCTGCGAGACAAGGCAGCACCTACCTGGAAACGGGAACGGTGGATATATATATATATATATATCAGAAGAAGTACGAAAAATAGCGAAACAATTAAAGTGGATATAGAAATACCTTAACAAGTTATATTAACTTCGTGGATTGTGCAAAACGTAGCTATTCGTTATGGTTAACACAAAAGTGCCAACTTAGGGGAATGATTATTCATATCTGTTAGCTTTGCTGGGTCAGTCGCTCTCCGGTGTCGCCCTATTTCTACCGGAGTAGAGTACTCCGTTGCTGTTTAAACGAGAATATTTCCATAACATTACCGCACTATAAGTACCTAAGCCTAATCTAACTTAATGTAACTTTTGCAACGTAACCTAATAGTCTGAATGTTAATTGGTGAAAAGATTATAAACAATCATGTGACGTAACGATTAAGATCTAGTTTTGTAGCCTGGCTATGATGGTTGTCCAGCGGCTCGCTTTGTTTCCCCGCAACTGTTATGTATAATTAAACACAAAGATGCCGACTACCGCCACTATAATTCCGCATGTTAAACATTGTCAAGCATATTCGCGCGGTACTCGCTTTTATTTAAACGGACAGCCATCATAGTGAGGCTATTATACCAAATTATATCAGTAGATGTCCCTATAGAAGAAATAAATATGTTGGCAACACGAGACGGAATCGAAGATTTAATGCAAGATAATATATAATTTGTAATTTGAGATCTGTAATTATATGCATGTGCGGTCATTTGTGCTACAATATACTTTCAAATGTTTCTGTTTGAAAGTTAAAGGAATAAAATATGTACCTGAGATCTTAGGTATATATTTTATAATCTAAACTTTTATACAGGGGCCAGTAATACCAAAATCGGTTCATAATGGCATTTAATTACTTTCCCTATTTAGTAATAGATAAAAACCATAGGGCGACATGCCTAGAAGGCCGTTGTTCGGCCTACCAACCGGCTGATGACTTGTTTTACATCAACATGTGTACATTGCAGACGTGATTGATCATCCTGCCAGATCAGTGGCGACATGTGGTCAGTATGTCGAGTTCTCCTGCCGTTAAACCTGATTTTCCAACCTGGAATCGTTACTTATTACAGTTACTCAAATTCCTCAAGATTCTGGGTGAAAACCGGTTGCATACCTACTGATAACATTTTCATGAAAAAAATTCTTTCCAACAACATATATATATATATATATATATATATATATATATTAATTAAATTTTTTAACGTATAAACGAAGAAAAACCAATATTTCATTTCTACGAAAAATACACACATATGTAAACGCACATACACATAAAACAGAAAGATAGGCAGGCTGAGGAACTAAAAATAGACAGATAGATGTAAAATATATATACACACAGACGGTGCTCCGCTTACAAGTATAAAAATCTGTGACCTCAGAACTACGTAATATGAATATTTAGACGAGACTTATAGGATAATTTCTACAAGGAGGGAAAACTGGGAAATGTTTTTACCTTATGCCCCATGAACCTCAACATGGCTTCCATCAACGGCACGAGAAATCCCAAACCAATATTCAATCTCGACACATGTGTTATCAAGTATCTTTCATATTATATAGTTGAGAGCAGCATAGATTTTTTTTTCTTGAAAGTCTGCCAAACCACTTACTAGTGTCACTTAGATGTCCTTAATAAACCCCCACAGGAAAAAAATCAGGTTGTATTAGGTCTGTGATCTGGCAGATCATGTAAACCTCTTCCAATACATATTACAGGGATCTTATCATGGGAGATTATCACCTACGAGTGAGTCAGGTATCGCACACTGAATTCTGAACATACAGATAACTGTTTGATAGTATTCTCTATTCGCTATATGTCCCTATATCTTTGATCCAAAAATTTAAAAGAGGCGTTTCATACTTCTTTCTTTTGCAATTCTTTTAGAGAATTCCTAAGGAATTGGCTATTTACATGAAAAGAGTTGTTAATTTTTTTACAGGCGTGACGCATCTAAAATTAATAACACTGATTTAAAACATCTAAATATCTTCTTTCATATGCTATCAACCTCAGCCATTTTGAATGCATAGTGTTGAAATTATAACTTTTTACTTTATTACACTCCTAACGGTGTATTAATATTGAAAATGACGTTAAAAATACTCAATGTATACTCTTAGAAACAACTTAAATACAATTAGAATCCATACATAACAGAAAGCAATTTGCAGTGAGTGATCATACGAGGGTAATTTGATAAATTAATTTAATTCTATTTAAATGACAAAGTACTTCCTTCGGGTTACTCATCAATGGTAACCACTTTTACTTACGGAATTACAAAAATGTGAAATTATTTTCGATATTTCTGATTCTGATTTGCTTTTATTATGCAACCGAATAATAATCTTTGGTACTTCTTCTGTCTATGGAAGCCAGATATAATAAGAACAGTTAAGTCTCGTAAAGTTCGATAGACATGACATGCAGCAAGAATGGGGAATAAAAGAGAGTCATGGAAGCTCGTAGCAGGAAAACTAGGCGGAAAGCGCCGAGTAGGCAGGCCAAGAATGATGTGGGAAAATAATATTAACCATGATTTGATGAAAGTACATTATACAGGGGAAGATTGGAAAAAGTGGGTCATGGAAGCTCCTTGCAAGAAAATCAGGCAGAAAGACCCAGTAGACAGGCCAAGACTGAGGTGGGAAAATATTAACCATGATTTGATGGAAGTAGATTATACAGGGGAAGATTGGAAATTATTAACACGATAAAGGGATGTATGGAGAGCTTATGTCCGCATGGCCATGAACGTACAAGTTCGAGAGTGCCAGTGAGTTAGTTTATGTTCTTCTTCCGTTGTTTCTTTTTTTCGGAGTTATTTACCTGATTTTTGTATTCTGTACAACTGTACTGTTTACACTCCTGTGGTAAGTACTGTATACATTGTTAAGTCTTTATAAAGAAGGAACGAAGACTGCACACTCACTTCTCACTCGTAGAATAATGGCTAAAGTTTTATATTTCTTTATTTTCATGGTTCATATAGTATGGAAATGTATATATTCTTCTTGTTTATTAATGCTAATCATATGATATGTAAGAAAAAATTAATTTATACTATGTTTATCCATTTGCAGTATTTTGGATTTTTAGTAAAAATCTTTAACTGAACGAACACCTCCTTCACACTCACTTTATATCAAAACCACTTGAAATTAAAATGTGTAAATATATTATTACATGTCGCATAGCGACGTTTGTATTGTGCGAGCTGGGCGAGAATCGCGAGTTAGAGGACCCGCACAAACCGGCCGAAGTGTCTTACGAGACGGTTCTACCGGTGTCTCCTTCCCCTTTCGGGAAAGATCTGTGGTCAGAGGCTCTAGGCTTCGAAGTATCTCGAAGTTATTTCTATAAGTTTCGTCCCACCTTTAAAAAGGGATCGGAGGCGAGACCCCAGTCAGTCTCGCTTTGAAAATCGTTAAGTAAAGTGAACGAGAAATTGTGGCAGTGACTGTGAAACTATTTGTGAATGTTATAAAAATTAAAAGAAGATGAATTGTGCATTGTAATTGTTAACAAAAGGTTACTCAAAATTGTGGAAAGAAATATAGTGTTAGGGGGCACGCCGTAGCGTAGTGGTTAAGGCACTGAGCTACAAGCCGGAGGGTCGAGGGTTCAAGTCCCGTTGGGGTCAGGATGTTTAAACTGACCCAAACTCTCTGGCAGCACTATGGCCCTGGGGTCGACTCAACCTCTAACGTAAATGAGTACCAGACGCTTGTTCTGGGGTAAAGGCGGCCGTCACGCAGGGCTGACAACCCGGCTGACATAAAATGCCGATTGTCTAGAAAAAGTGGGAGCCTTAACCTCCTACTACCCCAAGGGCCTCCGGGCCTGTTGCGGGATCACTTTAATATAGTGTTAACTAAAATTTGAAACAAATTCAATGTACATATTAATGCCAAAATACCGCATAGGAAAAATCCTGGTCATTTGTGACAATATTACTTGACTGAAGTTAACGAATGTTTACAGGGAAGGAGAAGAATGGCAATCATTCCGCTCAAAAGTGAATCCTATCTTGATGCAACCAAGCGCACCTAGAATGTACGTGGCACCTATTGATGCAGTCGCTAATGATTTCATAGACAGGTAAGTGCATCATGTTTTAATAGTTTTTAATATTTCAAAATTTAACTAAGATATTTCAAGTTAATTTATATATTTTCTTTCTAATGGCAAATCAAAAGTATATCTTTAAGAATTTTACGTAATTTGTATAATCTATAGCAGAAATATAGTTTTGGTGATGTGTGATCATTAATCATATGTTTTATAGTCTATACGAACTAAATGTCGATTTAGGACTTCAATAACTTTATTTCTTTTGTGGGTCTCTTGGAGGTAGATTTTCCCTCATGCTTGATTATCTGTTTCCGGTTCCAGTCTCTGTTGTATGTATTAAAACTAATTTTTTCATGAGGTTAGGTGTCATTTTTATATGTATTGCAGATTTTTTTTCCTGATACAATTGTATGACATCTACTGTATTCCGGGGGCACGCCGTAGCGTAGTGGTTAAGGCACTGAGCTACAAGCCGGAGGGTCGAGGGTCAAGTCCCGTTGGGGTCAGGATTTTTAAACTGACCCAAACCCTCTGGCGGCACTATGGCCCTGGGGTCGACTCAGCCTCTAACGGAAATGAGTACCAGACGCTTGTTCTGGGGGTAAAGGCGGCCGTCACGCAGGGCTCACAACCCCGCTGACATAAAGTGCCGATTCTCTAGAAAAAATGGGAGCCTTAACCTCCTACTACCCCAAGGGCCTCCGGGTCTGTTTGTGGGATCACTTTACTTTTTACTTTTCTACTGTATTCCTTATCGGTGTGTCGTATCTAGGTATTATGTCTTTTGAGTCTGGTCCGGAATAATTTTGAGGCGATGGATTTTTCGGATTGAAAAATTCGAGAGATAAATCCTCCTAAGGAACTTCGCGAGCCAAAGATCCCGAGTTTGAAGATTTTCGGGCACATGAAATAACTTCAGGCCTAAATTAGAACATTTAAGCAAAATTTAAACCTAATCGACCTTTCCCATCTCTGTAATACCATAGTTGCCAACTAGGTATCTGCTTGAGACCATGTAACAAAACAAAAACCTCCACGGCGCTATAGGCCTAGAAGGCTCTTAGCTTACCAGCCGGCTGCATGTGTTAATCAAATAGGTAGACTATCATCCTGTCAGTTTAGGGGTGACACGTGGTCAGTATGTCGGGTTTTCCAGCCATTATAGCTGGTTTTGTCATTCTGCAGTCGCTAATTATGGTAGCTACCCACATTCCTCACGATGCTGGGTGGGCGCCAGTCCCATACTGACCGAAATTCCATGAAAAAATGTCTTCCATATGGAGACCCGAACGAGAGCAAGCCCTATAGCTCTGTAACACTCCTAATGAAAAAAAATATATATACAAATTGTTTCGTCTTCTCTATTCTTAAACTTGGATTTATAAGTAAATTACGACCAACAATTATAGTTAAATAAATTGTTTTATTAGTTAAACTTTCAGGTCTTTTCCGCTCACTCAGAAATCTAAATCGTCTTGCCATTTTATTCTTGGTCGCCCAATGTCGCTTCTTTCGGTGGAATGATATCATCAATTGCCAGGTGATTCTTGTTCCGTCCATCCTGTGAATTCTTGTCAATTTTAATTATTCTCGGTTAAGGACCGTTTAATTTATAAATTTGTAGTTGTTTTCGAATTGTAGGGTTCCTATGTAATGACCTGCGGTATATCCAACATTACTAACATACAATTTAATGTCTGCGCTCTCGATTTTTCTTCTCTCGAATCTGTTGAGTGCTCACGTTTCACGGCCATATGTTACCACAGGTGCGGCCATCGTTTTATAGAATTTGATTTGGGTGTCTTTCCTTGTTTTATTTTTCAATGTTCGTCTAATTGTTCTGCAGAGATGCCTGAATTTAATATTTGTTTTAAATCATCTCCTATATTATACCAAATGTCAATTATATATATATATATATATATATATATATATATATATATATACTAGCGTACCCGACAGACATTGTCCTGCCCGAACGTTCAATTCTTATGTCATGGGCGGACGATAAAAATATGTTACTTTTTTACCATAAAATTCAGCAATTAGGACATATTAGATATTATTAAATAAGTTCGCAAGAAAACCTCTTACAGCCTTCTGTTGTGGCTCAAGAAGTGTGAATGATGACGTCACATAGTCATGAACATTAGAATTGTACCCTTCTTTGCAGATAAGTTAAGAACCGTCATATAACAATTATATTAGAGTGAAAAAAAAAGATAAATTGATAAGAGTGAGTCAAAACTTTTTTTTTTTGCAGCTAGATTTAATTTCTGACCTACTGTGCACCGGTCCCATACTGGCCGACATTCCATGAGAAAAATTTCTTCCCCCGTAGAGACTCGAATCAGCATAAGTCCCGTAGTTCTGCGCCAAGACTTCTTGCCTTAACCACTCGGCTACGGCGCGAGACTGGTATCAATGAAAGACAAACATTGTTATTGTGAGTTATCCGTAAGAGATAAGGGACTCTTGGTATCAATGAAAGACAAAAATGGTTTTTGTGAGTTATCCGTAAGAGATAAACATATGCTGTCGCGGACGTTTTTGTAGAGCTTTTTGAGATATTCAATTCTGTGTACATTAATTTTGTACAGTGTAAGCAATTTAAGCGTCCAAAGAGCTACTTTTTTCACGTTTTCCACTACAAAGGGCGATTTTTAAGGGTGAAGGAGTTGAGTATCACAACTCTCTTAGGCCTATAGCCTATGTTCATCCCGGGAATCTCCTGAACATTTTGCAAAAAAAACCATCACAATCGGATCAACGGTATGGCCGCGCATAAAATACGAACAAACAAACAAACATATAAACAAACAAACAAAGATTAATTTTTATATGTAAGATATATGTATATATATATATATATATATACATACACTGCTTAAAACAATTAGAGGAACACTGTGAAATATGCCAATATTTTTTCATTGGATAAAGGTACAAACATGAAATTAATAAAGTACATTATTTGTGGTTATTTATTCATTTATTTATTGCTCATGTCAGTAAAAACAAATGAATAACGCCGACAAATAACTTTTCAAATAATTCCGCTATGTAAGCAATTGAATCTTGTGCTTATTTTTCAAAGTTAAACACTCGTTATATAGAGTTAGTATCGTGTATGGCCTCCACGACATTCGATGACACTTTGGCACCTTCGTGGCATGCTCCCAATAAGATTCTGGATTTTCTCTTGCGGGATATTCTCCCATTCCTCCTTCAGAGCATCTCCAAGTTGATGCAGAGTTTATGGAGCTTGATGTCGGTTCCCGACCTTCCTGTCTAGAAGATCCCACAAGTGTTCAATAGGATTGAGGTCTGGACTGACCGCTGGCCACTCCATTACCTCAATTTCATTCCTCCTCAGGAAATCCCTGGTGACAGCCGCAGAATGTGCCCTGGCATTACCCTGCATAAACAGAAATCCAGGGCCTACTCCAATGGCAGCAGGTACTACATGTTCTTCCAGAACGTGTTCGATACACCAGACAGCATTCAGTTGCTGGGGAACAAGTACAAGGTCCGTACGATTGTTGTACATAACTCCGGCCAACACCATTATGGAACCTCCTCCGAATCTATCAATTTCCTGTACAACCTCTGCAGAAAATCTTTCTCCTGGCCGTCCCCACACCCTCAATCGACCATCACAACGTGTAAGACGATACCTGGATTCGTCCAAGAAGAGCATAGACTCTCACTGGTTCAGGTTCCAATCACAATGGTTTTCAGCATACGTAGGGCCTACGTCTTGCTGCCTTATACCCATTTGTTAAGCGTGGTTTTTAACGGGCCTTTTTGGATGAATATTCTCTTTAACGGGCCTTTTTGGATGAATATTCTCTTTCCTTAATTTGTTCCTTATGGTTTGGTCTGAAACCCGGATTCCGGAAGCCATATGAAGGTCATTCTGCAGGCTTTTGCAGTTTGTGTACGCTGTCGAAGAGCAGAAAGAACAACGTATCTGTAATCCAGGGGGCTTGTTTTAAATGTACGGCCCTGGCCACGTCTTCTACAACACTGACCTGTCTCTCTGTGCCTGTTGCGTAACCTGGACACCACGGAAGGAGAAACCCCAAGCTCTCTAGCCACTTGTCGCAGAGATTGACCTTGTCGTAAAAGATGTAGAGCATGATACACTTCAAACTCATTTAAATGCCTCATTTTGTCAGAGACTTCAATAAACAAGGCAATAATCAACATTCGTCACTATAGCAACATCAGGAACCTTACCAATTAGAAGTGGCCAGTGCCTTCTAAAATAAAAAAAAATCTCTATATTTGTTATTTGAGGTAATTTCTCTGTATTTAGGCCTTGGACCTTTAAAATTTGTATCCAATGATAAAATTAATAATTCAGTTTACATATTGTCCAACGTTCAGCATCACAGCTTTAAAAAACAATTACTTATTCAATTTATTACAAGTGTTCCTCTAATTGTTTTGAGCAGTGTATATATATATATAAACGGTAGTGGCCTGTTCTATTATATTTAAATTTGTTACAATTGTTTTATCATTATTGGGTATTTTCCTTTGAAGGTCACCACTTTTGCATGGATATTTCTAAGTCAGACATTTACCGACATCAACGTCCTAGTAGTACCTTAGTTGCCTGTTAGATGTCTCATAGGGTGGATTTCTCAACCGAAGTCTAAACCACGACCACAGTTTTCCAATGTTTTATTGTTCCCATAACACCTATAAAAATGACTGAAAATTGACAGAATTGTTATGAAACCATAGACATGATTCACACATTAGTTTTCGTAATTAACAGCCGTAGATTTTAAGTTTTTATAGTTGTTACGGAAACATTAAAATATTGGAAAACCGCAGTCGAGCTTTAGACTACGGTTGAAAAATCCACCCATTGGGTCGGTGTGTTTACCGCATGCCATCTATAACATCTATCAGCAAATCATAATAATAACTAAAATATTAACTTGATCCTGTAACTCCTTGCAAAGGAGAGGCTATGGCTCAACAATGGGCAACGCCATTATAGATAAATAGATAGATAGTTTTGAGTAATGTTACATGACAACAGTCCAGCTATTTGTAAACGATCGTCTAACTATTCTAAGATTATATAAAATCCTAACATCAACAAAGAAAATAAAATAATTATTAAGTTTTGATGTTTTCCTTAAACTTTATTAATTTCTGGATTTTCTTTAGCATAATTAATATGAGTTAGAATAGTCAGGGCTCACCTCATATTTGTAGATTTCTTGACTAAGGTTTCGATACATTACGCATCATTATCAATTCTTTCTAACTCCTATTGATTAAAATAAACCTCATAGTGCCACTTCCTTTAAATATTAAATTTCTTCAGCTTGCTTTGTAACTATTTTCAAACTGTATTAATATACACTTAGGCCTATAGTTTATAATTAATTTGGAATGCCTTTTGGTTTGATTGTATAATTACGTGATTGTTACAGATTGCGAGACTTAAGAGATGAAAAGCAAGAAATTCCAGGCAATTTTGTAGATGAGTTACATAAATGGGCTCTTGAATGTGAGTATTATTCTAAAAGAGTAAACGAAAAGTCAGAGTAAACGGGATGCGATAAAAATAATTGAACTGTGCCCGAGCAACAAAATATCTTTTAAGTATAGGCCTACATATTACACAATTAATTTTTATTCAAGTTCCTGTTGTAATTTATTTCAGCCCCACTGTAGTAAACATATTATTATTATTATTATTATTATTATTATTATTATTATTATTATTATTATTAGTATTATTATTATATTGATTCAAACAAAAAAAATCCTTTAAATTTATCATTTGACAATATTTATAAAAGGATGCAATTTTCACCTACCTTCACCTGCTCAGAAACTGATTTTCATAACTCTATTTCCTAATTTTTCAGGAGGCCTGAGTCACATTTTGGATAGGCTACCCAATTCACAATAACAACACTGTTTTGAGGAATGGCGTTTAATTCACTCTGACAACAGAGTGTACAAATTCATGTGTGAAATTGATACAGAAAAATGTTAGAACATCAAGGGTACAAACAAATTTAAAGGTGAACTTAAAACAACCTAGCTCTAGGCAGACATTATGAATAAACCATACAAAATTAATAAACGAGTTAATTTATATGTGAATATACTAAAAAGAATAAGCAAGGGCACTAAATAATTCTAAATTACATAAATAATAATTTTAGTCCATCGCTGGTCTAGTGGTAACGACTTAGCCGAAACAACTTTCTGGGTGTAGACTTTTTTCAGGGTTTTCCCTCACCTATAAATCAAATGGCAGGAAACCTTAAGGTCCGAATAGTCACTTATATCATCTGGTCATAAAAATAATCCATATAATAGTCGACGTTTTAGTACGAATGTATGAGTGAATGGTGTTTCTGATATTAA
Source organism: Diploptera punctata (assembly GCA_030220185.1). Classification (NCBI taxonomy): domain Eukaryota; kingdom Metazoa; phylum Arthropoda; class Insecta; order Blattodea; family Blaberidae; genus Diploptera; species Diploptera punctata. Next base: position 87,009 of record JASPKZ010003075.1, on the reverse strand, counting down.
ATGTTCGTGTTGTGTCCGAGGTGGTTCTAGCTTTGAGTAAATATCTCATCCCAGGCAACTTCTCAATATCTATGAGTGATCAAAAAGTATTGTGTGAACCTGAGTTCAAAATCCTCTCCATTAGGTCGAGTCTACGTACGGTGCAAGTGGCATGGGGCATGTACAAATATCTACAAAAGGGAGAATTTACATAGTGCTCAGCCCAAGAGCAGAACTTTCAATTAAAATTCAACATTCTCCATTATTTCCTTAACTCAGCCTTCTTTTTGTATCCGCATACAAACCATTTATTTTAATATTATCTATCATCGGATGTCGTTTTTGTCTCCAACCTTCTTTCCGTTGACCATTTCTTCTAGGGGCATCCATCAGCAGGCAGTTTCTTCTTAGCCAGTGAACAATTCAATTTATTTTCTTCTTCTTTATGGTTTCCAGCATTGTTCTTCCTTCGCCCACTCTTTCTAGCACATCTCTGTTTTTTATTTTGTCTGTCAATTTTATATGCTCCATCCTTCTCCATATCCACCAAAAGCTTCCAGTCGATTTTCCTCATTCCGTCGCAATGTCCAAGTCTCTGCACCATACAATGCTTCACTCTACATAAAGCACTTCACTAGCCTATTCCGCAATGCTTTTACAGAGAATGCTTCTCTTCTTGTTAAAAGTTCATTTTGCCATTGCTAACGTCTGCTTTACTTCTTGATACTAAGATAAGCAGAAAAAATAATATCATTGTTAGGAACATTTTGCACACAATCTTCATATATGTTATAAAAAAACTCCTGGCGCGACAGGCCTAGAAGGCCCTTGGCCTACCAGTCTGGCTGCTGATCTCACATCCACATGTCTCAATCACATGTGTAGATGATCATTCAGCCAGTATAGGGGTGACATGTGGTCAGCATGTCTTGTCCCCCAGCCGTAATAGCTGGTTTTCTCAACCTGGAGCCGCTACTTATTGTAGCTACCCAAATGCCTCACGGTGCTGGGTGGGCACTGGTCCCATACTGGCCGAAATACCATGAGAAAATGTCTTCCCCCATGAAGACTTGAACCAGCGCAAGTCCCGTAGCTCTGCGCCAAGGCTTCCTACCTTAAACACTCGGCTACGGCGCGGGACTACGTTATCAAAAATGAATAATATTATAATATATGTCTTCGTTTGTTGCACTATTATTTCCTTGCTACAAGTAACCATAGTTACAAGAATATGACAACTTCATGAAATGTGAATAATTGTATCATATTTTGAATATTTATGTATTTACTATTTAATAATCATCATTAACATTTTTATTTTAGGCTCAATTTGGCCTGTTCCTGTAGCTGAATAATTTATTAATTTCTCTTGCTGTGTTTAGGACTTGCTCTGTTTGTCCTTTAGGTTGATAACATAATACCTTTTTTGGCAAAGTTTTGAATCCATTCTTTGGAGGCGATTTAACTAATTATTTTTATATGTTTGGATATCTTCTACTATGGTTTGAACTTATAGCCTTTCACGAATGTAAACGTTTATCTTTTATCCAAACTACTTAGATCTACAATAGAAGCAAAAAACTCATCTGTGCAGCTTCGAATGTAGTTTAATGTGCAGAATTCAAATCCAGTTTTCACTGCTATATTTTAGGGAGGTTTTGTCTGATATAATGTGTAATCGTAATTTAGTTTATATGGACATTCATTTTCCGAACTGTCGTTTAGTGATTCCATTTATCTGACTACATTTTTGTAATTTGCACATTGTCTTTTTTTGTTTCATAGATTAAGTGTCCAAGATAATTAATTTCGGATACTAGTTCAATAATATTCCCATCCAATTCTATTTTAAACCTCTTTATTTTTCGCACTTTGCCAGTGCTTTTTTCTTCATAATAGATATTTTCCTATTATAAATTCTGGGTACACTGTTTAATTGGAATGCTCTCCTTTGTAAATAATTTTCTGATGTGTCAAAAATAACCAAATCATATGCATACATCATTTGTAGCGTGTTGTTTTTTTATCTTGATTCCACGTTGAAATACAATAGTTCTTTGTAATATTTTGCGATAATGTTTATATATATATGGCATGATAAGAAAATTAAATACATGGACGGGATTTGAACCCGGACCTTTGGTTTGGTACCCCAGCTTGCTATCCATTACACCACCGAGCAAATCCGGTACAAACATTTATCTTTCTTTTATATATATATAATCCATCCATACTAATTCTGCCCGAAGGCAGGTCCTTCACTACAATCATAGAATTTTAATGCTATGCTTGCAGCTTTACTAGGGAATCCTAGGTGTGGTAGCTTCCCATTGCTTTCCACACCGGTGAAGGATGATGATGATGATGGCCATATGATTTCGGGGACCGTTTGGGCCTTAAAGTTTTCCTGACATTTGTCTTAGAGGTGAGGAAAATCGCCGATAAAAACCTCACCCAGAAAAACTGCCCCGACCGGGGATCGAACCCGGGCCCGCTGCGTGACAAGGCAGCACGCTACCTCGAGACCACAGCGGTGGACTATATATATATATATATATATATATATTCTCCATTATTACTAGATGTCGCGAGAACTCGGTCTTCACTGCCATCTGGTAGCTAGCTATAACAAGTAAGCCAATTAAGGATAATATTTTTACTATATAGCAGTGACGCTTCATCGACGCATATATATATATATGTATACATACATACATAAACAGGTTTACAGTGTAATAAAACATCTGCCTGTGCCCAAAGCTTTTTAATTTTTTTCTTCTTTCTCCATTCTTCTCTATGTTACCATTCCAATTCTTCCAGACCTAGCTACCTCAAAGCTCTTCTTACATCATCCATCCATTTAAATCTAGGTCGACCTCTCCTTCCTTTCCCATGTGGAATCCATTCTAAAGCTTGTTTGGGTAATCTTCTCTCTGGCATCCTACGTATATGACCATACCATTCTATAGTTGTCTATATCTGACAAAACCTAATATTGAATTTTGGACTTTCATTTGTTGACAGGTGATAATCCACATTCCTGTCTCACCGTTTTATTAGTTGTTACAAGTTCTGATCTTTTTTTTAATGATACTTGAAATTTTAACTTTTATCTTTGAATTAACAAAGACTTTGAATAGCTTGAATTATTTGCTTAGGGCTTTCATATTTATTTATTAGCCATAATAAAATTATATGCAAACTCTCTTTACCTTGTTTAATCTGTCCCTTAGAGATACTTTTCCGTGCCACACGCCTCCTAATCCTTACAGGGACACATCCTACCGGGAGAGGATTGAAAATCTGGATCAAACACTTACTTTTTTTTACCACACATGAACATGGAGGGGTGCCCAGATTTGTGATCAGGTAAATGCCAGGGCATCATCCGAGACAACACGAAAATATAAGATAAAACACATCATTCACTCACACACTCATACCAAACAAGGCGAATATGGTATGGATCTTTGTGATGGGCACATCATGTTCTCAAAATATTTGGGTTTTGAAAGTCCCTGATATTTGTCTAACAGGTGAAGAAAAACCCCGAAAAAAACACGCAAGAAACTTGTCTCGACCAGGGATCATATCCGGGCCTGCTGGTAGGAAGCAACGACGCTACCCTGAGATGAAATTAGGCACAATATATAATTTATTTTTTACATTGCATTGTATGAATTCGTTCACAAATTTTCATCTCGCGCGATAGGCCTAAAAGGCCCTTGACCTAGCTGCCGGCTGCTGGCGTCACATCCACATTTGTTAATCACAGAGGTAGAAGATCATATAGCTAGTGTAGGTGTGACATGTGGTCAGCATGTCGGGTTCCCCAGCCGTTATAGCTGGTCTTCTTAACCTGGAGTCGCTACTTATTGTAGCAACCCAAATGCCTCACGATGCTGGGTGGGCACCGGTCCCATACTGGCCGAAATTCCATTAGAAAATTTATTCTCCCATGGGGACTCGAACCAGCACAATTCCCGTAGCTCTGCTCCAAAAGGCTTCTTGCCTCAACTATTCGGCTACGGCGCAGGACGTTCATAACGTAAAAGTAGAAGTAAACTGTATACTCTTGTTTGGCCTGATATTAGGTCAAGGGATGAGATTAGATGAACGTTCTATTACTGAAAATATTTTATATAAAAAGATGCCGGCTCAACAGATCTGCTGCATCGTCACAGGGACAAATTAAGTGAAAAAAAAGTATTACTATAATAATAACCAATGATAAATATTGAATATTTCTTTATTTTTCAGCTATAATTAATATATCACTGGACAAACGCATGGGGTGTCTTGAGAAAGATCTCAAGCCAGATTCTGAACCACAAAAGATGATAGACGCTCTCGGTGTCATTTTTGAGACATCTTTCAGCCTGCAGATATTTCAACTTTGGAAATACATCAATACGCCTACATGGAAAAAATTTGTCGAAGCATCTGACTTTTTCAATGAGTAAGTACTTAATTTTTTATTAAAAAAATCTTAAGGTGCACAACACATGGTTAATTCAATAATCATGGGACACCAAAGTAATAAACAAAACTCCATAGCATAAAACAGGGTTAGAAGCCCTTCGCTTATCAGGCGGCTACTGACATCTTTATGTCGGAAGGTAGCCACCACAACGCCAATAAATGGGTGACATATGGTCAATATGTCGGGTCTCCAAGCCATTAGAGCAGATTTTCTCAATCTAGAGCTGCTGTTTATTGTAGCTATCCAAATGCCTTACCATGGAGGGTGTGTACCGGTTCCATTATGTCCTAAATACCTTGAGAAATATTATTTCCCATGGGGAATCGATCCAGCGCAATTCACGTATCTATGCTCAAGGCATTGATGCCTTAACCGCTCGTCTATGGCGCGCGACATATGAAAATAATATTCACGAAAAGTTAGCCAAGTAGGGTACCTTACCCAGTCATTGAGCCACAACTGACTGTTGAGATGTTGGAAGCCTTGTCCATCCTCTTCCTCCAGTAAATGCAGGAAATTTCCATCGAAACATGTCCCAGTTGAGAGATCAAAATATAAGGTGAAGTGTAAATACCAGTAACTGATTCAATATCTTTTATGTATTTTGGGAGGACATTTTCCATGTATATTAAGTTAATAAAATAATAAGATCTTCTTGGTAACTATGTATAATGTATATTAAGGTTTATATATTCTACTTGTTACAGAATGGCCATTAAGTGCATCAATGAAGCAACCGAACGGTTGAAGAATTTACCAGCTAATGACAGAGAACTCACAATTCTGGAGAAACTTCTGATCCGTGATCCAAATCCTAAAATAGCTATGGTAATGGCTCTTGATATGTTTGCAGCTGGAGTTGAAACAGTAAGAACTTTATATTTTCAAATCATCCTGAATATTATGACATTAAAACACTTATTGCAAAATTACTTTTACTTATTATCCACGGAGTGCATTCGCTTAAAATTTTCTGAAGATTTAAAAAAATCCCTATACCTTCAAAATATGGCAAAACTGAAGTGAATTTTTTTATTCAATGCCACCACGTTGTCATTTTGACATTCTGGTATTCTCTCCTGGCATGGCTTTACTGTAACCCACTTCTGAGGTTGGGGCGCCTGGAAGGTGGGGTTATGCTGCTCCGATGATATAAGATAGGTGATGATAATGGTAATTATGCGCCAGTAGAGGCCTTAATCATAAGCTTAATGAATATGTTAATGATGGCCACATGATGTTCGGGGACTTTTAGGGGGTTAACGTTTCCTGACATCTGTCTAACAGGTGAGGAAAACCCCCGAAAAAAACCATCACCCAGAAAACTTGTCCCGGTCGGGGATCGAATCTGGGCCCGCTGCGTGACAAGGCAGCACGCTACCTCGAGACCACAGCGGTGGACAATATAGTCGATTTTACGGCATGAACCGAAACTCGAATCCAAGGATTGTGTTTTTTTCTTATAGCAGCATTATTTTAAGGATGTTCGCTGTGAACAGAGTAAAAATTAACTTCCGAACAAAATATTATTTTTTGCGCGATAGTGCATTTTGTCGTACTTACAGCAATTGCGACCATTATTGAAAGTACAACTTCCTTAATAACTATACTGTAATATTATATTTACATCCACGTGCGAGAAGTAAAACCACTGCCCTCTATGTATGCTACGTACAATGTATATACAAAAAATATACAAAAGCTAGTGTTAATATACATTATACGAAACAAATCACTACATCTTTAATGAACTGAACTTTATTTGAAACAATATAAAACAATAAATACGTACTTGCGGCCATGCTATCAATAATTATTCTCAAGGCCTCCTGTTGTTTCAACTAACAAACATTGTCCACACTGTTAACATTAGTCAATTGTTTGTAATGAACGCAAATATTTCCAACAAAGATGTTACTATTTTACTATTATTTATTATTTTGAAAACACCATCGCGCAAAAAATAATGTACAACGCAAGTTTGTGAAGTGTGTTACAGAATCTCGGATATTAAAAAACCTCGCTATCGATCGGTTTTTAAACATTTCTCTCGATTCTGCAAAAACCACTTCCCAACCTCGCATCGTAATAATACTATGTACGCTACCAAGATCCAAAGTATTCAAGTCTTGCACTATTTCCAGTTACCAAAGTTTCAATTTTGCACGAAGTACAAACACAAATTGCACTTTACCTATTAAGAGGTGCTTTCACAGTTACTTCTGACAACTTACACCGATGTTTTCCTCTTGACGTGCAGAGTAGCCTATACTACTTTATAATGGAATATTTAGACCAGAGGATAGAAGACTTATAATCTTCCACACATTCAATTTCGTATTTTATTGATGACTTACAACTCAATGGTATTAATAAGCTGTTAGTTTATGCTGATGATTTAGTATTATTGGCCGATAGCGAGGAGATACTAAAGGACAACACGCACACACTATTGAGTAACACTAAGAAATTAGGACTGGAAGTTTATATCAATAAAACTAAATATATGGTCACACATAGAAATTCATTATGTAATGGAAATGGACAGCTAATGACAAATGAGGGAAATTTTGAGGAAGTGGCTGAATTCAAATACCTAGGAACAATAATCACAAATAGGAATGACATGCACAAAGAAATTAAACATAGGCTCAATTCTGGAAATGCGTGCTATTATGCATTGCAGAGACTCTTGATGTCCCAACTTCTTTCAAAAAACGTTAAACTGAAAATATATAAAACTATTATTCTACCAGCTATATTATATGGGTGCGAAACATAGACTCTTACTTTAAGGGAGGAGAGGAGATTGCGGGTATTTGAGAATAAAGTACTTAGGAAAATTTTTGGACCAAAGAGAAGTGAACAGACAGGTGAATGGAGAAGACTACATAACAATGAACTACATGGTCTTTATAGGAAGCCAGATAAAATAAGAACAGTTAAGTCTCGTAGACTGCAATGGGCAGGACATGTTGCACGTATAGGGGATGAAAGACTTGCATGGAAGCTTCTTGTAGGAAAACCAGAGGGAAAACGCTCAGTTGGTAGACCAAGAATGAGGTGGGAGAATAACATTAAATATGATTTGAGGGAAATAAATTATACAGGGAATGATTGGAAAGCATTAGTTCAGGATAGGGATGTATGGATAGCTTATGTCCGCGCGGCCATGAACCTACGGGTTCGATAGTGCCTGTGAGTAAGTAAGTATTGATATTAACAGTGTTATTTATAACAGTGGTTGTGTAACTATGATAGCATTATAACAGACTACTCAACCACTTCCCTTTCAGACATTACAATGAATATATACCGGTAGCTTGATAACAAACAAAATGCGAATTTGCTGTGCATGTGCTGAAATTAAAAGACGTAATATTCCCTAACTATTCAGATTGAGTGGGGGCTTTCCTTGTAATTCATTTTAATCTTGAAAGGCGTTCAATTACATAAGCATTGTTGTTATTGGTTAATACGTACAATGTTTTGCTGGCGATACGAACACCAGTACAATTGGTAGGTGTTTTGTCGCTGGTTGGTTGAAAAAGGATGCAAGAGGAGAGTAGTGAGAGATGTACAGTCAAAGCAACAACGTTTTACCACAACATTTTGTTCACTGCGGAGCTAAAGTACAGTAATCTAATATATACAAATTAATGTTTGTTTGTTTGTTCGTACTTCATGCGCGGCCATACCATTGATCCGATTGTGATGTGGCTTTTTGCGAAATGTTCAGGAGATTCCCGGGATGAAAGTAGGCTATAAGAGAGTTGTGATACTCAACTTCTACACCCTTAAATCTCCATTTGTAGTGGAAAACGTGAAAAAAGTAGCTCTTTGGACGCTTAAATGGCTTACGCTGCCTAAACCATAACAAATACACAAAATTAATGTACACAATTGAATATCTCAAAAAGCTCTACAAAAATGTGTGCGACAGCATATGTTTATCTCTTACGGATAACTCACAATAACCATTATTGTATTTCATTGATGCCAAGAAGATTGAGACAAGTACGTAGATTCCAGTGCAAGCACAGTAGCACATGACGGGTATTCTTTTAGGGATAACTCACAACAAAGAATTTTGTCTTTTAGCTCATTTATGCCAAGAAGATAGAGATAAGTAGATTCCCGGGCAACACCGGGTAATCAGCACGGATAATCTTAAAATAATTACGATGTACATTTATAATTATTTTTCATTTTACTTATTAAACTAATCATGAGAAGTACATTAATTTTCGTCTTTCAGTTCATTTATGCCAAGAAAATCTGGATGAGTAGATTCCCGGACAACGCCGGGTAAACAGCACGGGGTAACTAAAAATAATTACGATATAAATGTTTCCATATACTTATTTAACTAAACATGAAACATATGAATTTTTGTATTTTAGCTCATTTATGTCAAAAAGATCGGGATAAGTAGATTCCCTGGCAACGCCGGGTAATCAGTACGGGGTATCAAAAAATAATAATTTATAATTATTTTTCCTTTTACTTATTCAACTAAACTTAAAAGCACATTAATTTTCATTTATTTAGGCGTAGCAGCGCACACCGGGTATTAGCTAGTAACCTTAATAAAATAGGCTACATAATCACTGAACCGCAAACACAGTCTAACAGTTCATCTAGCCTTGTCGTAGGTACCTCTCCTTGCTGCTGATTATCTGTAACATTATTTAAATAATCTTGATCAACATCTTTTATTTATATTTGTCTTTGTGAAATAAACCCATCACAGCAATCACACTTTTTTTTTCTTTTTGTTACTAATCATTTGTAGTATTTGGTCTATATAGACTTATAAGGAAAAATTACCGGTATCAGGACTGTATCATACATCCACAAGAGATATTACTTCTGAAATCTGGCAAAACTTGACTTAGCTATTTCTTTCCCTAAACCCTTAATTTTTATATTCTGTTGCAGACTTCCTTTGCGACAGCAATCACTCTGTATTTGTTGGCATTGAATCCAGAGAAGCAAGAAAAACTATATGAGGAATTACTGCATCATGTTCCAGATCAGAACACTGAATTGACAATTGAAAAGCTGAATGAGATGAAATATCTAAAAAGCTGCATCAAAGAAAGTCTCAGGTTCGAAATTAATAATTTACTTTACAAGAATTGAATGTAAGATTTTAAAATTGTATGAACTATTTCAATATATGATACCAATATTTAAAAAAAATATGGCTGATAAAATATTAATCATTGTATGTACTGACATTGACAATTTATTATATCAGTAATTTGTAATATTATTGCTATATTATTTTAGTTGACGAATCTCTTTATCAGCTAAATATTTTAATGAAGTATACGATTTAAAATTAATAGGACGTGTTTTTATTTCAGGTTGAAACCCATTGTACCAGGGAATATTAGAACTCTAACAAAGGACATAGTTTTGTGTGGATATAGAATTCCGAAAGGCGTAAGTAGAAACTGATATTTTAGTTCACAGAAATTGTAATATAAATAGCTTATTTCGTTTAAGTATAAAATATGAAACATTTAAGAAATTTCTGGTAAGTTCAAAAATATGTGAACCAGCAAACTAACTCACTGCACGTGTTACTTACATCCTCCTGAAATTATGTTAATAACTGCTATCCAATAAGAAATATTTTCACTTTCTACTAGCCGAGAGTATTACTACTTATACAAGCCCAAATTTTTTTCGATATATTAATTTACATATTTCTTGATAGTGTTAATTTACAGAACATACAATTAAAATTAAATATTATATATTTTAGTTTTAAGTAATTACATAGATAATTAACCCTAGGAACACCAAGGTATTTAAGGTTACGTGGAGCACCAACCCATGACAAATATTGCCCATGTTATATTTAGCTATATATCCATATTTATAGGATGTAATTAGGGTCATTTTGTGATATTAGTTTATTAATAAACGTCCTAAATTGCATATTACTAGAAAAGTAAAATTTTGAATATAAAGGTGTTCAAAATTGTATAACTTATTGTTTTACTATTTTTATGTCACTTTGAAATATAACAAGCAATAATGCCCAAAAGTGTACAAAGAAAACTGTAATACATTGGAAAGAATGTTAGTATAATGCTTGGAACATTTATTATATAAAACATTCTTCATTAGAAGATTGCCACAAGGACAATTATTTTTCAAAATTGATGAAATACATTTTGTAAATGCATTAAAAAATTTCAAATTGTAATTGAAGTATATTCTATAAATAAGGAATTTTGTAAAGATTTTTTCAATTGAATTTGATCCTCTAATGGCAGCGATGGCAATTTTAGAAATATACACTCTGTCCAAATCTAAAAAAATTCCAAAATTTAGCTACGAATCCTGGTATAGTACCTCTTGCCCCGATCATCAATCTTGTGACAGTTATACTATCTAATTGGTATTTATCTTTGTAATAGACAACTGTTGGCTGATATATGACTATTTTCAGAGTCAACTTCCTCAGGTTGGCCACTATGAGCCTCAAAACGGATTGTGGCATCTAATATCATACCAATTTTAGAAGATGGTAGAATGTCCAAAATTTCTATACACTAATTAGATATAAAATACCAGGTACTGAATTTTTCCCTGGTGAAACAGTAAAAAAAATGCTAACACTTGAACAAAGAAAGTTGGTATACATTTGAATATACTTATACTTGAGTGTACAAAATGTCAAAAATTTCTATATATTTTGTCTAAACAACCAGGTATTAAACTTTTTTCCAGGCTAAAAAAAATTACACTTAAGACTTAAATACAGTTTGTATTGAAAATATTCTTTCAATGTCTTCATTCAGAGAGGTCACCATTATTTTCAGATGGAGAACATTTACCCCCTGCATTTGAAATAGTTGTTCTATCAACAATGAAAATGTATTCCAAATTTGTATTCTCAACAATGCACAAAAACAACTGAACATATGGCCGCCAATATGCATTTCAGAAAATATTAGAATTATGGTCACAGATAGTACCAATCCAGGGCAAAATCATCCCATAGCACAAAAATTTAATGTTTTAATTTTAAAATTTTAAAATGGATAAATATAGATAAATATAGGATATAGTGGTATATAAGGGGGATGACAAATAGAAAAAGGCCCATTAACATAGGAGGATATCATTTAATACTTTTCATAAGTAATGCCACGAGTGATTTCCAAATTATCGATAAATTCACGACTCACGAAGTGAGGAGTGAATTTATCTAGAGAATTTGGAAATCAAGAGTGGCATTTGTTAGGACTATTTAACGAATAAAATTAAGCTGTTTACTCACAAATCATTATTTAACTATAGTTATTTTAAAATATTTATATATTTAATGTAAACGGCGATGTTTGAAAACAAATGAGAAACGATAGGTACGCTTCTACTGCTTCTTTTGTTTATCACTGCAACCAGATCATACTATTTATTGCCAAAGGAACGCAATATTGTAAGGAGGAGCTTTCTTTAATATGGTAATTATAACACTGATAAATATTTGGTGAAACACGACTCTGATTGGTTGTAAAACAGAAATCATTGAAACGTGATTGGTCATTGACTCCCATTTGGGGCATGAGTTAAATAGTCAAGGAAAGAAAACTTACGAGCAATTTTTGTCCATGCTTGGATGTTGTAAGGATTCTTAAGATAAAAATTAAAATGTAACTTTTGACAGAAGCCGTCGTCCTCAACTTTGTTACAATGATGTATGTAAAATATTAACTGGAGGCCTGTCAGAAGTTAACTTCCATCATCAGCTGGATGAGTATGCGCTACTAGTAGTTAAGACGCTATGGACGTTGCAGGTCCTGTTGCGTCTCCAGTAGGAACTAATTTTTTTAAAATCATGCATGTAAAATATTATTAACTGGAGGCCTTTCGGAAGTTAACTTCCATCATCAGCAGGATGAGTATGCGCTACTAGTAGTTAGGACGCTGTAGACGTTGCAGTTCCTTATGCGTCTCCAGTAGGAACTCAATTGTTAAAATGATGCACGTAAAATATTATTAACTGGAGGCCTTTCGGAAGTTAACTTCCATCATCAGCAGGATGAGTATGCGCTACTAGTAGTTAGGATGCTGTAGACGTTGGAGGTCCTGATGCAGGTCCTATTCACCTCAACGGAATTTGATATGAATTTTATAGTATTAATACATTCTTGTTAAAGGAACTTTTTATTTTCTTATAAATATGCATACCGTATATGTTGATATGGATAAGAATATATGTATATACCCTACACGTCTCTCGATTGGGGACATGGGTGCTCCACTATCGGGAGTTTCTCGACGACTGCTAATTTAGTTAGTTTATTTACTTACTGATAAAACCTGCATTTGGAACGGGTTTTTTAGTCAGAAGGAGGATCCTATCCGCTATCCGAGATATCAAGTTTGTTAATGATAGGATATCATACATAATTCTAAAGGGTAAACGACATGATTTTATAATTGTAAATGTACATGCCCCCACAGAAGATAAAGATGACAAGATCAAGGATGAGTTCTATGAAGAATTAGAATGCTTATTTGATAGTCTTTCACGATATCATATGAAAATTGTCTTAGGAGATTTTAATGCAAAAGTAGGGCGGGAAGATATATTCAAACCAACAATAGGCAAATTCAGTCTTCATGAAGATAGTAACGACAAAAGGGTTAGATTAGTCACATTTGCCACATCAAAGAATCTCATTGTCAAGAGCACAACATTTCAGCATAAAGATATTCATAAATACACCTGGACATCGCCAGATGGAGAAACTCGGAACCAGATAGATCATGTATTAGTGGATAAACTCTGACACAGTAGCATCATCGATATTAGATCAGTTAGAGGGACAGACTGCAATTCGGATCATCATCTGGTCAGAGTGAAAATCAGACAACGGCTATCGCTTATGAGAGGAACAAACGCTAAAGACGATTCTGTAAAATATGAATTTAAAAACCTGAAAAATGATGAAATGCGGCAAGAATACCAAATCAAAATTGCTAATAGATTTGAAGTACTGGAATCTTCAGATGACAATGTGGCAAACGAAGAAGAAATTGATATAAATAAAGAATGGGAGGCTATAAGGGATACTATTAAATTTTCAGCATCAGAAAGTATTGGTTGTTTAAAAAACAGGCAAAACAAGAAATGGTTTGATGAGGAATGTGCCGACATTGTAAAGAAAAGAAAACTAGCAAAAATGAAATGGCTGCACGAGCCAAATGAGGTAAATTTAGAGCAATTGGGTAGTATTAGACGGGAAACCACCAAGTTACTAAAGAGTAAAAAGAGGGAATATTTGAGAGAGAAGATTAATGATCTTGAAATGAATGCAAAAAATAGGAACATTAGAGAATTATATCAGGGAATTAGTATAGAAAAGAAAGGGTTTCAGGCTAGAATAAACATAATTCGAAATGAAAATGGGGATATGATTGCAGATTCTAGGAGTATATTAAATAGATGGAAAAGTTACTTTAATCAGCTATTAAATGTACATACAGAACAGGACGTTGAGGAGGATAAGTTACAGACAGCAGAAATGCTAGTCGCAGAGCCAAGTGAATTAGAGGTTGAAATGGCGATTGAAAAATTGAAGATGTATAAAGCATCAGGTTCAGATGAGATCCCAGCAGAACTGATAAAATCAGGGGGAGAAAAATTGATGGACAAGATACGCTGGTTGCTTAGTATGATTTGGAAAAAAGAAACTCTTCCAGATGAATGGAAGGAATCAATTATCGTACCAATTTATAAGAAAGGAGATAAAACTGATTGCAACAACTACAGGGGCATCTCATTACTTTCAACTTCGTACAAAATTCTAACAAATATATTAGTAAGCAGACTTACTCCCTATATTGATGACATTCTAGGAGATCATCAATGTGCATTTAGAAGAAACAGGTCTACAACAGATCAGATTTTTAGTACAAGACAGATCTTAGAAAAGAAATGGGAATATAATGGTACTGTACATCAACTGTATGTAGACTTCAAAAAAGCATATGATTAAATTAAGAGGGAGAAGTTATATAGTATCCTGCTGGAGTTCGGAATTCCTAAAAAGTTAGTAAGACTTATACGAATGTGTCTAAATGGCTCAAAGAGTAGGGTGCGTGTAGGCAAACAGTTATCAAACACTTTTGAAATCCAGAATGGGTTGAAGCAAGAAGATGCACTATCTCCTGTACTATTTAATTTTGTACTAGAGCATGCCATTAAATCTTTAGAGAATGAGGAAGGCTTACAACTGAATGGTATTAATAAGCTGTTAGTTTATGCTGATGATGTAGTACTACTGGCCGATAGCGAGGAGATACTAAAGGCCAACACGCACACACTATTGAGTAACACTAAGAAATTAGGACTGGAAGTAAATATCAGTAAAACTAAATATATGACCACACGTAGAAATGCAGTATATAATGGAAATGGACAGCTAATGACAAATGAGGGAAATTTTGAGGAAGTGGCTGAATTCAAATACCTAGGAACAATAATCACAAATAGGAATGAGATGCACAAAGAAATTAAACATAGGCTCAATTCTGGAAATGCATGCTATTATGCATTGCAAAGACTTTTGATGTCCCAACTCCTCTCCTTTCAAAAAACGTTAAGCTGAAAATATATAAAACTATTATTCTACCAGTTATATTATATGGGTGCGAAACATGGACTCTTACTTTAAGGGAGGAAAGGAGATTACAAGTATTTGAGAATAAAGTTCTTAGAAAAATTTTTGGACCAAAGAGAGATGAACAGACAGGTGACTGGAGAAGACTACATAACGATGAACTACTTGGTCTTTATAGGAAGCCAGATATAATAAGAACAGTTAAGTCTCGTAGACTGCGATGGGCAGGACATGTTGCGCGTATGGGGAATGGAAGACGTGCATGGAAGCTTCTTGTAGGAAAGCCTGAGGGAAAACGCCCTGTTGGTAGACCAAGAATGAGGTGGGAGAACAACATTAACTATGATTTGAGGGAAGTAGATTACACAGGGAATGATTGGAAAGCATTAGCTCAGGATAGGGATGTATGGAGAGCTTATGTCCGCGTGGCCATGAACCTACGGGTTCGATAGTGCCAGTGAGTAAGTAAGTAAGTTATTTACTTACTGATATCAGTAAGTAACATGTGGTGAACATGTCGCCTGAAAGAAATATTTATTAGGTAATTAAGTTATTACTTGGACGGGGAAAAGTTGGTAAATTTTGCTTAAAAGCACTAATTAAGGCTTGAGTTTCTTTTATGGGCCAGAAAATATTCAGACTTGCTTAATTTACCTCCCAGAGGTCTTATGAATTGAAATGAAACGAAATAGATGACATTAGTGTGAAGTGGTCGAATGATGTTTTAAGCAAGAGGAAACACATGAAACCCCTCCCCCCCCAAAAAAAGTTGGCTATTCTTTACAACCTGAGACGCGACTTTTTAATTCCTTCATACTCTTCTCCCAAATTTTATTCTCACGGTTTCATTTTTCAAATTATTTCCCACCATTTGCAATGATTTTTACACTTTTTAACGATTGTTTATATAGGCCTATTTTTTCTAAGATATTTAACTATATACGTAGCATGAAGACGTGGAAGCTATATTGATTTTAACGAACATTCTATGCAACAACAAAGTAGTGTTCCAGTGCAGCCAACATAGAGTATGCATTAATTAACTGTACATATATACTTCAGAATTTCAGAACTTATTATTTATTTTTGGGCGTTGCATTCGTTCACAGATTAGAGTACTTATATTGCGTTATGTTAGCTTTTAGATTGGTATTTCACAGGTTAATAAAATACTTAAATTGCATAAGGTTAGATTTTAGGTTCATTAAATATCGTGAATATGTTGGCTGCATCCCGTGATTCTAATTAGGGGAAATTAGAGTTTTGACAATTTAAGGGTTAGATATTCGTAAGTTTCATCAAGCACAAACAGCTTATTAAATTAGTTTTACGCCTTCATTATCATGTAGAGATTTGATTGCATACTGTAGAACATAACTAAATCATAAATGAGATAATGAATCTGCTTTCTTTAATCCACTGCGAATTTCAAAAGTATCTGAAATTTGTTTGTCTACCCGCATCCTAATATTTATGTAATTTAGACACAAACGAATACATGCAGCTTTTTAACAATTCCAAATTCCAGCAGAATACTATATAATGTCTCCCTCATATATATATATATATATATATATATATATATATATAATTACGGTAATCAGATTAGTTGTTTTATCTGAAATAATACAGAGAGTTCAAATCCCTCTTTGTTTATGATTGCCAGCAGCTGTACCTGTTTTTTTTCTTCTTCCTCTTTATAAATATGTATATGGCAACATAGATACAACATGGTATGTTTTTACCCTCTGTATTACGTATTATTTACATAGAATTATTCTAATTCAGTTACGACTAAAGCGCTTCTGCTGAAGGCTTCGTTTATGAGTATTTGTTTATTAGGTATATTACTGTACATGCACACCAATAAATATAAAATACATTTATTTTATACAATTCCTCCGAAATTATACAACTCTGGTATCATGCAAGGTGAAAACAATACAATTCGCAGATCAGAAGAAATCGAGCAGCAAGAATACCTTACACAGCATATTGCGTCATTAACGATTGTATTGACTAAATCTTTTAGTCTCTCGGTTGGCATGTACCTGATGGACAATCCTCATCAGGAGTACGCCCGAAATAAACTACACAGTTGCGTGACATTCGACTATTCCTCTACTGATTGGGGTGTTTAATATTGTGACGTTTGCATTTCCCCTGCTTGCCTCATCCATCACTTGAATTCATATGATTTGCGGACTATACATGAATTAGGCTATTGTATTTAGCGTGACGCAATACCTCAATCTTAATTTTAATTTTATTTACTGGATTTCGCCATTTCTCATGTGGAATAGTTAATACGTTGTCTTCACAAGACTACGTTTACTTGGCTACTGACTGCAAATACAAAGAAAGATTTATATACCATAGCCGGGATTTGAACCTCTGGCCTCTTAGATGTTAGACACATTAATATTAAACCATGGGGATCATTTTTGTATACTAGCACATCATAAGATAAACATATTAAGCTCCCGGTGTGTGTGTGTGTTTGTGTTTCTTTTAATGCTACTTACTATCCTTTGATGATTAAGTTTCTCCACTAACTAACTTACTGGCACTATCGAACTCGTAGGTTTATGGCCGCGCGGACATAATATCTCCATACATCCCTATCCTGAGTTAATGCTTTCCAATCATTCCCCGTATAATCGACTTCCCTGAAATGATGGTTAATGTTATTCTCTCACCTCATTCTTGGTCAACCAACAGGGTCTTTTCCCTCTGTTTTTTTCCTACAAGAAGCTTCCATACACCTCTTTCATTCCCCACTACTCAGATAAATAAGGAAAATATGTAATACGTTGTATAATAGTAATTTTTCGTAGCGCTTTGTCAGGCCACATTACATAGGAGATATGTGTGTGTATATGTGTGTGTGTGTGTGTATATATATATATATATATATATATAGTGTATAGGGTGTGTTTAGGATAAGTGTATTTTTTAAGTGTTTCCAAAGTTTAAGTATGCTGTGTGAAGTATAATGATGATGTTAAGGGGAAAGTGAAGCAAAGCATGAATCCTACTCCCATCGAAAAGCACCAAGGGAGACGCCAGGATACATCCGAGAGGCGAATGGCTGTCAGTAATGTCATATTCCATCTCAACATGTAGGCCTATAAGGCTCTAACGTAGTGAGATTTGGAATTTAATACGAGTATCGAGTCTGAAGATTTCAGGCTAGTAAAAGATCCTTAAACATAAAGAGGTCTCTAAGCAAATTTTGCCGACCTCAACGTCCTAGTAAAACTTAGTTGCCTGTTGAATGTCTCATTGGGTCGGTGTGTTGACCGCATGTCATCCATGACATCTATGAGCAAATTAGGTAACTGAAAATTAACTAGTAACTCCTTACAAAGGAGATGCTACGGGTCAACAATGGGCTACGCCATTATATATAGATAAGACGCACGCTATAAACACTAAAATCTATACACTGCCCCTTTTATCCTACAGATTGACAATTTTTACATTTTCAGTATCAATGTCAGCTACGTCCACCGCTGTCGTCTCGAGGTAGCGTGCTGCCTTGTCACGCAGCGGGCTCGGGTTCGATTCCCGCTCGGGACAGACTCCTGGGTGAGGTTTTTTTCGGCGTTTTTCCTCACCTGTAAGACAACTGTTAGGAAGCTTAGGGCCCAACGTCCCCGTAAATCATCCGGCCATCATCATCATCCTTATCATTATCATCATCATCCATCACGGTGTGGAAAGCAACGGGAAGCTACCACACCTATAATTCCCCAGTAAAGCTGCAAGCATAGCATGAAAATGCTATGATTGCAGTGAAAGACCTGCCATCAGGCAGAATTACTACGGACGGGTGTCAGCTAGTCAGGAGGGGACTATTCACTGTTCTAGCGCGGAGGACCCCATCCGATTTTAAAACATCCTCTGTACTCGTGCCCGATGCAAAGCCAGATAGAGGGATGATGCAAATTTAAAATCTGCGATATACAACGAAGTCATCTCTCACACTATCACAAAGGCAGATGCAATTAAAAGGAACGAAATGGATGATACGAGTATGTAGAAGTGGTGGAGTATAGTCTGGCAAGGAATATCGGGAGAATCCCTGAGAAAAACCTTTCCTGGCTCCGATTAGTTCACTATTAATCCCTCCATGGAGTGACCGGTACAAGAACTCAGGGCCCAGAGGTGGAGGGCAAGTGTCTAACCACTTTCAAGGAGCCGCTCTGTATCCAATATATGAAAAGTAAAAGATAGATTAGTGTTTCTTTTGGGATAATTTATATAATATTTATGAATTTGTTTCTACAGGTTGACGTAGCCTTTCCGAATATACATCTGTGCCAGACAGACAAGCATTTCCGTGAAGCTAAGAAATTCCTTCCTGAAAGATGGATCAGACAGAATGGCGAAGATCGTCCTGAGGCAAAAAATGCACACCCGTTTGTTTATATGCCTTTTGGATTCGGACCGAGAATGTGCCTCGGCAGACGCTTTGCAGAACTTGAGATGGAGGTCGTTTTGGCAAAGGTAATATTCAAGTATCTCCCCCCCCCCCTTCTCTCTCCTCTCTCTCTCTCTCTCTCTCTCTCTCTCTCTCTCTCTCTCTCTCTCTCTCTCTCTCTCGGTCTCTCTCTCTCTCCCTCCCTCCCTCTCTATTTTAGTTTAACATCCTCTCTTTGTTGCTCTTTTTATGCGCCCTATGTCTCTCAGGCCTTACAGAAAAGAACCTGCTTGGAAATAGTTTTCAACTTTGAATCTCTTATATATTCTGCAGATCACACAAGTTCTTTGAGGTTCTCCCAGACGAGTGATTAGCTCATTTCGGGAACCACCTCGGAGAGTAATTGAAACGTTTCCCGTAAATATGTTAGGCGCCATAATTATGAGAAGTTATTTAAGTGCAGAATAAGGGGCTTGCGCTGCTTCGAGTCCCTACCGGAGAAAAAAAAATCTCATGTAATTTCGGCTAGTGTGGGACTGGTGGCCGACCAGAATTGTAAGGAATTTGGCTAAATAAAATAAGTAGCGAATAAAAGTGTATAAATCTAGCTATAATGGCAGGGGACACGACATGCTGAACATATGCCATCCCTGTACTGGGATGATGACCATATACATGTGAGGGCAGTAGCCAGCTGATACACCAAAGGCCTCCTAGGCCTGTCGCTCCAGGGAGTTCTCGTAAATATGATATTCTGAGAAATTATTCTTCACTGATTTTTTAAAAAGCTTTCTTGTATATTTCAATGATATATACCCAGTTTCGTTGCAAATGTCGAACTTTTTGGCCGTTAGACCGATTTGTAAATATTCGCTTCAGATGAAACCCC
The DNA here is from genome assembly GCA_030220185.1 of Diploptera punctata. Classification (NCBI taxonomy): domain Eukaryota; kingdom Metazoa; phylum Arthropoda; class Insecta; order Blattodea; family Blaberidae; genus Diploptera; species Diploptera punctata. The sequence continues at coordinate 66,580 of JASPKZ010003075.1, read as the reverse complement.
AATCATATTGGTCCGATTTGACTGTTTGAAGTAATACGGAGACTCTACTTTTCCTAATTTACTGCTATATGTCGAGTTTGGTTCTGAAAAAATAACTTGTTAGTTATACCGTTAACAGGCTCACAGAAAGACCTAAATAACAGATCCAAATTTGGCATGTAGAAATCAATAAAAAAGTAAGATCTAGTTCGTTAACCAGCAAAATCAGACCATTAGGTATAAGTGTTCAACTGAAACGAAAATTTAAAAATCGCTCTAGCGGTCACAATTTTCGATTTTTCAAAACAAAACTCAGTACCGGTATGTGCTATTAAAATGAAACGATGAAGGTATTCTCCAAACATTTGCGTAATTCAACCATTATCATTGAGGGTTTACCAGAAACCCGAAATTAAAAATTGATTCTAGCATTCGCCATGTTTACTTCGTTGCAATATATACTGTACAAATGTGTAATGTATCCTGTAAGACACATTGCTTAAATTTATTTAATGCTTTTGATAAAGTATGGTAAATGGAATGAACCAGTAAATACTTACATTTGTTTCAAATTATACAGCAACATGCAATAGGTAATAACTTACGATTATGCATGATTTATTTTTACTCCAGTTTGACACTAAATTAAGCTGGTATCGAAAATTGAGTTTCCTCAATTTAAAAAAATTAATATATATTTCGTAAAGCAGGAAAATCTGACAATAAAATCAACTTGCTGAGGACTTCGCTTAGTTCACGCAGTTGATGCGTGGCAGTTTTTTTAAATAAGTGCTTATTATTATCTACCTGCCCAAGATCAATACTATGGGTTAAAGGTTATTCTCTTCCAATGCTATGTTATTAATTTATTTAACGACGCTAAGATCGTTAATGTCACATTTCAAGTCTGGGGATGAAAGAGGGGACAAATTTTCGTCCGAGGTCTCGTTTTTAGGCTTCAGGTCATTTTAAATGCTGTAAATCTACATGAGACCACTTTTGAAAGAACTCTTACTTGGGATTTTTACGCCCTGCAAAATCCATTTACCCCAGCCAGGCTTCAATTCGGGAACTTTGAAACCAGTGTTGAGCAAAGTAATCGTTATTCCACCGGGACCTTATAGATATTCCTCAGATGTTAAAGACCGTCTTTATACTTAATACAATAGAAGGGCTTAGGGCAATAACATGATATTGTTCTTTCTGAGATATAAGGATTTTAATGTTTCAAAAAAATTATAAATACAATTGGGCAGTATAGTTGTTAATACATTGTGTGTCTATGTGTTTTAACTCATTATTGGCGCACTTACAATAGCATATTACGATGCGAGGTTGGGAAGTGGATTTTACAGAATCGAGGAAATTTTGTATAAAAACTGAGTGATAGCGAGGTTTTTAATTTCCGCGGTTCTGTAAAACACTTCACAAACGTGCGTTGTACATAATTTTTTGCGCGTTGGTGTTTTCAAAATAATAAATAATAGTAAAATAATAACATCTTTGTTGGAAATATTTGCGTTCATTATAAACAATTGTCTAACGTTAACAGTGTGGGCAATGTATATTAGTTATATTATTGAATAATTAATTAATATAAATATTCACTTATCTATGTGAATATAGTAAATATATTTATTATTAGTACGTATTTAATTGTATAACTTCATATATAAACAGGAGGCCTTGAGAACAATTATTAATAACATGGCCGCAAGTACGTATTTATTGTTTTATATTGTTTCAAATAAAGTTCAGTTCATTAAAGATGCAGTGATCTGTTTCGTATAATGTATATTAACACTGCCTTTTGGATATTTTTGTATATACATTGTATATAGTATACTTAGAGGGCAGTGATTTTACTTCCCGCGCGTGGATCTAAATGTAATATTACAGTATAGTTATTTAGGTTGGCAAACCCGAAATGTAGGAAGTTGAACTTTCACTAATGGTCGCCACTGCTCGTAAGTACGACAAAACGCACTATCGCGCAAAAATAATTTTATGGATATTTTAATACATATATTTGCTATCATTGTAATAACAGAATGTCGCTTATCATGTTACTGCCCTAAGCCCTTCAATATTACTTTCGTAGCAATCTACCTACGTACCATTCCAGCACATAACATTCTATATTTCCACAATTGATGGGTTAATCTAAGCTTTTGTTTTTTTTTTCAGATAATTCGAAACTTCAAGGTTGAATATCATTATGAAGAAGTACAGTTCAAAAGTACCTTGCTCTATGCTCCAGTAACTCCGTTGAAATTTAAATTTGTAGACAGGAAATAAATTAATCAACAGCCTGCCTTTTTTTATTCTTGAAAAATAAATTATTAAAATAAGTGGATTTTTCATAACAGATAAGGCGGGATTATTGGAAAAGCATTTACCAATAGATTGGCTTTTACCACGAGGCATTGCCTAGTTCAGACATCGTACCAGATCATTGCATATTTCTTCTCTTGACCGAAAAAACTATATAATAATGTTTTATATTCTAGAAAAGGATTCTCGTTTTTACCTACATAACAGTGAAAGTTCTAATTTTTAAGTACTATAGTTCAAGAGATATTTCATATTTATTTATTTTTTATTAAAAGCGGGCTATTGAAATACGTATGTTGCATGTTAAGCTGTAAGAGTGTGTTTAATTGAACAACGTTTATTTGTTATAAAATTATTATTTAGGTAGAAATTGATTCTGCGTATTGCTATGATTACATTTAGGTGTTAAATAAAGAGAAAGGAAGGACAATGATAAGGTCATTAAACTCTATTTTAAGGAATAAAAACAAAAAAAGAGATATTAATGATAAAGTAAGGAAATTCAATTTAATATGTGGCACTATTAAAAGAACCCTTAAAAACGCAAGAAAATAAATAAAAATGGAATTTCATGAAGTAATGGCTGTTCCTGTATTGATGTATAGGTCAGAATGTTGGACGATCAGTAAAAGACGAGAATGAAGATTGGAAGCAGTTCAGATTAAATGTTTAAGAAATATGGCAGGATACACTCTGCTGGGTAAGGAAAGAAATGAAAATATAAGAAAGGAACTAAATATTTTCAAACTTACAAATCGAATAATTAAATATAGGGACGCTTGGAAAGAACATGTTGATAGAATGCCAGAAGAAAATTTTCCAAAATTATTGCTGAATTATAAACCGCACGGAAGGAGAAATGTTGGACGCCTACACGGAAGATGAACTGAATAATTTTAACAATTCTACCTTTCATGAAACCGGAACGAGCCAACTGATTAATCCTTGGATGAAAAAGAAGAGAGAAGAAGAAAAAAATAAGAGTAGGCTATATACAACTCTTCAGTTTAAAGAATTATGTTGTATGGGCTAGAGTTATGGGATATATGTAAGTAGCGGAAATAAAAAGAACCTCATGAGCATAGAAATGGACTTCTTGATATGGAGGTCATGTAAAGAACGTCTAGGTAATGTACTGAACGATGTGTCAAGAGAAGAAATGAAAATGGAGAGAGATATACTATTTGATTACGTTGAGAAGAGAAGTTTAGTTTGGTTTTGTCATTGTCAATAGATTCAAGAAATAAACACTCCCTAATAAAATAGTAAGGTGATTATATCTCAAAGAAGATATCGATATTGCCCGTGACACAACTGGAGTGGCGATGTCGACGACAAGAAACTTACACATTAAAGGTTGCCAGAATAGAGAAAAATGGCGACTAGGGACGGAGGGACGGCGACAGTGTAACAATCCATGAGAAAAAGGAGACAGACAAAGAGAACGCGGTAGTTGTTTGGCAACAGTGCGAAAGTTGGCAGTGGTGTAATCTATCTGTCATGAAATAATCCATTCGCTATAATATATAGCCTATTTCTCGACATCACTCATTTCAGGTATGAGATATAACTACAGAACACATTATCATCGCCATTATCCGTCACAAATTAGGAATTAGGCCTTTGTAAACATGTTTTAGCCCCATCTAGCAGTCTTTTAAGAGGTCGTCCGGTCGACGATGTCCTTTGGATTTACATTGCATCATCATTTTTGGGATTCTTTAATTATCCTTTTTTTTTTACATGGTCTAGCCAGTTTAATTTATATCTGTTCAGTTTTTCTTCTACCGATTCTATTTCTAATTGTTCTAAAATATCTTCATTCTTTTTTCGATCTGAAAGAGTGTATGGTATTCTGCTGTCCTTCAGAAAATTGTAATTTCCGTTGCTTTGATTCTGCTCCTGTCCTTTTTTTTAAATGTTCAAATCTCACTTCCGTATAAAAGGGAGGGTAATGCCAAAGTATTATCCTCGTATATTTTTATTCTTGTGTGGTGGACTAGTGGTTATGCTCCCTGCCTCTGGTCCCGAGGGGCGCGGGTTCAAACCCGGCCGAGGTCGATGGATTTTTTTTAAGATGGAAAAATCCAAGGAGCAATTCCTCCGGGAGGGACTTTAAGCTCGTAAAAGATCCTTAACCCTGAATGAAAAGGCCTCTAAGCAAAATTTACCGAATTTTCCCATCCTAGTAGGCCTACTACCTTGGTTTCCTAGATGTCAGTATGAGGCGGAACGCTGACCACGGGCCACTCAAGTGACATCTATACGAAAACAAGTGTAACTAAATTAGTATGGTTCAAATTCTTCCCTGTAGGGGGAGAGCGCCTAAATCTCTGTTAAGGGAAACATGGGCTTACAAAAAAAAATTGTGGTAGTTTAGCTTTTAATGTATTATTTATCATTCCCAAGATTTGTGTAAATTTGGTGATTTTCTTGTTCATATCATTTTCTTTTTCATAAGACATTTCACAACCTAAATCGTTGAAAATTTGTACATGTTCTTGGCTTTGGTTATTGTGTATTATCTATCTTACTTCTGACAGAATCTTCTCCTAAGAATGTCATTACTTTTGTACTGATATTTCCATTCCAAAATCTAACACATATAAATCATATTACACTCAACATTCATAATTTTCCTGCCACATTGGTGGGCCTAGTAGTCACTTGACTCCTTTTCTTTGTCTTTCATAGTTTAACCTCTACTTTTCAAGATAATCTCATATTTTAATTGCTTCAGGCCTTAGGGTGACAGGACACTGTAGGGAGAGCTTTTAACTCTGGATCAGATACATACCTTTGACAACACAAGGACATGGAGAGCTCCTTGAATCAATTATCAGTTCAATGCCCCGTGATAATGTGAACAAGTTAACACAAAAAACACCATTCACTGTTAGGCCTAGATTTACACTAAACAAGGCAATATGATTAGGTGATTATAAAGGAGAAATAATGTTCAGGGATTACTTGGGCTTCAAAAATTTCCTGACATTTGTTTTACAGGCTATGAAAACCCTAGAAAAACTATCACCCAACAAATCTGTATCCAGCGGCGATTGAATCCGGACTAACTGCATCCAAGGTACTTACCCCGAGATAACAGCCGTGGCATGAATGTGTTTAACAGATAAAAATTATTCAAATTCAGGAATTAAAAAACGATGTAAAGCAGAAAAATCAAATTGTTATTCAGTTTATTATATCCGGTTTTCTCACATTTGTATAAGAAATTAAAGGTTAACATTTATAAAACGATTAGCAAATACCCGGCGTGCGTTTCTGGGCCTTAATAAATTAAATGTGTTTTTATGTTTAGTTGAATAAGTAAAATGAAAAATAATTATAAATTTATATCGTTTTTTTTTACATACCCCGTGCTGATTACTCAATGTTGCCCGCGAATCTACTTATCCCTATCTTCTTGGCATAAATGAACTGAAGGACAAATGTTTTCTTTAGAGTTATCCGTAAAAGAATACCCGCGTGCGCTGCTACGCCTGCCCGGGAATCTAGTCAGTCCGATCTTCTTGGCATCAATGAGCTGAAAGATAAAAATGGTTATTGTGGGTTATCCGTTGATGATAGACATATGCCGTCCGGGACATTTTTATAAATTATTTTGAGGCATTCAATTCTGTGTACATTAATTTGGTGTATATGTTATGGTTTAGGCAACATAAGCCATTTAAGCGTCCAAAAAGGTATGCAAAACACGTTTTTCTCTTTACAAGGCGATTTTAAGGGTGAAAGGGTTGAGCATTACAACTCTCTTATAGCCTAAAACCTTTCCGGGAAACTCCTGAACATTTTGCAAAAAGCCTCATCACAAATGGATGAACGGTATGACAGCGCATAAAGGACAAACAAACAGACATACAGACATTCGTTTTATATATATATATATATATATATATATATATATACCTTTCTAAACAATTTGTATTAGTGATAGGAGCATTTTTCTTTATATATATATATATATATATATATATATATATATATATGTTATAATTAAATGTTTAACATTGAGCAATGTAAGCTTAATATGGTATGATAAGAAAAATAAACGCCTGGACGGGATTCGAACCCGGATTGATCCGGGTTCGAATCCCGTCCAGGCGTTTATTTTTCTTATCATACCATATATATATGTGTGTGTGTGTGTGCGTGCGTGTTTGTGTGTGTGTGCATATATTATTAGATATCTCAGATATTCAGTCCCAATTGAATTTTTGATTATTGAAAATTGGCCATCATAATTCTTATACTGTGATATAATATTATCATCTTCTATAATAAATAAGAGAGTAATATTGTCACTATAAGGTAATTATTAAATGAAGGGTACAGGAAGGAACCAGATAAGGAACTTTTTCCTTGAAACCAAGAAAAGGAGTTTTAAACCCGTGACTAAACTACATATTTTACAATAGACACTTTTTTACAACGGAAAAATCCAAGGACCAAGTCCACCGTGACGGGCTTCAAGCCGTGGGTCTCGAGTACGTACATTTTCAGGTTCATAAAAGAACTTTAAGCCTGAACAAAGAGGCCACTAGACAAAATTTACTGGCCGATCTCAAACATCCTAGTAATATGTAAAATTGTAGACTTTCACAGCAGGTATTTTGATTAATGTATTTTATGTCTTTCGGGCTAAATGGCCGTGGTCTGGTTTTATTAAAAACTCGACGTTTCTTCTACTACTGCGATAGACATCCTCAGGAGATTCTGCGTGTTCTTTGACTTCTTAACTCTTCAAATGTCGGCTGCAGACTGGTTGTGTGTTAGAAATCGTGTCCTATGTATAGTTGAGTATTGTGTGGTGATTTTTTCTACACGATCCGTTACTTTGGAGCTATTTTTCTGATTGGATGTCACTGGCGTAAGTCATGGGTTTTATTCTCGTGTTATATAATGCCGGAATCCAAATTTTATTAATCTTCAAAGTTTCTTCTTTTTTGTTAAAGGAATTTTTGTGTTTGTAAATTTCAATAGTAGAGGCTAAAAGAAAAAAAGAAGAAACTATGAAGATTAATAAAATTTGGATCCCGGCATTACATAACACGAGAATAAAACCCATGAATTACGCCAGTGACAACCAATCAGATAAATAGCTCCAAAGTAACGGACCGTGTAGAAAACATCACCACACAATACTCAAGTATAAATAGGACACGATTTCCAACACACAACTAGTCTGCAGCCGACATTTGAAGAGTTAAGAAGTCAAAGAACACCCAGAATCTCCTGAGGATGTCTACCGCAGTAGTAGACGAAACGTCGAGTTTTAATAAAACTAGACCACGGCCATTTAGCCCGAAAGACATAAAATACATGAATCCTAGTAATACTTTAGTTACTTGCTAGATGTCTCATTGAGTCGGTGTGTTTACCGCATGCCACTCATTCCATCTTTGGACAAATAAGGTAAATAAAAATTAATTTGTTCTATAAACTCCTGACAAAGGAGAGGCTATGGCTCAACAATGGGCTATGTCATTAATCATTAATCACAAATAATAATACTTCCCTTCGAAAATCTAATGACACCTCAAACTCCATTTCGACAAAAAAAAAAAGCTTACCTGGTTATTTCCCTGTAGACTATCCTTAATTTATAAATATCTGCCCCAGAAAGTCATTGTTATAACTGTAATATTTTGAATGCAGAATACGATTGAATTTTAACTTTCTATACTCTATGATTATTTTCATATAAACTATTGATAAAAATATAGTTTTTGAAGGACTATATTACTAACTCTGCAACAGGAGCTTCATCATATAGTGAATAAAGTGTCCTGAAAAATGTATAACCATATCTCAAATGGTCGTATGGAAAGTGTACCCCCCCCACAGCAGTTGAGAATATTTTCACGAGTTGTTTATAAATTCTGACTGAATGTTAAACAGTTGATAATAAAATTGTATTACACAATATCAATATAACCCAAAGCACCAAACTAAATAATGAAACAGTCAACGCGTTTCAATAGCTAGTCTATCATTATCATTTGTAATGCCACGAGAGATTTCCAATTTATCTAGACGATTTGGAAATCAAGAGTGGCATTTGTTAGGACTAGTTAACGAATACAATTTAGGTGTTTATTAAACAATTATTATTTAAATACAGTTACCGATATTTTAAAATACTTGTATATTTAATGTAAAAGGCGATGTTTGAAAACAAATTAGAATCGTGTCGCCATGTTTAATTTGTCATCCACTGCAATTTGATCATATAATATTATTTATTACCATCTGACGTTGGAAACTTGAAATAGGATCGCAATATTGTAAGAATAGCACCCTAGTGGAGAAATAATTATACACATCAAACTATATATTATAACCAAAATTATAGGTTATTAATTTATTTTTTAGTAAACAACTCGGTAAAATTGCTATCTAAAAACATAATTATTGAACACACAATTAACAAATCTGTAGTTTGAAGGAACCTGTTCGTTATATGTTATATTCAATGTAGATGACGAAGTGCTACAAGCCGGAAGGCCGTGTGCTCAGGTTTTTTAACTAACCCAAACCTTCTGGCGGCACTATGGCCCTTGGGGACTCAGCCTCTAACGGAAATTAATGCCTGATGTTTGTTCTGGGGTATAGGCGGCCGTCACGCAGGGCTGACAACCCGGCTAATATCAAGTACCGATTGTTCAGAAAAACCTCTTAATACCCGAAGGGCCTCCTGACGCCTGTAGTGGGATCACTTAAATGACGAAGTAGTAGGCATGTTGTTTCTTAATTTGTGTACAGTATCTGAATGGCGGCTTTATTGAAGACTCAGTCACAGCAAAAGAATGCTCTGACCTGTTCAGAATATTAAATAGGAGGGGATGTTTTATTATCATAAGCAGAAATCGATAATTATCGAGGTGAAACACGACTGTGATTGGTTGTAAAACAAAATTCATTGAAACGTGAATGGTCATTGACTCCCATTTGGGGCATGAGTTAAATAGTCAAGATTAGTTAGTTATTGAATCAATACCTACTCTTGATCATGATAATATACTAAAACTAAAATATTAAATTAGTCATCAATAAGTCTTGATAATGGTAACCTCGCTATCGAAACGCGTTGACTATTTTAATATTTTAGTTTGGTGATTTCGGATTTTAATGAGAACGCGTAATACAATCACACTGAATAGTTGAATATATCTAAAAATGCATGAATATGTATTAACATTTCATACGCAGCATGTTGCATTACATAGAGAGTAATACTACATGTGTCATTATACGAAATTATTTGCACAAATTACTTATATTTTCATTTATGTTCTATGTCCAATTGTAATATTATGATATATTTGCATTCCTATCTTACTTAATATAACATTAAATATTTCACTGAATTGACTTTGTTTTGCTCTATAACCTAAATCTATGGAATTAATGAATGAGATTAATTCAAGTGTGTACTCCTGTGCTGGTCTTATTTTATTGAATGTCCATTTGCCATATTTGTTAATCATGTTGTTCTTTAAAAAAAACTGTCTTTTTGTTTGTAGTTTTGTACATTCAAATAATAGATGATCTATTGTTAGTTCTGAGTTTCCGCATTACACAAGGGACTTTTATTTTAAAACGGTAGTAATAACTGTTTATTTTCCCGTGCCCTGTTAACAAAGTGGTTATTTTTCCAATTAAAGATAAGTTTTAATTTCAATCTTCCCTTCACACTAGATAAAAAGGATATTTATTTGTAAAGCTTCCTTATTTCACATAAAAATTTAAATTATGACATATAATTTAAAAAATACATATATATGTGTGTGTGTGTGTGTGTGTGTGTGTGTGTGTGTGTGTGTGTGTGTGTGTGTGTGTGTTTATAGAAATGATAGGGATGAATATGGATTCAGAGAGTGACATTTTTTGTGAAGGAACGTATAGTCGCAAACACGTCGTTTATGAGTTATGCGCAGATGAAGGTGTTCACCCGTAAGGGTCGAAATTGAATACAACAACTGTACACGTATAATTTTTATTGAAAAATGACATGTGCTTATAATAAGTGTTCAAACAATAAGTGTTTTGACGACGTCAAAATGAATCCTGCCATGATCGGCGGTGCAAGCCGATCGTTGCTGTGACGATATCAAACATGCAATGAAGCACAGGATCGACTGTTTGAACACTTATTGTAAAAACATAATAATAATAATAATAATAATAATAATAATAATAGCTTTATTTTACCTGGCAGAGTTAAGGCCTTAAGGCCTTGTCTACCACTCAACCAGGTTTAAAAAAAATACAAAAGAAAAGTCTTAAATCTAAATTACAATATATATATATATAAACGATTACAAGTTATGAATACAATACAATTAATATTTATAATGTATTTTGATTTACTCTAAATTTAACGAATTAAATATATAATATGTACAAGATATATAAAAAACGAGGAAAAGATTAATGACATAGCATAAAATTAAATAAATAGAGAACAATTAATTATTAGACAACAGGTAACTGTATAAGCGTGACTTAAAGGTGCCAAGTGTGCGGCAACCCCTGATGTCGTTTCCAATAAAATAAAACGTGTACAATTGTTTGTATTCACTTTCGACCCTTACGGGTGAACACCTTCATCTGCGCATAACTCATAAACGACGTGTTTGCGACTATATGTTCGTTCACGTAAAATGATCCTCTCTGCATCTATCAACCCTATAATTTTATCGATTATGTCCTGTTACACTCTGCTTCCTGTTGGAAAGCAGCAGGAAGTTACCACACCTGTAATTCCCTAGTAAAGCTTCAAAGCATAGCATTATAATGCTAAGATTGCAGTGAAAGACCTGCCCTCGGGCAGAATTACTAGTAATGGATGATATATATATATATTACTAGTATGGGAAAGGGAAAGCGAAAATCGTAAGAATGTATGGAGAAATATTAAGAGACAGTACTTGAATATAAGCCAACAGGATACTCGTGCAGATTGTGTGGGGAAAGTTCACTAAGCTTACATAGAGCTGTAAAATATGCTTCGTGAAAGCATCCATGATTATACAGTCTAGTACTGAAGAAGAGATCAGGAGTCGCTTGGTTTAGATTGGGAGCGTGGAAATTTCTCAAAATTACCTATGATTACGATATGCGAATATGTTCAATATGCGGGAGCTTTTAAGTCGAAATACATATTCTAGGAAATTGTAACTATTTGTAATATTGTAGGCGCCAGATGTTGCCGGAAGGTATAGAAACTCAAATTGTAGCTGATTGGCATGTTACGAGTTAATGGTAAACTCAGAAAATTGAATAAACGTGGATAGATTACAGAACAAGATGTGGAAAATGAGATCAGTCATCATGAATATTAACAATAAATAGAACATTTTTGCAGGGGATGAAGATGATATGAAATATATGATAAATAAACTAATGGAAGAATATAAAAAATGGGGACTGAATATAAATTTACAGAAAACAGAAAATATGTGTTTGGGAAAGGATGTGGATGATCTCATACTCGAAACAGGGAAAATAAAAAGTGTGAATTTTTTTAATATCTTGGGTCAATAATTACAAGTTTAGGTACCTGTGAGAGAGATGTACAGACTAAAATTGCAATGGCTAAAAATGCAACTAAGACATTACATGGAATAATTTGGAATAAAAATATTACAAAGGAAACTAAAATGAAAATTTATAAGAGCATAATACAGAATATTTTGTCTTATGGAAGTGAAACTTGGCCTTTGACGGAAGTACAAAAGAATAAAATTAGAACAGTTGAATTTGATTATTTTAGAAGAAGCCTCCAAAAAACAAGACAGGATAAAATAAGAAAAGAATTCATTTGCAGAGAAATGAATGTCACCACATCTGTTGTTAAGAAGATTGAAAATCAAACGCTTAAATGTTATGGCCATGTACAAAGAATGGAAAATGAAATATGGCCAAAAAATATATACCAATGGTCACCCCCTGGAAGAAATAAAAGTTGTAGACCAAGATGGAGATGGAAAACCTACGTCAGAACTATAATGGATGATAGGAATTTGGATGAGGGAGATTGGAATGATAGAGATAAATAGAAACTGAAGACTGCAAACCTGTAAGTGGGGGAAAGCCGAAGAAGAGAGAAGAAGAAAATTAATAATAAATGAAAATTGATAGAAAATAATAACAACTCTACCACTTACAAGGGAACTGTCGACCATTGCATGCCGAAACCGATCTTGAAATTTCTTCCAGAGAAGCGTTGTAATGTACAAAGACCGTGTCCAAATATTATCTAAAAGGCACTAAAATACAGCATCAAATCTCTCATCTAAACTATATCCAAGTATTGCTGCACCTGGATTGGTATATTGGATAATCCTCATTACCTGGCTTCCGCGCCGCCTCACTTCGCTCAGCTCTTACTCGTGCAGGAAGTCATCTGCTCCGTACAGTGGTTTGACACTGGCTTATATATATTTTTTTTTTTTTTGGTCACGGCTTTGGTACATCACAACGCTTCTCTGGAAGAAATGTCAAGATAGGTTTCGGCATGCAATTGTTGACAGTCGCCTTGTTAACTTAATTGTTCAATTTCAACACAGTTGTAATGTTGTGTATTGTTTTTTATTTGTTTTATGTTATTAGGCATTGATGTGTTAATACAGATTGTCCAAAGCATGAATGGGTTGTTGCCCATGCGATCCACTTGTAAATAATTCCGTATTGTACATGTTTTTTATTATAATAAAATCCTATTACTATTATGTTTTATTCCTCTTCAAGACCTTCTTCCCATAATATAACAAAACATGATCAACGAATTCGAAAATAGGATCACAATAAAAATATTTGATGACATAAGGAATAAAAATGGGGATTCAAGAATGGATAAACCTTCGCAAAGAGGAGTTTCGTAATTCACATTTTCGTCCTAATATTGACACAGTTCTTATGTACACAAGATTTTGATGGGCATGTCATGTATCTCGAATGGCTGGTAGTAGAAAAACCTTGAAAATGGAAAATCCTTGAAAAAATGGAAGGTGTAGGCTTGGGTGAAATGTCAACATTCAAATAACCTTAAGAAACTGGAAATCAGAGTTAAGTACCGTAACATTAACAAATAATAATAATAGTAATAATAATAATAAATGTTTTATTTAAACTGGCAGATTTATGCCCATAGGACTTTATCTTCCACGCAACCAAGTGAAGTAAAATATACAAAATGCATTTATACACTATAATTAGAACTAGAGTAATATTGATTACTATTAAAATAAATATATACTTAAAATCCATACAACTGTTTTAGATACTACAGTGTTAATAGGGCTATATGCTAGATTGTAATTTAGCATAATGATAAAAAACACCTTTTTTTACTGTATTTTGCCTTCGTTCCACATACAAACAACTGAATAATATATAATATTTATAGTCTTTCCGTAGAATCTGTAGAGAAGCTGTTCAAAATAACCATCTAAACAGGGGACGGGCAAAATTCCACGGCCAATGAGGCTGCGGAAAGAAGTAAAGGACGGAAAACAGAACACGTGCTCATTTCGCTCATGAGTTTCAAGCGAGAAAGGTATCTAATCGGAAAGCTGGCGAATTTCTCTACACATTCCACGGACAGACTATGTGTTGCAATCTTATCTTTTAATTGCTTAGATGAGCAATCGCTGTGTCACAACTCAGTATCGATCGAAGTAGTAATGGAATTTATTAACTTTTTTTTTTCGAATAAGTCCTGTACCAGTGGTTGCAGTACAAAAAGTCGCTGGATGCCCTCCTCTGTTTCAGTGCATACAAGTCCTAGCTCTCGTATATTAGTATATATATATATATATATATATATAATTATAAGGTATTTGTTACTTATCAAATAACTTAGGCCTATATTACGATAAAACCTGCACTAATTTAGAGCATTCAGAAATTATTTTATTTTTTCTTGAAAGTGATCACTTACATCATCTCCTGCTTTTTACTGGTGGCGAATTCCAATGACGGCAAAGTGAGGCAATAAAAGACGACGATTTGTATTAAACTGGCTGCGGATCCGGACCAGCGTAGGACCTTACTGCTTGCGAAATTTAACCTATGAATTCCATAAGCCATGTTGAATAAAGTGACCACTTAAGTGAATACTCAAGTAAAAGTGATTCTAAATACAAAATTATATAACTAACTAACTCACTGGCACTATCGAACCCGTAGGTTTATGGTCACGCGGACATAAGCTCTCCATACATCCCTATCCTGAACTAATGTTTTCCAATCATTCCCTGTATAATCTACTTTCCTCAACTCATACCAAATGTTATTCTCCCACCTCATTCTTGATCTACCAACTGAGCGTTTTCCCTCTGGTTTTCCTACAAGAAGCTTCCATGCACGTCTTTCATTCCCCATTCGTGCCACATATCCTGCCCATCGCAGTTCTTATTATCTCTGGCTTGCTATAAAGACAATGTAGTTCACTGTTAGGCAGCCTTCTCCATTCACCTGTCTGTTCATCTCTCTTTGGTCCAAATATTTTCTTAAGAACTTTATTCTCAAATTATATATATAATAATCCGGCATTATTACAATTTTGTTGTGATAATTAAGGATATTATGCCTCACTATGATGGTTGTCCGTTTATATAAAAGCAGGCCCCGCGCGACAAAACTTGGCATTGATTAACATGCGGAAATATTATAGTGGTGGTAGTCGGCTTCGTTGTATTTAATTATATATAACAGCTGCAGGGAAACAAAGCGAGCCGCTGGACAACCATCATAGTGAGGCTGTAATACACATAGCTTTTAAAATATTGATACATTTTATGTAAGTTGAACTATTCACTTTGTATTAATTTATAAATAATTTATACATTATACGACCTAAAAATTTCTGTAAGGAAAACGAAGACCATGGCTTTTAGAGGAAGAGATCGAGTGAGATCCAAAATTATTTTAGAAAATCAAAGTATAGAACAGGTGTCTAGTTTCAAATATTTGGGCTGTGATGTTGGCTACAATGTGGAAAGAGATATTGACTCCAAAATAAATAAATTTCAGACGGTGTGTGGAACAATACAGAGAACATTCAAAAATAAAATTAGAAAAGAAACTAAGATAAAAATGTATAATGTTATGGCGGTTCCCACAATATTGTATGGATGTGAAACTTGGGCTCCAGTGAAAAGACAGAAGGATAGAATACAGACGGCAGAGATGCGGTTCCTAAGACAAGTTAAAGGATGTACAAGACTTGATAGAATAAGAAATGAGGACATAAGAGAAGAATTGAAAGTACAGCCTTTATTGGATAAAGTCACGAATTACAGACAGAAAGGGACTGATCACATGGATGGAATGAGTAAGGAGAGATATCCATTGTTAGCAAGAAATTATCAAGCAAGAGGAAGGCGTGATGTTGGAAGACCTAGAAGACGTTGGGCTGATGCATTATGAAGTCGGAACGGGCAATTGCCTAACCCCTGGAGTGATGATGATGAATAATTTATATAAAGTCACCCCTATTGGTACATAATACTAAGGAACTTGCTGAAGTCTAGTCTATACCAATATTTCCGTACGTTGGGGCTGCGTGCTCGATATTGGGAGATACATAACCAATTAAGTTAGGTATTCTATAAAAAACATTATGATGGGCATTATCCCGTGCCATACCAGCTAATTAAAATAATAATATAATTAATATACGCAGAAAAGTTATTCACAAGCAATAATAATACAACTAAAGAGAAACAATTAACTTAAACCCATTTTTAATTCTCATCTACCCATATTTATATATTTTTAATTTTGTACACTTGCTTTTAATTTTATACATTATATATAATTGCATCACAAGTTTCATTCGCTTAATGAACAATTCATAATAATTCCACGGTGTTTTAGTAATGGAGTAAACAAACGATATTACCGGAACTGAGTGCTATTTATGTGATGCTTCTTTCATTATATTTTATGAGAGAGAAAACATAGAGAATACATTTTAATAGTATTAAACACATAGCCCTAGTTATTCTTGGAAATACTGCGTTCATTAGAGGATTTCTCTTGTCTAGAAAATAGTATTGCTCTTATGAGAGCGCTCTTGCCACTTATCGCCGCAGGCTGAGTGACAGAGTTGGAAAAAAATCTCCCTCTTCTCCTCCATGCATAAGTACAAGTGCAACATAATTTATGGCACAATTATCTTCACAGTTGCTACAGTCAGATACAACCCAGGAAGTTACTGTGTGTTTGCAATAGGGAACTGAATTGCCATTTTAACAGTATATTCTTGAGAGAAATCCTTAACTAAAACTGAAATATGCAACACAGCAGGTACAGAGTTGTAAGATGTAGCCGTCCAAGCTGCCCGCTCTTAAAGAAAAAAACAGTTACCACTTGTCACTGAACTCGTGCGGACCTCTACTATCCTGTGTGAAAGTGTCGACTCTCATATTTACTATAAAACTAGTTTGCATGCTGTAAAAAGAAAAACTGTGTTTTTTAAATGTATAATACATAGATTTGGAAAACGTACTGCTAACCTTGCCCCTCCTACCCTCCCTAAACAAACAGATACCGTTATTATGAGTTTGGCAACATCTACCCTCTGTACGTAGGGGAACACTGGTGTAGCCCATGAGGTCTGTAGTAACTTCCTGTGTTAATTAGAGTGTAGACCTAGTTATTCTTGGAAATACTGCATTCATTATAGGATTTCTCTTGTCTAGAAAATAGTATTGCTCTTATGGGAACGCTGTAAAACCGGATATTTATCCCCATATAATAATAATAAGGGTTTTTGTTTTGTTTATAATTATATTTATTTATATGAAGAATGGACATCAGATTGATTTATAGAATTCATATTTTTTTATAAGTATATAAAAAAAAATAACTGGTCAATATAAACTGTTAATACAGTTGGGTGTTTTTATAACTGATGCAGTATGTAAAATACTTCAAATATTCAAATTGATAATTTTTATAAAGAAATAAATGGGATTGGACGAATTGGATAGAAGTTAACTTGAAAATACTCCTTCCTTTTCTGTTGGACCAATCAGAACCTAGAGGTTATTACATAATAAAAAGATGGCTACAATACTTGAAGATGGTCGGTCATGTTCAGCGACTGCTCCTTAAAGAATAAGGAAATAATTGTTTATTTTATTGATGTTGGTTGAAAGAAATAGTGTTAAAAGTATGAAAGATTATATAGTGATATAATAGTCATCCATCTTGGTGAAAAACAGTTTCTAAGTGAAAATAATGAATAATAATGACTGGATTGACCGTTAGCATTCGTCATCCATTAAATACATAAAATGGTAATCTTCTAGAAGTGAAAAATATCAACCTAAGCCGGAATCTTTTGGAACTTTTAAATTACAAGATTCATCTTAACCAAAGTGAGAGTTTTAAATAAACTAACTTATAGTTCAACTGTTAATAAAGTGTTGTTATTTGTGTAAGAAACATTTCCTCATTCCCCTGAAGAGAGTTATTAGTGCCGTGGCAGATTTAAAGTGATTTAAGTTATATCACAAATCTTCAACTTCGGATATCTCACCGAGAAACCCAACTTTAAATGTCTCCACAACGAGGGGCATAAAATTAAAAACAACTGCAAATGGCGCATCAACGAGGGCTCGAATGGGAATCGAACCAGGGACCTGTAAACCTGAATCGAACCAAGGACCACGAGAATGAGGAAAGTAATAAAAATCTTCAAAAGTGAGTACAGTTAAAATTTATATGTGAAAAGTGAATTAGTGATAATAACAATTAATGCTTTTAAGAAATAAGAAAATATTAAAATACCCAACAATGGCCAATAACGAAAATACAACTTGTAAAACTGTTAATATTGAAAACGAACAAATTAGTGAAGGCCAAGAAAATTTAATTTTGTTGTAACAATGAAAATAATGAAACTAATGATACACCTCCTTGGGTAGCATTATTAATAAATAAATTAGAGAAGAATAGTCCAGAATTAAAAGAAATTAGGAAAGACAATTCAAATCTCAGTAATAAATTAGAAAAGAATAGTGATGAATTAAAAGAAATTAGGAATGACAATTCAATTCTCAGTAGTAAATTAGAAGCTAATGTAACTAATCTTAGCAATAAATTAGAAAAGAACAGTGATGAATTAAAAGAAATTAGGAATGACAATTCGAATCTCAGCAATAAAATTGATACAAATATTTCCAATCTTAGTAAAGAAATTAAAGAAAATAACTTAAAACTAGATGAAAAATTAGAAAGCATTAGGTTAGAATGCAAACAAAACAATTCTAAACTGGAAAAGAGAATAGTAAATAGCTAAAGCCTGTGAAAAGAAAATAGATATTTGTAAAAATGAGATAGAAAAATGTAATGAAAAGATTGATGAAACTCATAATCAAATAGAAACATCTTTGATTGAGGTAAGGCAAAGTTGCCAAGATAAAATCGAAGAATTAGGAACTAAAGTCGAAGATAGACTAAAAATTTCCGAAGAAAGTGTTATCTTAGGTAATGAAGAACTTCAATCAAAGATAACAAATGAAGTAATTATTATAAAAGAACAAGTTGAAGGATGGATAACTAAGATTGTTGAACTTGAAAACAAATATGTGTCAAAAACTAGTGAAAAGGAGATTGAGGTTATGTCAGGACATTCTAGTAATGTTAATAATGATCCTCCTTCTAGTAGTAGTAGTAAAAATGTATGTAAAATTCCTGCTAATCTTTTAGGGGAAATTAACTTACCTAATTTTGGTGATACTGTAGGCCAAAGCCCTACTGATTTCATTAGGGAAATTGAAGAATACTTCGAAATCAAAGGAATAGAAGACAAGTTCAGAATGTTCTTCATAAGAAAAAGTTTAAAAGACAATGCAGAGTCTTGGTTTAAGATAGCTTGCCATGATTCAATGACTTATCAAACATTTAAAAATGCTTTCTTAGGTTACTACTGGGGACCAGAAAGACAAAATAAACTAAGGTTAGACCTAACTAGTGGAAAATTCTCCAACAATGGTAAACAAGGTTATCTTAATTATTTCTTGGAGAAGGCAAAAATGGCATCATTGTTACAGCCTCCAATAGATGAGAGAACTTTAATTTCTATGTTATCGCATCACTTCCCAGATGAGATTAGATATCATTTGATAGTAGCCAGACCACAAAATGTTTCTGAAATGTTAGAGTTGTTAGCTCTACTAGAGAATAAAAGAGAAGTAGATAAATGTAGTAAAAGAAATTTATTTGGGGAAGGGGCAGAGCCCTATAATAAGAAAGGTAATTTTGTAACTAAAAGAAATGATGAATATCATAATGAGAATAGAGAAAGAAGTTTCAAACAGGGCAACAATAATAATAGGTTTGTTCAAAATAGAAACAGCCCAAATAAAAATAGGATGACTAATAATTATAGTAACAATAACCAGAATGGATGGTTCAAACGTAATGAAAATAGGAATGACAGACAAATTAATTATATGGATGTTAACAGAGTAGGAGAAAATAGAAATAGGTATTGGACTTCTCCCTGTAGAGGTAAAAGAAGAAGGAATGCCTATGGTAATGAAAATAAAGGGTATTTCCAACGACAACAAAATTGTCAAATTAATGAAACTAGTGATAGGACAGAGCAAAATAGAATAGACTCTGTAACTATTCACAACCAAAGTCAAGATATACCTAGTAATGAAAATGACCACGAAGTAAATCACAGGATACCTCATGCTTTAAACGCATAGAAGGTACATTAAAGACTCCGCAATGTACCTCAATCGTTATGAACTTAGGGGTCCAAAATAGATGCTTTGATAGGTTTCAAAATTTAGAAATTGTACCAGCAAATATGAGAGGAGATAGTAAGTTATGTACCTCAAGACAGCGAGATAGCATAATATTGAATAATCATTTGAATATTTCTAAGAATCAGGATACTATGCCTGTTACTAATAAAGAATTAAATGTCATAGGACGACCACCCAAAATTAAAGTAAATATTTTTAACAATGATGTTACTTGCATAGCGGATAGTGGCTGCTCAAACACAACAATAGATCAGAAATTTTATAATTTCTTAGTCAACAAAGGGAATAAGATAATGACTGTAAGAATATGTGGAGTGTATTGTACTCTTGCGATAGGCAAGAAGAAACTGCCAATTAAGCTTCAGTGCCTTCTAGATTTACATATCGGAGGATATTACTTCAGTGCGATATGTTTAATTTCTCCATACTTGTCTTGTGATATGTTAATAGGCTGCGACCTGTTGGAGCAATATAATGCCATAATAAATTTTGAGTGTAAGAATATTTCCTTGTATAATGAAGATAATGTGAGAGTCGTCATCCCATTTGATAATGAATATGAGGAGAATAAGAATCTAAGTAAGAAGGAGAGTGACATTGCTGAAGAACACATTTTTATAGAGAATATTGTTGTTCACGAGGAGAGGGAATTGGTGAATGGCCGTGGATGCCAAATGCAAGATAATATTGCAGTTAATTGTACTTCCGACAAAAGTGTCGAGGGCGAAGAAAGCCTTAATAATGAAAATGGTTGTGCTGACGATTATGTCGCATGTAAATGTTGTGATTTAGAATGTGTCTCTTGCAATACTGAGTATGATGAAATTCCTCTATTATATTGTGTGAGTGACGAACTTGATAAAGACATCTGTGAAATGATAAAGAAAAAAGTTAAAGACACTCATGGCATAAACAATGAACAGAAAGGCATGTTGTATGACATCTTAATGAAAAATAAGAGTTCTTTTTCTTCGAAGCCGGGATTGTGCAACTGTTTTAAATATTCCTTTAAAGTGATGGAACATCCACCTATAAATATTAAAAGTAGACCCATCCCTATTGCTATCAGAGAGCAGGCAGATCAAATGATAGATGACATGTTAATGCAAGGAATAATACAGAAATCTGATTCTCCTTACGCCAACCATATTTGCTGGGTGCTAAAACCTAATGGCAAAATTCGCCTGTGTTTAGACAGTCGTAGGACTAATTCTTTCACTGTCCGGGATAATTATAGGCCCGAGACAATTGAAGCATCTATAGCAAATATGAAAACAGGTAGATTTATTAGTTCTATTGATTTAACTTCTTCATTTTGGCAGATAGAACTAGACCCCAAAGTTCGGCCCTATACAGCTTTTATACATAATGGAAAAGTATATGAATTTACCAGGTGTGCATTCGGTCTAAGAAATAGCGGAAGTGCGCTTCTTAGAGCCCTAGATATTGTACTATCTGATGATGTTAAAAGACATTGTACTATATATGTTGACGATGCAATTATTATTGATAATGTTTTTGAGAATCATATATCTCATATTGATTTAATGTTGTCTCAATTAAAGAATAGTGGAATGACAGTCAGCCTAGAAAAGTCTGTGTTTGTTAGGTCGGAGGTTCAATTCCTAGGATACAGGATCTCTAATAAAGGGATTACTCCTGACCCAGACAAGGTTCAAGGAATCTTAGAAATTCCTTCACCAAAGAACATAAAACAACTTCGTAGATTTTTAGGAATCTTAAATTACTATTCAAAGTTTGTCATCAACTATGCCTCAGCGGTTAGTAAGCTGAGAGGGCTGCTGAAGAAAGATAGTAAATGGAGATGGACAGAGGACCATCAATCTACTTTTGAATATGTTAAGAAGTTATTTGCAAATAGTATTTCACTACAGAGACCAAAAATGGACAGAGAATTCCATTTATACACAGACGCGAGTAAAACTGGCCTCGGTGCTGTTTTAACTCAATTTGACGATGATGGGCAACAGTATGTTGTGTCGACAGCTTCGCGCTCGACTACCATCATTGAAGGAAATTACACTGTTTCAGAGTTGGAGCTTACAGCAATATTTTATGCTCTAAATAAATTTAGAATTTATGTTTATAAAAACAAAGTTATTGTTCATAGTGACCACATTTCACTAAGTTTTATAAGTAAATGTAGATTATCCAATAATAAACTGAGTAGGATGATCATGGAAATAATTTCCTATGATATTGAAATAAAACACATAGAAGGAGAACAGAATGTGTTTGCTGACCTCCTGTCTAGATTGAAAAGTGTTGGGAAAATACCTGAAACTGTACATACTCCTAAACACGAAGTAGTAATGTTTAATGTAAAACTGTATAGAGACAAAGGATTTTCATTGTTGATGAAAAACATTGTTGAGCATCAAAAATCTGATATAGAGTTACAACGATTGAAGTATAGTGCGAGAGATATAAATAATGATGACAAAAATGGAATTGATTGTAATAAGAAAATCGGTATAAAGGATGACATTCTTTACAAATTACATGGGAGAAATGTGAAAAAATGGAAAGTTATAATTCCTAATAATATGGAAGTTCCACTATTTAGAACTTTTCATGTCGGCTTAAATCATGCAGGTTGTGAAAAATTAGCTCTCAACATAAGTGAATTTTTTTATGTTAAACATTTAGATAAAAAGTTGAGAAAGTTTACTTCTTCATGCATAACTTGTCAAAAAGCCAAATGTATGAACGTAAAATATGATATAGTTCCACAAAACATATTAAGGAACAAAGTAAATAGCTTAGTAGTAATGGATACTCATGGAGAAATGCCTACTACACAATTTGGTTACAAGCATATTCTTGTATTATCTGATGTATTCTCCAAATTTGTAAAAATATATCCATTAAGAAGTGTAAATAGCAGAGCTTGCCTAGGTAAAATTGTGAGAGATTATTTACCTAATTATGGACCTATTGATGCACTACTTAGTGATAATGCTTCAGTGTTCTCAAGTCCTAAGTTTAAAGATAAACTTACTGCGATAGGAATTAAATTGTACCATTGTAGTAAATATCACCCAAAAAGTAATCCCTGTGAGAGAGTTAATAGGGAAATTACTACAAGTTTAAGAATTTTGACCCATCATAAACATTCTGACTGGTTTTAAACATATCAGCGTCATAGAGAATGTTATGAATCATTCAATTAATGTCAATACTGGGGAAGCACCCATATTCCTAATGACAGGTAAACAACCTGACAGGTTAATTGCTAATTTACCATTACCTATCATTGATAAAAGTCAAATCCCGGAGACATCCGAGGAAATATGTAAAAGAGTTATTGAAAGGTTAGAATGTCGCGCAGAAAAGCGCAACAATAAGGTTAAAAGACATAAAAGGAAGTGGAATCCCAAAGTTGGAGACAAAGTTCTCATAAGGGATATTTCATTATCCAATGCTTTAAAGAAACAATATCATAGGATGAACCTATTGTATAAAGGTCCCTATGAAATATTTAAAAATTTTAATGATACCACATATGAGCTAAGAGAAATAGACACTAGAAAAGAAATTGGAAAATATTCCAAAGAACTGTTGAAACCATTTCAGACTCCTATTAATTAGTTGTAGCTGGTGACTTCAAATAGTTCAAAGTGTATTTAAAATATTGTATGTAAATTTTGTAAAATTAATACTTCTATTTCATTATGTAACATGTATTTATTATAATTGTGATGTATTACATTGTATTGATTCTAATACAGATGAATCTTGTATAGAAAGAAACTTGATATTTGGGGAAAGTGATTTATTTTAATTTAGCCTCTCACTTAGTTGTAGCTAAGATTAAAATAAATCAGGGGCAATTTAAAACCGGATATTTATCCCCATATAATAATAATAAGGGTTTTTGTTTTGTTTATAATTATATTTATTTATATGAAGAATGGACATCAGATTGATTTATAGAATTCATATTTTTTTATAAGTATATAAAAAAAAAATAACTGGTCAATATAAACTGTTAATACAGTTGGATGTTTTTATAACTGATGCAGTATGTAAAATACTTCAAATATTCAAATTGATAATTTTTATAAAGAAATAAATGGGATTGGACGAATTGGATAGAAGTTAACTTGAAAATACTCCTTCCTTTTCTGTTGGACCAATCAGAACCTAGAGGTTATTACATAATAAAAAGATGGCTACAATACTTGAAGATGGTCGGTCATGTTCAGCGACTGCTCCTTAAAGAATAAGGAAATAATTGTTTATTTTATTGATGTTGGTTGAAAGAAATAGTGTTAAAAGTATGAAAGATTATATAGTGATATAATAGTCATCCATCTTGGTGAAAAACAGTTTCTAAGTGAAAATAATGAATAATAATGACTGGATTGACCGTTAGCATTCGTCATCCATTAAATACATAAAATGGTAATCTTCTAGAAGTGAAAAATATCAACCTAAGCCGGAATCTTTTGGAACTTTTAAATTACAAGATTCATCTTAACCAAAGTGAGAGTTTTAAATAAACTAACTTATAGTTCAACTGTTAATAAAGTGTTGTTATTTGTGTAAGAAACATTTCCTCATTCCCCTGAAGAGAGTTATTAGTGCCGTGGCAGATTTAAAGTGATTTAAGTTATATCACAAATCTTCAACTTCGGATATCTCACCGAGAAACCCAACTTTAAATGTCTCCACAACGAGGGGCATAAAATTAAACACAACTGCAGCTGTTGCCACTTGTCGACGCAGGCTCAGTGACAGGGGTGGAAAAAAATCTCCCTCTTCTCCTCCATGCATAAGTACAAGAGCAACATAACTTATCTTCACTATACTCTAGGTGGTGATCATTCTAATGTGGTTACTAAAGAACAATTAACACTTGGAATTTTATAGAAACGCCAGTAACTTCAGAACATTCTATACCACACTCATTGCTACTCGTTATTCTGATGTAGGTATCTTTTCGGTGTTTATTACATACACTAGTTCCCATTAATATACAATATTTGGTGTGACCTCAAGTACATAATCCTCTATAAACCCTTTCCAAGGGACGAATAATAACTCCTTTCGAACCTCTCCCACTTTTACTTTCTCTTTTAGCAATAAAAGTAAAGCCTTCATAGCCTAGTAAATAAGCCTAAACCGAGACGAAGAAGAAGAAGGAGTTACTATAGACATCCTCAGGAGACTGTGCAACCACCCTACGAATTCCTCAGCTTACGGCTGTCAACTAAGCAGTTTACAGTTTCCTGACAATGTTTACAGTAACAGTAGACAAGTCAAGTTGCTTAATCTCTAGACCAAAGCCATTTAACCCGGAGTACATTTTCAGTAGTCAAAAGTAAGGCCCTTTGCATGCGGTATGCCCGCCTATTAATATTGCACAGAGAACAAGTTCCTAATTATATCGATATTCTTTGAATGACATCGGTTACAATTCTTACTAGCGACATGTTTTTTCAACATGTTTAGTCATATTATGACCTCGTAGAAGATTTTCGGGCTATTGGCCATGGTCTTGAGGTTTGAAGTTCCCCGATGTTTTGCCAGAAACTACGTCCGGCATCCTCAACCCAACAGCCCGAAAATCTTCATAATATGAACTCCGGTTGTGAAAGCTTAAGTTAATATATGTTTAGTCATGTTTCCACTACGACCAATTGCCAACAAATATATTCAAGTTAGGTAAGGAGTTTAGATTAAGTAGGTCAGGTTAAACTAGGCAGGTATTCGGCGAACTTCATATTTATGTTAGCGTGTTATTAATAAGTAATTGATTGACCAATAATGAGGTGGAAGAATAACATTATCCATGATTTGAGGGACGTAGATTATACAAGGATGATTGGAAAGGATAGGGATATATGGATAATTATATCCGCGTGGCCATGAACCAACGGGTTCGATAGAGCCAGTGAGTTAGTATTATTAATACGATTTTTCCAATGCCACCAGGTTGTCTTTTACGATATTTCTGGCTCTTTCCCCTGGAATTGGCGGAATTGTAATTAAATTTCTTAGGTTTGGGCAACTTAAAGTAGAACTTCTGTTACCCCGATGATGTGATGGATGATAAATGGTAGTGAAGCACCAGGAGAGTTTTTAACCTAAACTTAACCTGAATTCCAGATCACAGACAACCACAGGAGTAATTCCCTTTAAGGAAAGAATCCTATGGTATGACAGGGAATCGAACCCGGGACCTCATGAACTGTAGCCAGAAACGCGGATCATTAGCTCATGAGGTTGGTCTGTTATTAATAAGTTGAGTATTCTGTTTTAACAATGACTTAATAGTCATCTTCCATTATTAACACACTTTATTCCGCTCAAGAGGAATCTTGAGGTGCGCAACCTTACTGTTATGTACCGATAACGAGAATTCGTGTATTTTATACGGAGTGACATTTCGCACAAAGAATGACAAATACAATGAACCTGACATTGTCACTTTTATTAAATAAACGAAATTTGAATGGGCTGGCCATGTACAGATCGAGCACCAAAAAAGGTGCGTACAGCAAGTTTTAAGTTCGCAACTGGAGGCTTACCGCGGAAAATATAAATGATTGGAGACAGTAGTTAAGGGAGACCAAAGCTCGAGTTTGAGCCAATTAGCCAGTTGATGGGTGGATGGACATTTTGCACCACCTGTTAAGATAACTCTGTACTTATTTGACGTGGCGAATGTTCGTATGATTAGCTTTAACACGAAAGCAGACTATAGTTTTATTTTCTTTTGTATAATTTGATACTCTTGAGTACCATTATTCATCCATGAAACATTTCAAAGACAACCGCTACGTTTCTAGATCCCGCCAATCCCTCTGACCCTCAGTGTGAAAATGCCACCTGGTAAAGTCTATTGATATTTTTAGCGATAGAGAGGGTAAATGTAACGAGAATTCGTGTTTCAAATAGAAAGGAGTGTTACTAAAAAGAATGATAATCGATAGAAGCCATGAGTAAAGCTCATTTTTTTCTATATAGCATAATCGTATATTTGTTTTAATTGCTTATCATTATATAACATTATAAAGCCTTCTGAGGATTCCAATGCACCATCCTTGCAGGTTTGATAAGAATCGATAATGTTACAGAATATATGATTTTTTTTAAAAAGTTGTCATACATTTTAGTAGTCTAGATTAAAAAACACTTGATAAATGCCCATTTAAACAGGGCATTTAAAACCGCTACTCAATGTGTTAATATAGCATATTTTCTGTTACTTATACGTGAATTTCTCGTTTAATTTTCACGCACATTTTGGGTTTCCTTTAAATACACACACACACATTTTTTTCGGGTGATTGGCCTATTTACAAACTGCTATTATAATTTTTGGTTCCGGTGGGCTAGTGGTTATGTTCCTCTCGTCTAGTTCCGAGGGTCACGGGTTTAAACCCGGCCGTGGTCAATGGATTTTTAGGATGGAAAAATCCAAGGGACGAGTTCTCCGGGGGAGGGACTATAAGCCCAGGGTCCCGAGTCTGAAGATTTTCAGGCTCGTTAAAGAACCACAAGCCTGAATAAAGAGGCCTCTGTGTAAAATTTAACCGGCTTTCAGCCATCCAAGTAATATCTTAGTTGTCTATTACATGTCTCAATGAGGCGATGTGATATATATATCAGTCGTTAACATCTGCAGATATATAAGCGTAACTAAATCAGTTTGGTTACGAAACTCCCGCTGGGGAGCACCTATGTTTCCATGAGGAACGAATGGGGTATAGTCAGTTAGTTAGTCAGTCAGTCAGTCTTTGTTCTTTTATTATAATGCATGTGGACTGGCAAATCGCATAAAATCCCCGAAGAAAATATTTCACACAAGTATTACGTCAGACTAAATTTAATAGCAAATGGGGACCCGACAAAAGATCTGAAGTATTTGGCGACAGCTAATTTAGGGAATGTCGGCCAAGGTGGTCTGGTGATTATGTTCCTTTCCTCTAGTCCCAAGGGTCGTGGGTTCAAACCCAGTCGGGTCGATAGATTTTTTAGATGGAAAATTCCAAGTGACAAGTCCTACGGGAGGGACTTTGAGCCGAGGGTCCCGAGTCTGAAGAATTTCGGGCTCGTAAAAGAACCGCAATCCTAAATTAGTGTGTGGACAAAAATTAACTGACCTTCCCTATACAAGCAATACCTTACTTGCCTACTAGATGTTTCATGAAGGCGATGTGCTGACCATATGTAACTTACTGACATAAATAGGGAATTAAGCCTAAACGATTTACCTAGGTTAGGAAATTCCTGCTAGGGGAGAACCCATATCTCCATATAGGTCATATGGGGTATGTAGACATACTTTGGGAATAGATTTAACTCATGGCAGTCTATAAATGTGTTCGTCACTATGTGCATTGTAAATATTCCATTACTTCATGTTTTAAATGTGCATTGAAATTAATATTTTCATAATTCAGCTTGTTGTTTTGACAACATTTTAAAAACAAAGTTCCTTGACTTTGAAGAGTATAGTTATACTAATTATTCTAATTAATTCCGCTTCATTTAATTAGTGAAAAGTTAATAATTAATTTTTTTCCATTCCATTAACGCAGTTTAATCTCTCGCATTATAGGTACTTTTACACGCCATCCTGGCCTTATAGTGATACGACCTGTCGGAAAAGGGATATTAACTATGGATCACATAAATACCTTTTTGACCACACATGGATATCAGCTTAATGTCAAGGTCTCCTCCAAGACAACACATCATTTAAAGACCAAACACATATTAATACTAAACATAAGGAATGTGAGTGATGATTGTGATGATCAGATAATAGTTTTATGGGAAAAAAATTAAATTTAAAACTTTTCTTTAATTTTTTAATTATTAATTAATTTTTTAGTTTAGTTTAAAATAGATAGGGCTAAGATTTAATTTTGGAAACAGTTTCATTAAGATATTTAAATATTTTTGGTTTTTTTCTTTTTTATTTTTTGGGAACTGTTTTGACCTTAACGTTTCCTGACATTAGTCCTACAGGTGAGGAAAACCGCAATAAAAACCATAATCCACGAAACTTATCCTGGTTAGATATCGAAGCGTACGGGGCAGCGACGCTACCTGGAGACTACAACGGTGGACATAATTTCTATTATATACAAGAATGGATTGCATATCCGTCGAGAACAAGACTAAAACCCTCTTTTTTTTTTAAAGAAAATTTTCCACATAAATCACAGCTGGTAAAAAAAAACAGGCTTAAAACATTGTTCTGGACTATTCAAAATCAAGTATTAAATACATATGTTTATATTTATATCTAAGAATGTTTGAGTGATTTATTTTTCTGTTTTGTATAGTTATTTTGTTAATGGTTCTGTTTTTTTCTTTTTGTGTTGTAAAATTAATATGTATATGAATCCGCCGCTGAGCACAAGACTTTGTCTCGTTCAGTGGTGGCTAGATTAAATTTAAAACATTGTTCTGGGCGGCTATTCAAAATCAAAATCATTTATTGCTAGAAACTATTAAAATACAATTAATGAAACGTTTTAAATTTAATCTAGCCACCACTGAATGAGAAAGTCTTGTGCTCAAGGGCGGATTCTTATACATATAAATTTTACAACACAAAAGAAAAAACAAGACCATTAACAAAATAACTATACAAAATAGAAAAATAAAGTACTCAAGCACTCTTAGATGTACGAGTAAATATAAAAATATTTATTAGATAATACTTTTTAAACCCATTTACATACTTGATTAAATAAATATTATCCATATAATCCTAACAACAAAGTAATCTAACTAACTCACTCACGGGCACTATCGAACCCGTAGGTTCATGGCCGCGCGGATATAAGCTCTCCATACATCCCTATCCTGAGATGTTTTCAAATCATTCCCTGTATAATCTAATTCCCTCAAATCATAGTTAATGTTACACTCCCACCTCATTCTTGATCTACCGACAGGGCTTTTTCGCTCTGGTTTTCCTACAAGAAGCTTCCATGCAGGTTTTTCATTCCCCATTCGTGCCACATGTCCTGCACACCGCAGTCTACGAGACATAATTGTTCTTATTATATCTGGCTTCCTATAAAGATCATGTAGTTCACTGTTTACAGTCTCCTCCATTCACCTGTCTGTTCATCTCTCTTTGGTACAAAAATGTTCCTAAGAACTTTATCATCAAATTAGTTTTATAATTTTTACTTGAATAATACAACAATATTGACTTTAATTAAAGATATTTTATAATTACTACAACTTAAAGTTTTATACTTACAAGTTATATAATTATCTATTTGCTCAATGATTACCAATCATTCAATTAGCAATGTATCCTTTAAGATGCATTGCTCTAATTTATTTGATATTATTAATAAACAGCAGATTCACACTGTGATCTAGGGGAAGCGTTGTTGTCTAGGATTTAGGGGCACGGGTTCGAGTCCAGGTCGGGCAAATTCCCAGGGCGATGATTTTTTCGAGGTTTTCCTTCACCTGTGAAACAATGTTCAGCAAACGTTAAAGCCCAAACGGCCCTGTAACTCATTTGGCTATCATAATCATCATTATTTCCACTCTTTAATTTTAGTATCCATTTTTCTCTAGGAATTTTAATGTTTTAAGATGAAACCAAACCTTTTACTTTTACCCTTTATTTTTTGTTATACTAAAGACTACTTGTCTACTTACGAACCTTCATCAATCCCTGTTTCATATTTCCAGGTAATTCCGTGTTTCCCCAAGTCGTTAACTATCTTAGTTTGTAAAATAAGCTTGCAAATATATTTTTTGTATTGTCTGTTTACTGCTGAGTGACATGCAGATCGACAATGCTTCCTGTCTTATTTCCACAATGAGCAAATAGATTTAAAGACACACGATCAAGATTTTATCTTCAATCATTATGATCTTACTTTGATCACTTTATAATTAGGATAATGATTAATCTCATATTGCGCTGATTAGAATGAATGTAAATATGATATTGTAGAACTTCATTCACTTCAGCTATTTATTTCAAAATTATATTCTATGTTTAATTACAAAGTCCTTTTCACGTCGAGATGGGATAGGTATTTTGCAACAAGTAATAATAATAATAATAATAATAATAATAATAATAACAATAATAATAGTATTAATAATAAAAATAAGAACCCTCATCATCTTAAACTGGCATAGTTAAGGCCACATTCCACTCAATGGAATGTATTTTATGGAAATAAATCTAGAACTATTCCATTCTATAGTAGTAATTCTGCCCGAGGGCAGGTCTTTCACTGCAATCATAGCATTTTCATACTATGTTATGCAGCTTTACTAAGGAATTATATAGGGGTGGTAGCTTCCCGTTGCTTTCCACACAGGTGAGGGATGATGATGATGATGGCCGGATGATTTTCGGGAACCGTTCGGCCCTAAGCTTAACAGCATTTGTCTTACAGGTGAAGAAAAACCCCGAAAAAAACTTCACCCAGGAGCCGGCCCCGACCGGGAATCGAACCCGGCCCCGCTGCGTGACAATGCAGCACGCTACCTTGAGACCACAGCGGGGACTTCTAGAACTATATAAAATACTAACAACATAAAAACACTAATGAGTACAAACGTTTTAAGTGCTACAGTAGTTATAAATAAAACTAACTCATTGGCACTATCGAACCCGTAGGTTCATGCCCGCGCGGACATACGCTCTCCCTATCCTGAACTAATATTTTCTAATCATTCCCTGTATAATCTACTTCCCTCAAATCATAGTTAGTTATAACCATATAACCTCTTTTTTATTTGAAGTTTTACTATAATGTTTTAATTACTATAGTATTAAAAGTAATAATGATTGAATTAGTATATAAGGAATTAATTTATATTTTATTTGGAAAAATAATTTGTCATTTATCAAGTAAGTTATGATATAGCAATAAAAGTGACTCTATAATAGAGCTTTCAGAAATGATGTCAATTTTTGCTTGAAAGAGCTACTGACAGGATCTTCCTGGTTTCTATTGGTAGAAAATTCCAATAACCGGAAAGAGAGAAAGAAAAAGAATAATATGTTGATACCAATTAGTGTAAATAAGAAAAGAAATAAATATATTGATATATGCAGATGATATTGCAATAATACAGAATAAAGGAAAGAACTTATATCGTTCAGTATATAAGTTGAGTAAAATTGGCAGCGAATATAACTTTAATATATCCACAAAAAAAAACAAATGCTCCAAAATAATGATAGAAATCAGAATATTGAAACAGGTATCTAATTTTGATTATCTTGGATGCAATATAAGCTTTGACAGAGATTTAGAAACCAAATTGAACAAATATCAGTCAGTATGTGGGGCAATAAATAGAACTCTCCACAATAAAACTCGAAAAGACACAAAATTGAAGTCGGTATTAATGTTCGGTAGTGAATTTTGGATATTACAGGAAAGAGATGGATGTAAGATTCAATCGGCTGAAATGAGGTTCCTACATAGGGTAAAACGATGCACAAAAATTTATCTGATAAGAAATGAAGATATAAGACACAATTTGAATATATACAATGAGAAAATAGTGGAATAAAAAAAACAATTGGTTCGTATGAGTAACGAAATAATCCCAGCACTAGCGTATAACTATCACCCAAAAGGAAGAAGATATGTGGGATGTTCAAGAAAGAGATGGTTCTAACAGTGTGAAGACGGAACACGCAAGATTGCCTAATCCCTGCAGTATGATGATGATGATGTGATGTTCACTAACACAGTATTTAAACTTTATTTAATCTTAACATTGACATGAGATCTACAGAAGTGTTGACGTTGCGATAAAAAGTAATGTAGAACTGATATAATTGGGGTATATGACGTAATTTGATCAGCTGGTCCTTGAATACTGTACAATTATCTCCTTGAAACATGCACTATTAGCGCAGAGAGATTTTTTTGTTTTACTACCACACGTTTGTTGTTTTGTTGAACAAAACGTATTACTATGAAAACGAAATATGAAAGACTCACGTTCAAATGACCTTACGAGACTACTATTTTACCTTTTGTTATGGTTTTTAACTTTTCAATAAATTCATTTCTTAATCGAATATGATTATGAGCTAGTGGTAGCGGAAATTTCCGGAGATCCTCAGAATTTTTTCAGAAGAAATAACATAAAATCACGGCAATTTTGGTTGTTGTCAATAAACAGATTTCTTAGAGTTAATTACAATTATACCGTATTTATTTTATTACATTCATTATTTTTACTTCTATTTTTACGTTAACGATGGTCGTATTATTTCGTATTACACATTTTAAAAGCCTTAAAATAACATTATTATAACATATTTTAACCAACTCACAAACGTTTAATATTTTATAATACGTTAATTTTCTGCAAGTAAGATGGTAAGAACATGTCCAGCGAATTGAAGACGATTGAGTACCAAAATATATTTCGGAATGGAAACCAGAGGGAAGACGAGGCGCAAAAAGATCTAAAACTTCCTGGAGTCAGGGAATATATTTGTACATGAAGAAGAAACATCTCCAACCAGAATATTGGATGAACCGACAAAATTGGTTATTATTACCCGTTTAAGGAGTAAGCGCAGTTGTTGACGGAGGGCACTGCAGTCGTGTTTATGCAGGAATAGAACACGTGACGCTGCTATCTATGAGTGCATAGAGGTATGGGACGTGGGACGCTGACAGTGAACACTGCCTTAGATAACGCCACGTGTAGCAACAAAGAGAGCTTCGCAATTCTTCTGCCTGCAGAGATATTTTGAACGACTAATAGGAATCGGACGATGTCAAATACATGAACAACCATTATTAATATTCCTTCACCGGTGTGGAAAGCAGCGGGAAGCTACCACACCTAAAATTCCCTAGTAAAGCTGCAAAGCATAGAATTGAAATGCTATGATTGCAGTGAAGGATCTGCCTTCGGGCAGAATTACAATGGATATATATATATATATATATATATATATATTAATTTTGTTATGATATTAATAGAGGAAATATATTCCTGGTCATGTCACATTACCTTTTGAAGATGTGTGGTTGGAATAAAAACACCTTAATGTAGTTACAGTAGTAATCGAATAAGTTTCTTCTGGAGATATTCAAATCGATCTTTCCACTTACCTGGAACACAAAAAAAAATTAATTAATTCATTAGATAAAATAGACACTCTGTTTTTACTGAATAGTAATGTGTGTTTGAATTTTATCAACAAAGATTTCTTATTTAATATTGTAAATGCAATAGTTGTTACACAAGAAAGTATTCCTACTGCTTTGGATAATATATAATAAGCGTATTTTTAGTCCGTGTGTAACAATCGCTTTAGACACGAACAATTATAGTCCAGTTCTGGCTTCTATAGCCATATTTGTGGGATTTATGGTGTATGGCAGGGAAGAAGAGATGCAGGTACTACCTGCAACTATCCTCTGTTTTAAAAAAATAATAGTTGCTACACGTTGCATTTTCGTATCTACTAGTTCTGTGTTAGTGAATAGTTTTGATGTCTAATAAGTTTGAAGTGTTCATTATAAAAAACGTTGTTTTATAACAATTTATTGTATTATTATTATTAATAATAAGAAAATGTTTGTTGCATGTCTACTAGTTCCCTCCCCCCACTCGGTAATGCTACCTCCTGCCACGAAGACTCTGGATTCACCAAGGTGGCTACAGTTACAGAACTGTACAGTATTCACTTCGAGCTGTAATCCAAATTTGTAGGTATTCTTAAAGAGTTCGAAACTTCTGATAATGCAATCCGACAATAATTAGTATCTAATGATTTGTGTATCGGCGACATTTCTTTTAACTTGCATATATAATATGATTTTTAATGGTTCTGAACTAACTCGTCTCTATTATAGTTTGTGGCCAGTATTGAGTTTCAGTAGAAAATCTGGAACGAATGCCGACCAATGTAGCACAAATATAAATTGAAAAAGAAACTGATTTTTCGCCTTATGGGAACAACATTCATAATATAATATGTAAGCTATTTTCTTGTTACTTCGTTCATATCTTTGATGAATTATATACCTTAATATATATAGGAGGCACACAATTCCGCCTGTACAAACGTCAACTCCTTTCCTCCTTTTCTGTAAGTCTACAGTCACGCCAGGCCCAGTGATTTTAAGTGTCTCTAACTTTATAATTGTATTTATTCCCGAATTAACTTGATGAAATGTACATGGCTGCAAGGAAAAAAAATAGATATAATCTCAAACACTACTGCTTAATCGTGTTTGATATCAAATTCTGAAGGTCCCGTATTCAAACCCCAGTTCCAACCAATCTCATTTTTTTTTAGTTGCAACTATGTGCAGTGGTTAACTGGCATGCTTTGCATCCTGTATTATATTGAGCGCATCTCATACCGACTATTTAACTCATGCCCCAAATGGGAGTCAATGGCCAATCACATTTCAATTATTTTTTATTTACAACCAACCACAGTCGTGTTTCGCCTCGAATTTATCAACGAACGTTTTAATATTTTGAATAGGTCATAGCATTATTTTGCAGTGAGTAACACTGTATGAAATACGGCTACCGGATTGCATATATAGTGCATAAATGTCAGCAGAGAGCGCATGCGGGAGATTATATAAAACATTTATAGCAATTGATTATACCACAAAAATAAGAAACCACTGTTTGCACTTTCTTAAACGAATTATTTTCCAGGAAATGACGTTGCAGAAAAATATAATTGACATATTTACATCATAGGACATCAGCAATTAATTAATACCTATAATGTTTGTTATGAATTTCTCCATTAGGGTGAATTCTTACAATATTGTGATCCTTTGGCTATGAGTAATATGATGTGGTTGCAGTGATGAACAAAAGAAGCAAAAGAAGCAAATGAAGCATACCAATCGTTTCTAATTTGTTTTCAAACATCGCCATTTACATTAAATATATTAATATTTTAAAATAACTATAGTTAAATAATGATTTGTGAGTAAACAGCTTAATTTTATTCGTTAAATAGTCCTAACAAATGCCACTCTTGATTTCTAAATTCTCTACATAAATTGGAAAACACTCGTGACATTACTTATGATAAATTATTTTAATTGTCGCGACGTCAAGTTATTGGTGGTGCGCTACATTCATTTTATTTTCCTTAGAAAAACGTGAATATGAAGTAAGTGAGCTGTTTTGCACACATTTAGAGTTTTCTGTTTAAAGAAATGGATTGTGAGCTATTTTTAATTGTAAGCAACGGTGAGCATAAGTGACGGGTCTGAGAATTACTGCTTTGGTATCTACCGGATGAGTTTTAATTACACCGATAAACTGCAGGGACTGATTCCTGACTGTAAATGGAGGAAAAATTGCCCTATGAATAAGTGTCCATAAAAACATCGTTGCCACGGTAGATGGCACTGAGGAATGGCATTATTCTGTCGGCCCTGTTGCATGGCCTGCTAGATCACCGGACTTAAACCCCCAGGATTTTTACCTCTGGGGTCATCTGAAAAGTATTGTGTTGCTGATGTGCTACCCTTCAACAGCGTATCCACGTCGCCTGTGACGCTATTCGGAGAGAGGCCGGAATATGTTTAAGAGTGAAACAGTCCATGATACGACGTGTGAACGTGTGCATAGCATCCCGTGGAGGCCACTTTGAACACCTGTTGTAACGTGGATGAGATTATGCTTTGTACTGTGTGCCGGGACGATTTATTGTCGTTGTACGCACATCTTTCATTTCCGGACACATGTTTATAGGGTATTTTTTCCTTCATTTCCGGTCAGGAATCTGCCCCTGAAGTTTGTCTGTGTAATTACCGTTCTGCCTGTATACAGTATGCAGGTATTCTAATATTGCTTACATTAAAGTGAGTCGCCATATGCATCAGTGTAGTTTTTATGTTGGCGAAAGTTGTGAACGAGTATTGCAGAGTGTTTGAGAACTGTAACGTCCCGCGCCGTAGCCGAGTGGTTAAGAGTAGAAAGCCTTGGCGCAGAGCTACGGGACTTGCGCTGGTTCGAGTCTCCATGGGGGAAGAAATGTTCTCATGGTATTTCGGCCAGTATGGGACCGGTGCCCACCCAGCATCGTGAGGCATTTGGGTAGCTACAATAAGTAGCGGCTCCAGGTTGAGGAAACCAGCTATAACGGCTGGGGGACTCGACACGCTGACCACATGTCACCCCTAAACTGGCTGATGATCATCTACCTCTGTGATTTACACATGTGGATGTGAGGCCAGCAGCCGGCTGGTAGGCTAAGGGCCTTCTAAGCCTGTCGCGCCAGGAGTTCTTTTTGAGAACTGTAACAGTTCATTTCCCACACTCAATTTAATAACGTAAACATATAAAATTCAACATAGTATAAAGAATAATTAATGGAGTCGGGCGGAATTCGTAACAAACAAAATAAAAGTAAGACAATATACCTTGTTAGTAATAATTCCGCTAAAAGGTATGGTATGTTATTGTATTTTTAATTTGTATAGTAAAAAAAAAATGGTATGTGTTTCAATGCCATCGAAGTTCACTGGGCGTATGAATGACATTACATGTGTTACGCATGAAAGTTGATACGTACATCAATACTGTTATTTGTTGTAAATATAGTTGTTTGTCGTATATACGTGAGACTTGTGTGATATGTTAAATATTTATAAAAACGAAATTTAAATATGAAGTGTGTATTTGTTTGTTGTAAATAAACAGTTTTAATTTTAAATATTCATAAAAATATTTCATTTGAACATTGTGTATTCTAATTGCATGGAGACAGAAAGCTAGTAATAGAGAAGAATATGCAGTTGTTATGAAGGAGGCCAAGGTTCTTAGAGGACCGTACAGCCAAAGGAAGAAAAGAAAGTATTCTAATTGCTTGGAAAGGTGTAAGGATATATTTGCGAATTTTAAATGAATCAAGTTATTGAGGTTATCGTATGTGTGTGTGTATATATATATCCATCCACAGTAATTCTGCCCGAAGGCAGGTCCTTCACTGCAATCATAGCATTTTCATGCTATGCTTGCAGCTTTACTAGGGAATTGTAAGTGTGGTAGCTTCCCGTTGCTTTCCACACCGGTGAAGGATGATGATGATGATGATGATAGTGATAAGGATGATGATGATGATGATGGCCATATGATTTCGGGGACCGTTAGGGCCTTAACGTTTTCCTGACATTTGTCTTACAGGCGAGGAAAAACCACGATAAAAACCTCACCCAGAAAAACTGCCCCGACCGGGGATCGAACCCGGGCCCGCTGTGTGACAAGGCAGCACGCTACCTCGAGACCACGGCGGTGGACATATATATATATGAGTGTGTGTGTGTGTAAACTTTATAGCGCCTGCAATTTTCGTTTCATCGAAACATATATCAATTAATTGATAATGATTAAAGTCAAGTTCGTTAACCAACAAAATTTGTACCATTAGGCGTAGAAGTTCATCGGAAACAAACATTTAAAAATCATCTAGCATTTTCAATTTTCGATCTTTCACAAGTATGTTGTTATAATAAGTCGAGAAAGCTATTGTTAAAAAATCATTGATATCCGATCATTAGAAACGGAGGTTCACCTGAAACCCCGAAATTAAAAACTGGCTCTAACCGCTATGTTTTATTCGTCGCTATGTTTATCATAACATTTAATTGCCTCTTAAATTGGTAATGTTTCCTATAAAATACATTACTTTAATTTACTTAATATTATCATTAAAGTAATGTAAAAATAAATCAGTAGCTATTACTTAAATTGGCGTCAAATTGTAGAACAATGTCCTAAAAGGCCCAAAAGGCCTCCGAACATCATCTGGCCATCATCATTATCTCTCAGCGGTGTGGAAAGCAACGGGAAGCTACCACACCACCTATAATTCCCTAGTAAAGATGAAACGTATAGCATTAAAATATGCAGTGAAAGATCTGCCCTCGCGCAGAATTATTATAGAATTTAAAAAAGTATATAATATGTACCTTAAAAATGATTACAATTATTAATATTAGACAATAACACAGCTCTACAAAAAAAAATTGTTGCCCTGGATATCTCAGCGTATTTCTGTTTTCAAGTGCACAGTTTACGAATATATTCATGAAAGTGCTGAATGTGCTATAGTTTTTATGATTTTTCCGTATTTTATATCTTAAACGTCCACCACTGTGGTCTCGAGGTAGCGTGCTGCCTTGTCATGCAGCGGGCCCGGGTTCGATCCCCGGTCGGGACAGTTTTTCTGGGTGAGGTTTTTATCGGGTTTTTTCCTCACCTGTAAGACAAATGTCAGGAAAACTTTAAGGCCCAAACGGTCCCCGAAATCATATGGCCATCATCATCTTCCTTATCATTATTATCATCATCAACCTTCACCGGTGTGGAAAGCAACGGGAAGCTGCCACACCTACAATTCCCTAGTAAAGCTGCAAAGCATAGCATGAAAATGCTATGATTGCAGTGAAAGACCTGCCCTCGGGCAGAATTACTATGGATGGATATCTTAAACGGTAAACGGCTTGTTACTAATAACATTTATGTTTCCAGTCATGATTTGAATTCTGCGCAATTTTTTTCGCGTATACAATAATCACGTGATCCCCACTCTCACATCCCTCACTCCGCATATTGATATCAGTTATTTGACAAAATCAAAGTACTCACGACGTGCATCTGGATCTGATAAAACAATTCATCAAAGCGTTGGACAAGGAAGGAAAATGTTTCAAATACATTTGTAGAAAATTTCCTATGCTCAGTATGCAAAAGTTAAAAGGCGGAATATTTGATGGTCCTCAAATCCGGCAATTGATGTAAGATGCAAATTTTATCAAAGTTATGACTGTTCCGGAAAGTGAAGCTTGGAAGGGTTTTGTATTGGTAGTAGAAAATTTCCTAGGTAACTTTAAAGCACCAAATTATAAAGAAATTGTGCAAAACATGTTGATAAGCATCAAGATTCTGGGAGCAAATATGAGTATAAAGATACACTTTCTCGACGGTCACCTCGATATATTTCCAGATAATTTAGGAAATTATAGCGACGAACAGGGAGTGCGCTTTCACTAGGATCTAAAAGTAATGGAGGAAATGTAACAAGGTAGATGGGACCGTCACATGATGGCAGATTACTGCTGGTCTTTAAAAAGAGATTGTCCCCTAAAAAAATTATAGAAGAAAATCTTGTAAAATACGTTTCACTGAAGTACAACATGGGTTTTCGATATTTTTCTTCCTATTTACGTCAGTGCATACTAATTTTTCAAAACACAATTGACATTATAAATATATCTGTTATATTTTTTCATATTTTCTGATTTTTGTAGTGTAAAATGAAAATAAAGATAAAAAACAGAGCAAATCTTCCAAAATCATTGATAGTTTAATGAATTGTTAGCATAAAGATATCCGAAATTAATCTTATATCAGGTCGTTAGAGGCAGCCAGATATAATAAGAACAGTTAAGTCTGGTAGACTGCGAGGGCAGGACATGTGGCACGTATGGGGAATGAAATACGTGCATGGAAGCTTCTTGTAGGAAAATCAGAGGGAAATCGCCCGGTTGGTAGACAAC
Source organism: Diploptera punctata (assembly GCA_030220185.1). Taxonomy (NCBI): domain Eukaryota; kingdom Metazoa; phylum Arthropoda; class Insecta; order Blattodea; family Blaberidae; genus Diploptera; species Diploptera punctata. The sequence continues at coordinate 25,893 of JASPKZ010003075.1, read as the reverse complement.
GAATGAGGTAGAAGAATAACATTAACTATGATTTGAGAGAAGTAGATTATACAGGGAATGATTGGAAAACATTAGTTCAGGATAGTGATGCATTGGAGAGCTTATGTCCGCGCAGCCATGAACCTACGGGTTCTATAGTGCCAGTGAGTAAGTAAGTAACTAGCAATGGTCTATCAAGGTGTGTGAATTTATTTAATCTTTTCATGACAGCAACCTATAGCTTCATTCCGTCGGAATTCTCTAAGAAGAGAATTATACAATAAAATTATTCTAAAAGAGCAGGAATTAATACATAAAAGTAAGATAACATCGATTAAGAATAATCTGTATTGTTCGAAGTTTCATTCACCTCAGATATTTCTTAACAAAAAATATATCAGCTCTCCTTATCTTGTATTTTAAAACCTTGCTTAATGCCTACAATCTCTAAATTGAATGTGACACTTTAATATGTGCTTTTTTAACCTGTGTGATGAATAAATAACATTATAGATGCTGTCTTTCATTAATTTAATTCGAATTATATTTTATTTTACTGTATCGTTAGACATTATTTTCATTTTTCTTCAGTTTGACAGAAAAGTAATTATTTAATATGTACTATTACTGTTTTTTTTATTTAAATGTAACACATGTTTATAAATGTAACATATGCTTGTCATGGTGAGTAGAAGAGAAGGCCATCATGGCCTTAATTCGACCAGGCTAAATAAATGTAATCTATTATATTCATAAGTAATGTAGTTTCTTAAACAGTTTTCTTATTATATACATTCTTAAGTAGTTTCTTAGTATATTAATTCGTGCGATCGTACAAACTCAATAAGTACATCGTTTCTCATGTTGATATAATGATTAAAATACCAAAATTGTGTAATTTATTGGTTCCAACAAGGTCAAGAACGGTCAGCTGCAAACAAAAGAAATTCCGGAATCGTCAATATCACGTGATTTGAATGATATTACGTCATGTTTGCGTTGTTGAAGGATGACCAGCCAACGCCATCATGCCGGCGTACCCTGCAAACGTTCATCATAATATAATATGTGGAAGGTGTACTTGATGAACATGAACAAAATCAAATAAAACGCAATGCAACATCAACGAACATTCACAGTGAATCCACAAATATTCGTGAAACTTGGCATTCTAATTGTTCAACACGTCATAGAATCTGTTTAAATTTTTACATAATATGTAATTTACTAACACTCCATGTTCCTAGGAACATGTCCCTGTGTTTGAGCCTTTGGCATGGGTTCCCTGAAGTAGTCCCCGCCCGGAGAACCGAATGGGGGACTATTTGACCTCCGGAAAATTTTACCCCAGATGAACCCATGTCCGCATTTCTTGACGGTTGTATTTTTACGGTGAAAGATCGTCACTCTTTCGCCCAAGGTACTTTTTTCGTCTGGCTTATCACCTTCGACCAGTCCGGCATGGGTAACCCTATCGGCAGCAATGCTACCGCCGGCATAGCTCTCAGGATCATTTAAGCACGCAAGCCACTCCACCACGACAAGGTATTTTTGGACCAAAGAGAGATGAACGGACAGGTGAATGGAGAAGACTACATAACAATGAACTACAAGGTCTTTTCAGGAAGCCAGATGTAATAACAACAGTTAAATCTCGTAGACTGCGATGGGCAGGACATGTTGCACGTATGGGGAATGAAAGACGTGCCTGGAAACTTCTTGTAGGAAAGCCAGAAGGAAAACGCCCAATTGGTAGACCAAGAATGAGGTGGGAGAACAACATTAACTATGATTTGAGGGAAGTAGATTATACAGGGAATGATTGGAAAGCATTAGCTTAGGATAGGGATGTATGGAGAGCTTATGTCCGCACGGCCATGAACCTACGGGTTCGATAGTGCCAGTGAGTAAGTAAGTAAGTAATTTACTAGCAGTATATGTATGTATTATGTGCCCCATACGTTCTTCCTGTAGATATGGTTAGTACTCTAGCGCGAGTTCCTTTACCAAGACTAATTTAGTTACGCTTATTTCTCTAAAGGTGTCAATGAGTTACATGGTCAGCACATCGCCTCAATGGGACATCTAGTGGCAAATAGAGGTATTAATTGGAGGGGGGAAGGTAGGTTAAATTTTGGCCAGAGGAACTAATTTAGGCTTGAAGTTCTTTTACGAGCCCGACAATCTTCAGTCTCGGGACCCACGGCGTAAAGTCTTGCCTGGAGAATTTAGTCCTTTGGGGTTTTTTCCATCGTAAAAATACAACGTTCCCAGCCGGGATCGCGACCCTCGGGTCTAGAGACAAGAAACATAACATCTCGAGATTTTTCTGGTGTTCTCTCCTGGCAATGGCGCAATTGTAAACCCATTTGTGATGTTGGGGCGCCTGGAAGGCGGGGTTACGCTACCCCGATGATATGATAGGTGATGATGATGTCATAAAATAAAAGTTAAAAATTAAAATGTACCTGTCGGCAGGTGCCGTTGTCCTTATCTTTGTTAAAATTGTGTATATAAAGTTAACTGAAGCGCTTTCGGAAGTTAACTTCCATCATCAGCAGGTTAAGCTTCTGCTACTCGTTGTTGTTGTTTACGATGATGTATACTCTAACCGTTTGCAGCTGCTACAAACCACAACAACAGAAGCTTAACCACGCTGATGATGGAAGTTAACTTCCGAAAGCGCTCCAGTTAACTTCATATGCACCATTTTAACAAAGTTGAGGACAGCAGCACCTGCCAACAGGTACATTTTAATTTTTAACTTTTATTTCTATGACTATTCACCTCAACGGAATTTGATATGAATTTTATTAGTATTGATGATGATGATGATGATGATGATAGTGGTGCGCCAAGAGAGTTCTTAATCCTAAACTTAATTCAAGATGAAAATGAATGATGATGCTTATTATGGCTATATGATGTTCGGGGACCGTTTGGGCCTTAAAGTTTTCCTGACATTTGTCTTACAGGTGAGAAATTACCCCGAAAAAAAAAACTTCATCCAGGAAAATTGTCCCGACCGGGGATCGTTACCAGGCCCGCTGCGTGACAAGGCAGCACGCTACCTCGAAACCTTAGCGGTGGACTTATTTCCAATATTCAAGCTGTATTTGTTTGCTTTTACATTGATGTAAAAACAAACACATCGAGGTTTACCACAGGGTTCTGTACTCAGTACCATTCTCTTCAATATCTACATTAATGATCTACCTAAGCATATAGAAAAGCTCGAAACGAAAACCCTACTTTTTGCTGATGATGTTGTAATATGGGTCTCCAAACCGAAAAACCAAAGTCAACAATTAATAACCATAGCCCAACAATCACTAATACAGTTAGAGAATTGGACATCCCAGAACTTAATGAAGATAAATATACAGAAAACAAATTATCAACTATTTACTTTAAGAAAGAAACCACTACCCATCACTCTGAAATTGGAGGGTGAATTATTAACTCAAACACATGAAGCAAAATATTTAGGAATAACTCTGGACACAAAATTAACATGGAAGAAACACATGGAGAATATATGTACAAAGATAGAAACAAGGTTACCATTATTAAAACGATTAGCAGTGAAAAAGTGGGGTTGCAACACACAAACCCTAAACACCTTCTACCAAATGTACATAAAACCTGTACTTCAATATTGTGAAGAAATCCTAGTAACTACTAAAGTGGAAAAACTTAATAAATTGCAGAACCAAATCCTCCGTCTGATAACAGGAGCCGTAAAATAACACCAATCACTGCCATGCAAATCTTAACAAATAACCCAAACATAGCATCTGAAATTGAGAAAACAGCAGTCACACAGTATGAAAAATTTTTAAGGCTACCCCATAATAACTGGACCCAAAGAAAACCACAAGTATGTTTAAAATCTCAGCAAAGCTTCCTAAGCATTGTACAAGAAATCAAACAGAAATTGCAACTTCCACATTCAAAAGAAAATATGCAGATGAGAAACAACCCTCTAGAATTTTTGGAAATCGAATATAACCTTCATTTAACAGAAGACATCAAGAAATCTGAAACTCCTCCATATATTTTAAAACAAATGTCACTGGAAATGATAAATCTAAGATACCCAGCTCCTGAATGGATACATATTTTTACAGATGGCTCCAGCCTGCCAAATGATGGTGGCACTGGTGCTGGTGCAGTATGTCCACTTTTTTCTTTTCCTTTTATCGTAAACTAAACACAAATTCAACAAACTTTGATGGCGAAATTCTAGCAATTTTCTTAAGTTTACAAAATCTTTTATATCACATCCAAAAATTTACAAAAGTTGTAATTCTATGTGACTCCAAAGCAGCCATTCTTGCTATAACACGAGACACAACACCCAAAAGCATCAAAATTATCGAATGTCACAAAATGATAAAACATTTATCCCGTCTACATAAAAAAGTTGTACTTCAATGGATTCCGGCCCATTGTGGAGTGACAGGCAATGAAATAGCCGATTTTCTAGCCAAGAAGGGTAGCAAAATTGTTTCAAACCCAACTTCTGCTCCAGTTTCCTTTCACTCTATCAAAAGAATTATCTCAAATAAATACATCAATAAACTTAGAGAAGAATACACCACCAAAACATCTGGAAAGGAATGGGAAAATCTACAAGCTTATGACATTACTACATTACAAAGAAAATCTGCAGTAGCAACATTCAGACTGCTAACGGATTTTTAAACTGACCCAAACCTTCTGGCGGCACTATGGCCCTGGGGTCGACTCAGCCTCTAACTGAAATGAGTACCAGACGCTTGTTCTGGGGTAAAGGCGGCCGTCACGCAGGGCTGACAACCCGGCTGACATTAAGTGCCGATTGTCAAGAAAAAGTGGGAGCCTTAACCTCCTACTACCCCAAGGGCCTCCTGAGGCCTGTAGTGGGATCACTTTATAACGGGACATGACTGCTTGAATAAGCACCTACACAGAATTGGCATAACAGATTCACCTAAATGCCCTTTTTGCAATTTAAATGAAGATATGGAAAGAAACCATCTCCTCCGTTGTCCAGCTTTTGTAGAAGAGACCAGCCTTTCTGCTAAATATTGGAGTGCAAGAGAGCGAATGATTTCATTATCAAGTGCTCGACATTAGATACCAACCAACCAACATTGATGTATTTATTATCGCCTCCCTATGATGCTTAACAAGCGGCTCGCTTTGCTTCCCCGCAGCTGTTATATGTTATTAAAATACAAAGATCCCGAGTACCGCGAGTACCACGATGTTAGCACATTGCTATTCTTCCCTCAGTTTCAATAAAAACTCGGAACCACGTGGAGCTTTCGATCCAGTTATAAAATTGTATTCCGTAATTAGTGATATAATTATTATCAGTGATCTATTGTGATATGTAGCTCGAATATCTATATAATATATTAGTTTAACATGTAATCGATTTCAACATGTGGCGGCCATGGGAAAATGTTTTACACCGAACAGTTAATAATAATAATATTAATAATAATAATAATAATAATAATAATAATAATAATAATAATAATAATAATATTAATAATAATATTAATAATAATAATAATATGTAAATTTCAGCATGGTGTATGAATATTAAATTTATGTAGACCTACAGGCTATAACTTGTAATGTTGGAATTAAATTATTTAATAAATACCAAATAACATAAAAATTAAATAATAACATAAATAATCAATGGCTTCTACCCTTGTGTAATAAACGCCCATAGCGCTATGAGAAACGTGACAACACCGCATGTCAAGCAATGCCGTGCGGCACCCGCTTTTATATAAACTGTTAACCATCAGAGTGAGACGATAATACAGCTATTTGTAGAATTGAATTTCAATATTATTATGGAACAGTAGTCAATAGTTATGTTAAGCTAATTCTGTATCCCATGTAGAAAATTGTTGTCAGTAATGTATAACGCATTAATATTAATATGGGAACCATAGGTCTACTGTATGAGCGTGACATGTATTAGAGCAGGTATGAAAAGAATGGCAGATATTGGAATGACAGCCACATGTCAATGTGTGATTGATGACACAGTCTATATGGCAGAATGATGTACTGTAACTGGCATCATAAGAAAATCCTATCCTCACTAGATCAACGTCACAGAATTCTGATGGAGCATCCCTCCAACATTCCAGTCTGAATAATTAGACCTGTTGGAGGTAGACAGTATTTTATTTAATGACACGCTTTAACACCTCAGATTACACTGGTCAACATGATTTTTATCTCATGAGTACCAATAGTTGCACTTTTTATCTTTTTATCGTGTTTTCAAATATGTATTCCGAATTTCTCCACCACAAACAGTTTTTATTATTTCAATTTCAATCAGTGGATTTAAATAATTATTTTTAATAGACGTTATTTCGTCCATTTGTTCATTGTAAAATAAAACCAAATGAGCCAACTAAATTTATTTCAGATATGGAAAAGATATATCAAGGCAAATGGAATCCTAATATGCTGGCCGATTATTGTTGGGCCATCAAGAGGGATGCTCCACAGGCGAAATATAGCAGAAAATCGTAATTTCTTACTTTCTAGGCGAGTCCAAATGTTCGAATATTGTACAGTTACGAATGTAAAAAATATTAAAGTGTTTGAAATTATAAATTCCTGTCTCCCGGAAACCTTGCGTGATGGAGAAAAACCGATATCATATTTGAATTTAGAAGAAAATATACTATCAGAATCACATAGTTTTCTTTCTGAGACAAAAAAAAAGTTTCTGTATTTGTTTTCTCACAACTTAACTGAATATCGCATATGATTTCTTTTTTTGTTGCTCAGTGTTTACCTGGAATCAAAATTAATAACTCAAGAAAATTACATAAAATATAGAATTCAAAAAGGCAGTTCGGAATAACAATGTTAAACGGAGTTTTGTGGGATAAGAACATAAGAAAAGAAAGCAAATTACAAATTTATAAATCCATAATCCGAAACACGCTAACATACGGTGCAGAAACTTGGCAGTTGAATACAAATTTGAGTTTAAAACTTACGTCTATTGAAATTGATTGCTTTAGACGCTCAACTAGACATTCTAAATTGGAAGAAATCAGAAATACAATCATCGGAGAACAAGTGAAAGACCAAAATTCAATATTAGAATTTGTGAGACAGACAACTAAAATGGTATGCTCATATACGTAGAATGCCAGAGACAAGTTTATCCAGACAAGCTTTGGAATGGATTCTACCTGGGAAAGGAAAGAGAGGTCGACATAGATCTGAATGGAGGTATAATATATACATGTGTGTGTGTGTGTGTGTGTGTGTGAGAGAGAGAGAGAGAGAGAGAGAGAGAGAGAGAGAGAGAGAGAGAGAGAGAGTGAGAAAGAGTGAAGGAGGGAGGGAGAGAGAGGGAGAGAGAGAGAGAGATAGAGAGAGAGAGTGAAGAGAGAGAGAGAGAGAGAGAGAGAGAGAGAGAGAGAGAGAGAGAGTCTGTAGACTCTTTACCGGACGATTTTTTTTCAGAACTTAACGCGTCATGCAACAATAATATTAAAAAAAACTTAAGATCTAGTTCGTTAACTAGCAAAATCGGATTGGAAGGTGATGGTCCACTTGATGCCAAAATTTAATAATCGATCTAGCGTACGCAATTTTCTATTTTTCCGCAAGAAAATCGGCGTATGTCAGTGACATAAAACGAGGAAGATATTATCCAAATATCAGCGAAATCCGGCGATTGAAGATGTTGTTTACCTTAAAGCCTTATTTTAAAAATCGCTCTAACGGCCGCCGTATTTATTTCATAAAATCGTTAAAAATCCATGATTTTTAAAGTCTGAGAGACAAATAAAAAAAAGTTTGATGAGATTGTAATAAGAAGACCGCTAATCAATAAAGGAAAAGGATTTTAGTTGGTTAGGTAACGTATTACATTCTTTACAAGCAATGACCTAAATTGAAAACCAGACGTTTGTATTTGGAGTTTCCATGTACAATATCCCAACCATCAGCCAAATGGCATACAGTTATTCTATTATTAACCTCGGCCGTTTGCCACAGAGAGCGTGAAATGAGGTTAGATACTGTGGTGTATACACGGATTCAGAGACAACTTCCTCTTTTGTATAAAGAACGCACATAAAAATGAACTTTCATCCTATCTGAGCAGTTCCGAATAATTTAGTTATTTATTTACGTAACCACTAGGCCTACCATTACATTTTACACTTCTGTCTTTGGTTTCGATTTTTATTTTAAAAAATTCGTATTCAGTTTATTAAGGAGTGTCTTTGTTATAATTGTCTGAGATTATGTCTATTTTCATTATCAACGGCGAGATGTTACCATGTCTAAATTTATATTGCATAAATAAGTATTCCTGAAGATAAAGCACGACTTTGAAAAGTTTTGAATTTTAATATTATAACAATGTTTATTACAGAAGCTATTATAGTTCAGGACTATTGTTTTATAAGGTAAAAAAAGTTACAATTAAAAAATGTCTAAATTATCTGATGGATGTGTAACGAAATCTATCTCCATCCCAATTTTATCTTTTTACGCACCAAGAATCCAAAATTATGGGTTATCATGAAATACACTATGATATAGACCTATACTAATCAACATTGTCAATATAAGGCACTGTTTGTCCTACAATATCAATATTTGGTTTATTTATGACACAGGAAAAAAAAAAAGTAATTCTCTATAGCAAGATAACTCATTTTTCACAACTTTGGAGATATCTCTCTTTACTCACTCACCCGAAAATTACGAATTCTGTGAGTTAGCCTTCGCATCCTTTAATCGCTGTCATCCCATGAACTGGATGTTACTGAATTCAGTACTCGAACTTCTAAGGACGGTAAGAGATATTAATAAAATTAATAATAATATAATAAAATAAGTATCTGCCAGGTGCCGTCGTACTCAACTAGAATAAAATATTTTAAACCTGTAGGTCTTTCCGAAATCGGCTTCTATGTTCAGCAGAAGAGTATAAGCAACTGACTTGTTTTGAAATTTGAAATAAGAATTTACCGAAAGCCTACAAGCAGAACGGTTACTATAAATAATAACTCAATATATCCTCACCAACAAAACATTACCACAATTAATAGTTTAATCAATATAATGCTAAAACTGCTCCTATACAAAGAAAATAAAAAAAATAATTGAACTAACATATATTATATTAAAATATATAAACAATGAGGGCCTCAATGAAAAACATATATAGACAAATTCGTAAAAAATTAAAGAGAAAACATATGTAGGCCTACTAAACATAAACAAAAACTCGAAAATTATCAGATAATAAAAGGAATTGAATAAGAGTCACATACACTGGAAATGTAATAACGAAATTAGCTAAAACTCTGAAAGGAACTAAATAGAAATATACATACAAGATTGAAAATAAGTAATATAATATATAATAAACAACGCCATTGAAGAAATTATTTTCAACAATACACGAGTTATAAATTGCATTAACATTTGGTCACAATCGCAGAAGAGCCAAGTAATGTACGTTGCCTGCGTTTTCCTACTCTACTACTTATCTTATTTACTATAAGAGTTATGAAGGCAGTAACGCAAACATGCGATAAATCAATATAAAAGCCATTGTCAATGTCATAATTAAAACATCTCACATGATTATCGTTATCATGTGGGGCAAGGATGTTCCTTTGCGGGAGTTACTTAAACAATCTAATTTAGTTATGATTATTATTTCCCTACAGATATCAGCGAGTGGCAGATGGTTAGCTTATCGCCTTAAACAGTGACCTGAAAATGAGATAATAGAAAATGGTTGATAGTGCACGAGCCATTGTGCACTTGAAGAGACTCGCCTTATTCTTGACCTATCACATTCTATTTTTTTCGAGGATCCACAATTCTGAGTTGACAAAATTCTTGTGTCGTTCTTGCAGTGCATTTTGTGAAACGGAGACTTGATTGTTAATTGAAACAATTTAACAGTTTTAATTTGAATCAATTAACCTCTATCAAAACACCGTTGCGATGGCGTGGTGCATATGCGATCAAAATGTCAAATATAATGAAAAACAAGACGATTCGCGTACAGCGCCATTGGAGACCGACAGAGAGTTTGACAACCACTGATCTTCGCACCAACAGGGAGCAGAAATATCAATCATTATGTAAGATCTGATTGCAGTAGACAACTAAGGTATTACTTGGATTTGAAAGACCGATTAAACACTGCTCTGAGGATCTAATGTAAGACCTAAATTTGTTAAAGTCAAGTTCCAAGATATAAAGTCCTACTTGAATAACTTCTCCTTTATTTTTTCTATAAAAAGCTATCGACCCCGTCCGGGTTTTAATCCGAGACCCTCGGGACCAGAGTCGTGGGACTTAACCCCTAGACCAAAGAGGTCGATGAAATCCGAGCTTAAAAGGAAATTATAAATAAAGCATGCGGTGGAGTTATGTAACATCGTTTTAAAATAAGTCAAAGCAATTTTAAGTTGTTAATACTGTAAGAAAAAACGCAATCTCTCACTAACGTATAAGAGATCGAAGGGATTTAATGTTTTATTCGTATGTAATATAATTAATTGGGATACTAGCAATGATGAATAATGTATTTTTAAAAACAAATTAAAACATATTACAATGTAAAAATGTTAATAATTATCTCAAGAATGATCAAAAGTTTTGTATTTCTAAAAAAATTCTCAAAATGCCTTAAAACTGAACGAGAATTTAAGGGAAAATAACCTGTAAGTCATATTATCACAGCAACATGACTGCTACGATCAAAATATGTACAAGGATTGTTTACATAGAGGAAACAGAACATACAAGCTACATTAACAGAAAAAATGAAGATACATCGTACATCCGTGAGGTTTTCGGAATACTATTAGAAAAAAATTAATATCGCTCTAGAAAACATATTAGTTACTTTCACTGGAAATTCAACCAGGGTAACTTTACCTATCCAAATCCAATCTAACCTACCCAAATGTACCGAAACAAATGGATTTTTCACAATTTTTAAAGAGATTTAATGTTTTATTCGAATTCAATACAATTGATGGGGAAACTAGCAATGATAAACAATGCCTTTTTAAGAAACAAATTAAAACAAAAACAAATTACGATATAAAATGTTAATAATTACCAAGAATGTGTATAAGTTTTGTTTTTCTAAAAAAATCCCCACATTGCCTTCCAATTAAACAAAATTTCACGTAAAATAACTATAAATCATCGATAAATTGCCTCTAGCGGAAACGTGACTAAACTTTCGTGGGTTATCGCTGGATTAAACCTTGGTAACCCGATCAAACCTATTTTGCTATAGTTTAAAAATAAGTAGACATGTTGGCAAACGAGCGATAGTTATGATATGTTTAGTAACTAGTGGTTCTCTCCAATATATATAGAGCTCATCATTGCTTGTTCAATTCAATTAATTATAGGATATACACGTACTCTACTCGTATTATACTTTTTTCAGACATCTTACATTGCAGTAATCGCAATGTATTTCTTGGCATAGAACCAAGACATACAACGGAAGCTGTTTGAGGAACTTGTGAGGGTTTTACAGAATAAAGAAGATCCAATAACTTCCGCTTCACTCAATGAAATGAAATACCGCTGGGCATGCTTAAAGGAATCCATGAGGTTAGCCAATATTAAGTAGCTTACATCTTCGAAATGCAGGAGAAATTTGCATATAAAAAATACACAAAAATTGACATATAAATCATTGTTATCAAAAGGTCAAAATAATACATTTGTACCTGATATCTCAGTCATAATCTGATTAAGACTTAAGCCAAAACTTTGAGGCCTTTCTGAAAATGTTCCATTTTAGCTGTTGAACATGGTACTTAATCATAGGTCAATCATCATCATCTGTATTCATGGATTAGGTCTGTTGACCCGTTCCGACTTCAGCCTATCTCTTTCTAGGTCTGCCCACAACTCGGGTGCCTTTAGGTTTGTATTTTGTTATTTGTTTTGGATCTTTTCTTCTGCTGAAGTTTATGAGTAAGTTATTTTTTATTAGTAGAGGTTACCAGCCTCTAGCCAAACCCCTCTTCCTGGAGGACAGGGAACTGCAATTTCGGAGTGTTCGTCTCCTAGAGAAGTTGCCTTCACTACGGCTTTGGGGACTTCTCTTCTCCCCATGTAACCCTGTGGACGGGGCCCTACCAGGTACTACCCACTGGTCGAATGGGACCTGGAGCTCACAAAAGGGCAGGGGCGCCTACTACCTGGAATGGACTACCACTTAATCGTAGGTAAAGCTTTTATTACTATTAATCTGAACTACAATTCTATGACTCGGAAGGTCTAAAAGTCACTTGACCTATCATTCGGCTGTTGGCCTCACGCCCACAAATGTTAATCTCAGAGTTAGATGATCAACTAGCTAGTATAAGAGTGGCATGTTTATTTATTTTACCTGCTGGAGTTGAGACCATAAGGTCTTCTCTTCCACTTCACCAGGGTTAAATTAGACTTTTTTTTTAATTTAACAAGTTTTAAATCTATAATAACATCTTCCTGTGCTCAATATAAAGTTTGATTCTCTTCCTCCATTCATCTGTATCCACTCACTCACAATTCCGCAGTCCCCTCTCCTTCATCAAATCCATAATTCCCTCTATCCATGTCTTCTTAGGTTTCCCTCTTCTTTTCCTTCTATTTAGAATCCACTCCATCTCTTTACTAGCCGCTTTATCAAATTATCCGACACACACAATCTTGACACTCGATCCCATCAGCACATTGTCCTTTATATCCCTCCTCATCACACGCAGGGCTGACAACCCGGCTGGCATAAAGTGCCGATTGTCTAGAAAAAGTGGGAGCCTTAACCTCCTACTACCCCAAGGGCCTCCGGGCCTGTTGTGGGATCACTTTACTTTACTTTTATTTTACTATTGATTTATAAATATGGCTTTGAATATCTGTTTATCCCACAAAATTCCAATCAACATTGCTATTGCAGATCGACTTTTAACTATTCTATTTATTTCCAAATCATTGTAACGTAATCTTTCAACGCGATTTTCGCCCACTTAAAATCATTGGATCGACTTGGAACTTTGTATACTTTTAACGGACCTGCGACAATACAATAATTTCATTTTTTTTCTAAAATCCTGGCCAGAATCATCAGCAAATCAAAAAAGTGTCTATGTATTTATGTAACGGAATCTTTGAACACGAGTTTCGCCCATATAGAAACATTGGATCGACTTAAAACTTTGTATACTTGTAAAGAACCCGTGACAATACAATAATTTCATATTTTGTTTCTAAAATCCTGGCCAGAATCATTAGAAAATAAAAAAAATTAAAACTATTATAATAGGTTGAGGACTTGTCGACTTTTTAGTCAATCGTTGTAAGAGCTTAGTTGGTAGAGCGGTGAACTCTAAAGGTATATAATTTCAGTAATCCATAGGTCGCTGGTTCAAATCCGGCTGGGAGGATTTTTTAGAAGATTATTACTTTTAGCTCATACTACAATAGTATCGAATTTAAAGATATTTATATTTTTATCTTATTCTGTAAAATATTAAAACTGAAAAATAAAAAATAAATAATAGTTTTAAAAAACTAAAACAACACGCTTTATTAGAAAACCTAACTAAAAAAATGAAAAATAATTTTAATTTCCAACACGCTTGGGATATAATTAAAGTGGTCAACAAAAAAATCGTCTGCAACACACAGAATAAAACTAGAGTTATCAACAAAAATAAAATAATTTTACCATCAAAAGCGTGGGGTGCTTTTTATGATTTTTACATATTCTTCTTAGAGACTTTACTTTTACCAATATCTGTTTATTACCAAATATATTAATTGATATAGAGCACCCCACGCTATTGATGGCATAATAATTTTCTTTTTGTTGATAACTCTAGTTTTATTCTATATGTGTTGGATACGATTTTTTTGTAGGTCACTTTAATTTTATCTCAAGCGTGTTGGAAATTAAAATTATTTTTCATTTTTTAGTTCGGTTTTCTAATAAAGCGTGTTGTTTTAGTTTCTTAAAACTATTATTTATTACAAATATGAATGACACCTTTGTAATCTTTAATACCAAATTTTCTCCACTATCACCAATTACCATTTATTTGCATTCATTTTTAATCCCCACTGAACATATAATGAATTATCTACAACTTGATTAATAATACATACTAGGCAAGGAAAGAACAAAATATATTAAAACGTGAATACCATGTTGAATTTGTTAGCGGTACAGCTGGTTTTCTCAACCTGGAGCCGTTACTTTTCGCAACTTATTCACTGACTCTATGGAATCTGGTGTTCATTGCCGCGCGGACAAAATCTCCCCATATATCCCTATCCTGAAGCAATGCTTACGAATCACCTCCTGTATAATTTACCTCGCCCAAATCATTCTTTCATCTTTCATTTCCCATTCGTGCCACGTCCTGGCCATTGCACCCTACAATACTTATTTGTATTTATTACACTGCCGGTAATTATTATAGCTGCCCTAATTGCTCATGATGCTGGATGAGCACAGGTCCCATATTAATCGAAATTCTATGAGGAACTTTCTTCTCCCATGGGGCATCGAATTAGCTCAAATCCCGTACATCTCAACCAAGGCTTAGCTCCAAAAACCGCTCGGCTACTTCGTGGGACGTTTAACATCAACAGGGCTTCAGAATTATTCTAAAAATGTCAAAATAGTTTTATTAAGAATATATTCGAGGCGCTACTTGTCTTAAGATATATGGTCAACTGAAGTGTCACTGGATAGATACTCGTAAAAGATTTTATGCAGAAAGATATAAATATCATGAAGCATTATCTGAACCTTAATTTAAATTTTCTTAACCAGATTTTGCTACATCATATGTAAAATGGCAACTTAGTTGATCTCACAAGGCTAAGTGGACCCCATTATATGCCGTATACTATGAACATTCCTATGCCATTGTTTGGAAACATTAGTTTCAGTTTCTTAACCAGATTTCGCTACACATATCAAAAATGTTATATAGTTGTCAAAACGCTGAATGCAAACTGTTCTAGAAAATTGCCTATGGTATAATCTGGAATCGAACCTGCGGTCCTATGATAATACTTACAGATGTGAACTGTTACACTCCAGAGGTGATCAATAATATTATTGCAGTAGCCTAATTAATCTCACGCTACACCGTAGTCCAATGCTTACTGAATAGCACTGGTTCGATACCCCGTGAGGAAAGTATATTTTCACATGGAATTTCGTCGATATTCCACTCATTGTCCGTGCATAGTAAGGAATTTGTGTAACCACAATAAGTAACATGGGTTGAAAAATAAAAAAATAAGTATTATTATTATTATTATTATTATTATTATTATTATTAATGGCCACGGTGGACTAGTGGTTATGCTCCTTGCCTCTGGTGCCGAGGGTCGCGGGTTCAAACCCGGCCGGGGTCGATGGATTTTTTAGGACAGAAAAATCCAAGGAGCAAGTCCTCCGGGAGGGACTTTAAGCCGTGGGTCCCGAGTCTGAAGATTTTCAGGTTCGTAAAAAATCCTTAAGCCTGAATGAAAAGGCATCTAAGCAAAATTTACCGAATTTTCCCGTCCTAGTACTACCTTGGTTTCCTAGATGTCAGTATGAGGCGGAACGCTGACCACGTACCACTCAAAATGACATCTATGTGAAAACAAGTGTAACTAAATTAGTATGGTTGAAATTCTTCCCTATAGGGGGAGAGCGCCTAAATCTCTGTAAAGGGAAAACATGGGCTTACAAAAATTCATTATTATTATTATTATTATTATTATTATTATTATTATTATTATTATTATTATTATTATTATTATTATAAATATCTGTGTATAGGAGAAAAAATGGATACTATAAATTTCAACAATGGAGAAGAACTGAAACCAAGTATTGAATGCACTTATTTAGGAACAACATTAGACCATTCAGGCGATAACACAGTGGAAATTAAAAATACAATCGCACAAACAAAACAAACAATAAATGCTTTTTAAACTCTGTTTGGCGAAGCAAGAATATTACAAAAAATAGAAAAATACAAATATATCAAACTATAATTCAAAGCATTATAACATATGGTGCTGAAGTTTGGCAAATTCCTACCAGGGAAATGAAAAGAATTTTAAGTACAGAAATGGATGTTTTAAGAAGATCAGCTGGAAAATCTAGAATGGATGGAATACGAAATAAAGAAATAGGGAACTTATGGGTGTACAAGAGGAGTCGGACATCATATACATTACAGAAAAGATTACAGTGGTATGGCCATGTCAAAAGAATGCCAGAGCAAAGATTGCCTAAAATAGTTATGGAATGGATCCCAATGGAAAGGAGGAAAGGAGGAAGAGAGGAAGTCCAAAGAAAACTTGGAGAGAAGGGGTACAAGCGGCTATGAATATCAGGGGATTGGAGGAAGATCAATTGATGGACAGAGAGGAATGGCGTTTGTTTTCCGGAAGGTGCTGACAGCTGCTATGATACCGGATGATGATGATTATTATTGTTATTATTATTATATAGGCTCTATAATAATCTTGCCTTTTGTATTTATTTGCAGAAAATATCTATAACTGGTGGCAACGAAGATTTGGTTCTATGCAACTACAAATAACGAAAGGTGTAAGTCCTTCAGCCTTAATGTATAAAATAGGCTATTATTCTATGAATTACCCCTTTTATTCTTTCATTATAATATATGAATGCGGAATAAGCCTTCCATATATCCATATCCTAAACTGAAGTTTCCATTCATTTCCTGTATAATTCACTTCCCTCAAATCTTGATTGATGTTTTCTCCCATCTCATTAATGCCAATCTAGTGGGCGCGTACACTCTATTTTTCCTACAAGACGTTTTCAAGCCCCTCTTTCATTCCCCATTTGCGCATCTCAGGCTATGAGAATTACCTGTTCTTAATAGATTTATTTCCCATGAAGATCATGCACCTTACTGTTATATGGACTCTTACTTTAAGGAAGTATTTATTATATCAAATAATGTTTTATTTGTTCTGGAAACTTCTCTATCAAGAGCTTGAATGCTCCTTTATTCCCGGTGGATAAGTGTATCACATTTATTGTCAATATATTTATATATATCATCTACAAGTAACAAGTTATGAAAGTAATAATATATTTCATCGCAAATCACCACGACCAGGCATTTCCTGGACCAAAGAATTAAACTTACAACCAAATAAACTTTGAAAGTACTGGTTATTAGCAACAACATTGGAAGAGTCCTTTAGAGGTGATAAATTATTTATATAAATATGTATTCATCTTCACCTGATATCTATTTTTATAATATATTGATTTGAATATGTTTATTACCTATATTCTTATGTGAATTTCTTACAATGCTTTCCATAGTAATTTTCTTTGTAAACTTCATACATTATTGGGAAATCAATCGAGTAATATGAAAAATGGAGATTAAAAATCAATATAAACAAACTACAATGTTTAACAATCAATATTTACGAAAACTTTCTCAGAGGAACGTATTACATTATGTATCTAAAATATTATTGTAGAGAGTATTTGTTATATTTATCAGAAAAAAGGACAATTAAATTGTAGTCAAGCTAACAAGTTATTAATAACAGAGGTGGATTACTGGAGAAGATCATCACCGAAGTCCAGATTAGAAACAAGCAGAAATTATGAATGTTGAAAGAAATATGTTCACATATTTTAAGAAAGATGATTTAGATTATACGGACAAATCAAAAAGTTTCCATCTGATAGCATTCGTATGAAGATCTTGGAATGGAATCGATGGGAAAGGAAGAAGCGAAAGACCTAGACGAGATTGGATGGATGTATTGAGAAGAAATATGGATAAAGCGGGACTTTAGAAGGGTGTAATTAGAATCGTTACAAGTGGAGAAGGCAAATTTCTTGAGGCTGAAGTAAAACCATTGTATTGTGAATAAATTCCAAAATTTAAAGAAGTAATTATAATACATATAAATAATAATAATAATAATAATAATAATATTAATAATAATAATAATAATAATAATAATACTTGGAAAGACAGTTTTAAAAGAAATGTGTCCTAAAGATGGAGGAAATGGATAGATAGGAAGGATAATTTTAGTTTCAGGAAGCAAGCCGCCACAGAAACATTTCTAGTTATTATTATTATTATTATTATTATCATCATTATCATCATTATTATCATTATCGTTATTATCATTATCATTATTATCATTATCATTATCATTATCATCATCATCATTATCATTATCATCATTATCATTATCATCATTATTATTATTATTATAAATCTTTAAACTAAATGCTTGAATGGACGAGGACACGAATCCTA
The DNA here is from genome assembly GCA_030220185.1 of Diploptera punctata. Lineage (NCBI taxonomy): Eukaryota > Metazoa > Arthropoda > Insecta > Blattodea > Blaberidae > Diploptera > Diploptera punctata. Next base: position 7,537 of record JASPKZ010003075.1, on the reverse strand, counting down.
TTTGTGTCTACAGCCCAGAATGTAATCACATGATTGAAGCTGGTATCGTGAAGGTCTACTTTGAAAGGGGAGTATGTAATAAAGAATTGTAGATATTTCGAAAAGTAATATTGGGAAAAAACCTCAACTCGTGTCCGATTGAGAGTCAGGTCCGAGATGAGATGCGATGAATCCCGTGCATTGGAGGTAGGTATGTTTGTAAAAAAAACGACAGCCGAACTCTCCTTACACCCCATCACAGGAGGAGATGAAACGAAATGATGCGAAATTATTGAGATGAGTGCGGAAAAATGGGGGAATGAAATTTATTTCAGAGGAAAACGGAAAAAAAAATCTTGAGAAAAACCTGCCTAGACTTCGTTTCGACCATTATGAAACTCACAAGGAGTAACCGAGATTGAGCGATTAACCGTTTGCCACGCGGAGCCGTTCTAAAAACTTCACGATCTACTAAACTGTACACGACTAAACATTTTCATCTAACAAAATTTCTATTATTGCACAGAGCTTGTTCCTTCCTTGCCAATTAAATATTTATGAGCCACAGTTGTCAAAATATCTTATAAAATAAATAATAGCCTAAAAAAAATTAAACAACACGCTTTATTAGAAAACCGAACTAAAAAAAGAAAACTAATTTTAATTTCCAACACGTTTGGGATAAAATTAAAGTGGTCAACAAAAAAAATCATCTCCAACAAATCTACAATAAAACTAGAGTTATCTACAAAAAATAACTTTACCATCAAAGCGTGAAGTGCTTTATATAGTTTTTACGTTTTCTTCTTAGAGACTTTACTTTTACCAATATCTGTTTATTATCAAATATATGAATTGCTAAAGAGCACTACACGCTTTTTGGTGGTAAAATAATTTTTTGTAGATAACTCTAGTTTTATTCTATATGTGTTGGAGATGATTTTTTGTTGACCACTTTAATTTTATCCCAGGCGTGTTGGAAATTAAAATTATTTTTTTCTATTTTTTAGTTCGGTTTTCTATTAAAACGTGTTGTTTTAGTTTTTTAAACTATTATTTATTTTTCATTTTTTTAGTTTGGTTTTCTAATAATGTTAATATCTTTAAATTCGATACTATTGTAGTAAGAGCTAAAAGTAATACTCTTCAAAAAAAATCCTCCGGGCCGGATTTGAACCAGCGAACTATGGATTACTGAAGTTATATACCACTACATACCACCGCTCTACGAACTGAGCTCTTACGATTGACTAAAAGTCGATAAGTCCGCAACCTATTATACCGTTTTTATTTTTTTGATTTTGTGATGATTCTGGCCAGGATTTTAGAAACAAATTATGAAATTATTGTATTGCCATTGGTCCTTTAAAAGTATACAAAGTTTCAAGTCGATCCAATGTTTTTAAGTGAGTGAAAATCGTGTTCAAAGATTCAGTTACATAGATAGATGGACAGATACAGGTCAAGCTAATATAAAGCGTGTAAAAACAGAAATGCAAGCACTGCATAGAATATCACAAATAAACAGTAGACCTACCTAAAATGGAAGAATTAACACGTATACATAAAACCACTCTTTATAAAATACTAAACAGATACTGTATTGTACCACAGCCTGGGGACACGCAGTCCCAACCAACATACCTAAAACAAATACAAATAATCTAAAACAAGGCAGCCCACATAACCACCAACGCAGACAGGTACACACGTACGCGATGCTTTAAATGACATACATACATTACCACATCAAACACACGTTCAAAAACTCACGAGCACACAAAATCACAATAATGAGATCAATAGACACAACAAAAGTACGAATTACAGTAATATACCACACCCCTATGAACCTAACAGTTTAGTAAATAACCGTAGGACACTCAAATTGATAAAACACGAGAAAAGAAACGAACTCATTCTCTCTTTTCAAGTACTTAAAAATATACTGATGGTGTATTATTGGGCGATAGCGAGGAGATACCAAAGGCCAACACGCACACACTATTGAGTAACACTAAGAAATTGGGACTGGAAGTAAATGTCAATAAAACTAAATATATGGTCACACATAGAAATACATTATATAATGGAAATGGACAGCTAATGACAAATGAGGGAAATTTTGAGGAAGTGGCTGAATTCAAATACCTAGGAACAATAATCACAATAGGAATGAAATGCACAAAGAAATTAAACATAGGATCAATTCTGGAAATGCATGCTATTATGCATTACAGAGATTCTAGACGTCCCAACTCCTTTCAAAAGCGTTAAACTGAAAATATATAAAACTATTATTCTACCAGTTATATTATGTGGATGCGAAACATGGAGTCTTACTTTAAGGGAGGAAAGGAGATTACGAGTATTTGAGAATAAAATATTTAGGAAAACTTTTGGACCAAAGAGATATGAACAGACAGGTGATGGAGAAGACTACATAACAGTGAAATACATGGTCTTTATAGGAAGCCAGATATAATAACAGTTAATTCTCGTAGACTGTGATGGGCAGGGCATGTGGCACGAATGGGGAATGAAATCGTGCATGGAAGCTTCTTGTAGGAAAACCAGAGGGAAAACGCCCAGTTGGTAGACCAAGAGTGTGATGGGAGAATAACATTAACTATGATTTGAGGGAAGTAGATTATAAAGGGGATGATTGGAAAACATTAGCTCAGGATGCGGATGTATGGAGAGCTTATATCCGCGCGGCCATGAACCTAAGGGTTCGATAGTGCCAGTGAGTTAAATTGGCAACGCATTCTGTAAGACAAATGGGTTTAATGTATGCTATGGTTCAGTTGTCTATTATTGTTAGTTAACTGCTAAGATACGAAAAATGAAATATACAGTAGAGCCGTGTTTATCCGAGCCCCGACTAACCGTCTTTCGGGTTAACTGAGGTAGTAACAAAAAAAAAACCGTTTTACGCAGTAGCAGCGTTTGGATACAGTGTGGAGGAAAGTATTGTAAAAATAGTGACAATGAAGATACTGAAATGGAGAATAAGAAAATCAGCAACAGTGAAGGATGCAAAGCGATAGAAAATGTAATCGAGCACTGGAGCATCAGTCAAGAAACAACTTCAAACAGACCAACTGCTACGACGATTGCGTGAAACAGCGGCAAAGAAGCAAGCGACTTCCGTTAAACAGAAGACACTTTTTAAAGAAATAACTTTTTTAACTGGAACATTTATTATATGTATTGTATGTATTTTTTTTATTTCACATAGAGAAGATCCATCCATAGTAATTCTGCCCGAAGGCAGGTACTTCACTGCAATCATAGCATTTTCATGCTATGCTTGCAGCTTTACTAGGGAATTATGTAGGTGTAGTAGCTTCCCGTTGCTTTCCACACCGGTGAAGGATGATGGTGATGATGATAATGATTAGGATGATAATGGTGATAATGGCCCTATGATTTCGGGGACCGTTTGGGCCTTAAAGTTTTCCTGACATTTGTCTTACAGGTGAGGAAAAACCCCGATAAAAACCTCACCCAGAAAAACTGCCCCGACCGGGAATCGAATCCGGGCCCCCTGCGTGTAAAGGCAACAAGCTACCTCGAGACCACAACGGTGGACTATGCCTTTTTCATATCTAAAACAACACGCTTTATTAGAAAACCTAACTAAAAAAATGAAAAATAATTTTAATTTCCAACACGCTTGGGATATAATTAAAGTGGTCAACAAAAAAATCGTCTGCAACACACAGAATAAAACTAGAGTTATCAACAAAAATAAAATAATTTTACCATCAAAAGCGTGGGGCGCTTTTTATGATTTTTACATATTCTTCTTAGAGACTTTACTTTACCATATCTGTTTATTACCAATATATTAATTGATATAAGAGCACCCCACGCTATTGATGGCATAATAATTTTCTTTTTGTTGAAAACTCTAGTTTTATTCTATATGTGTGGATACGATTTTTTTGTAGGTCACTTTAATTTATCTCAAGCGTGTTGGAAATAAAAATATTTTTCATTTTTAGTTCGGTTTTCTAATAAAGCGTTGTTGTTTTAGTTTATTAAAACTATTATTTATTAAAAATATGAATGAACCTTTGTAATCTTTAATACCAAATTTTCTCCACTATCACCAATTACATTTATTTGCATTCATTTTTAATCCCCACTGAACATATAATGAATTATCTACAACTTGATTAATAATCATAATAGGCAAGGAAAGAACAAAATATACTTAAAACGTGAATACCATGTTGAATTTGTTAGCGGTACAGCTGGTTTTCTCACCTGGAGCACGTTACTTTTCGCAACTTATTCACTGACTCTATGGAATCTGGTGTTCATTGCCGCGCGGACAAAATCTCCCCATATATCCCTATACTGAAGCAATGCCTACGAATCACCTCCCGGATAATTTACCTCGCCCAAATCATTCTTTCATCTTTCATTTCCCATTCGTGCCACGTCCTGGCCATTGCACCCTACAATACTTATTTGTATTTATTACACTGCCGGCATAATATTTATAGCTGCCCTAATTGCTCATGATGCTGGATGAGCACAGGGTCCCATATAATCGAAATTCTATGAGGAACTTCTTCCCCATGGGGCATCGAATTAGCTCAAATCCCGTACATCTCAACCAAGGCTTAGCTCCAAAAACCGCTCGGCTAACTTCGTGGGACGTTTAACATCAAACAGGGCTTCAGAATTATTCTAAAAATGTCAAAATAGTTTTATTAAGAATATATTCGAGGCGCCACTTGTCTTAAGATATATGGTCAACTGAAGTGTCACTGGATATACTCGTAAAAGATTTTATGCAGAAAGATATAAATATCATGAAGCATTATCTGAACCTTAATTTAAATTTTCTTAACCAGAATTTTGCTACATCATATGTAAAATGGCAACTAGTGATCTCACAAGGCTACGCGACCCATTAGATGCCGTATACTATGAACATTCCTATGCCATTGTTGGAAACATTAGTTTCAGTTTCTTAACACATTTCGCTACAAATATCAAAAAAATGTTATATAGTTTGTTCAAAAACGCTGAATGCAAACTGTTCAGAAAATTGCCTATGGTATAATCTGGAATCGAACCTGCGGTCCTATGATAATACTTACAGATGTGAACTGTTACACTCCAGAGGTGATCAATAATATTATTGACAGTAGCCTAATAATCTCACGCTAACCGTAGTCCAATGCTTACTGAATAAGCACAGGTTCGATACCGTGGGGAAAGTATATATTTCACATGGAATTTCGTCGATATTCCACTCAATGTCCGTGCATAGTAAGGAATTTGTGTAACCACAATAAGTAAACAGGTTTGAAAAATAAAAAAATAAGTATTATTATTATTATTATTATTATTATTATTATTATTAATGGCCACGGTGGACTAGTGGTTATGCTCCTTGCTTCTGGTCCCGAGGGTCATGGGTTCAAACCCGGCTGGGGTCGATGGATTTTTAGGACGGAAAAATCCAAGGAGCAAGTCCTCCGGGAGGGACTTTAAGCCGTGGGTTCCGAGTTCGACATTTCAGGTTCGTAAAAAAAATCCTTAAGCTGAATGAAAAAGGCATCTAAGCAAAATTTACCGAATTTCCCGTCCTTAGTACTACCTTGGTTCCTAGATGTCAGTATGAGGCGGAACGCTGACAACGGACCACTCCAAAATGACACTATACGAAAAAAGTGTAACTAAATTACTATGGTTCAGTACTTCCCTGTAGGGGGAGAGCGACCCGAAACCGCTGAAAGGAAAACATGGGCTTACAAAATTCATTATTATTATTATTATTATTTTATTATTATATTATAAGTATGATTATTATAAATATCTGTGTATAGAGAAAAAAATATACATAAATTCAACAAGGGAGAAGAAATGAACCAAGTAGTGAATGCACTTATTAGGACAACATTAAACCATTCAGGCGATAACACAGTGGAAATTAAAATACAATCGCAGAAAAAAAACAAACAATAAATGCTTTTTAAACTCTGTGGGCGCAGCAGAATATACAAAAAATACAAATATATCAACTATAATTCAAGCATTATAATAGGGTGCTGAATTTGGCAATTCCTACAGGGAATGAAAAGAATTTTAAGTACAGAAGGATGTTTTAGAAGATCAGATGAAAAATCTAGAATGGATGGAATCGAATAAAGAAATAGGGAACTATGGGGTACAAGAGGAGGCGGAAAGTCGACTCATATACATTCCAGAAAGATTACAGTGGTATGTCCATGTCAAAAGAATGCCGAGCAAAGATTGCCTACAATAGTTATTGAATGGACCCAATGAAAGGCGGAAAGGAGTAAGAGAGGAAGTCCAAAGAAAACTTGGAGAGAGGGGTACAAGCGGCTATGACTATCAGGGATTGGAGGAAAGGAATTGATGACAGAGAGGAATGGCGTTGTTTTTCCGGAAGGTGCTGACAGCTTGCGATTATACGATGATGATGATTATTATTGTTTTATTATTATCTAGGCTCTATATAATCTTGCCTTTGTATTTTGCAGAAAATATCTATCCTGGTGGCAACGAAGATTTTGGGTTCTATTCAACTACAAATACCGAAAGGTGGGTAAGTCCTTCAGCCTTTAATGTAAAAATAAGGCTATTATTCTATGAATTACCCCTTGTTATTCGTTCATTTAATATATGAATGCGAGAATAAGCCTTCCATATATCCATCTCTAAACTGAAGTCTCCATTCATTTTCCTGTTAATTCACTTCCCTCAAATCTTGATTGATGTTTTCCTCCCATCTCATTAATGCCAATCTAGTGGGCGCTTACACTCTATTTTTCCTACAGACGTTTTCAAGCCCCTCTTTCATTCCCCATTTGCGCACTCAGGCTAATGAGAATTACCTGTTTCTTATAAGATTTATTTTCCCATACGATAATGCACCTTACTGTTATATGGACTCTTACTTTAAAGGAAGTATTATTATATGCAAATACTGTTTTTATTTGTTCGGGAAACGTCTCTATCAAGAGCTTGAATGCTCTTATTCCCGTGGATAAGTGTATCACATTTATTGTCAATATATGTATTATATCATCTACAAAGTAACAATTATGAAAGTCAATAATATATTTCATCGCATCACCACGGACCAGGCATTTCGCTGGACCAAAGAATTAAACTTACAAACCAAATAAACTTTGAAAGTACTGGTTATTAGCAACAACATTGGAAGAGTCCTTAGAGTGATAAATTATTTATATAAATATGTTATTCATCTTCCCCTGATCTTATTTTTATAATATATTGATTTGAATATGTTTTTATTACCTATATCTTATGTGAATTTCTACAATGCTTTCCAGAGTACTTTTCCTTTGTAACTTCATACATTATTGGTAATCAATCGAGTAATATGAAAATGGGAGATTAACAAATCAATATAAACAAACTCCAATGTTTACATCATATTTACGAAAACTTTCTCAGAGACCGTATTACATTATGTATCTAAATATTATTGTAGAGAGGTATTTGTTATATTTATCAAAAAAAGGACAATTAAATTGTAGTCAAT